>VZTF01008578.1:44545-181666 GCA_013397755.1 Cnemophilus loriae | reverse complement strand
GTGGGCGCGCGGGAAGGTGCGCGCGGCCGGGGGGGCGCCTGAGGGGCCGCGTGAGGGGTCGCGATGGCGCCTGAGGCGATGGGGCGGGAGCGGGGCTCGGATCCCCGCGTCCTGCCCAAGGCGCAGGGCGAGCCGCGGCGAGGGAAGGGGCTGTCACAACCCCGCTCCTCCTTCCCCGCCTGGTCCCTTTTCGAGGGCACGGCCGCCCTCGGTTTAAAGGGCGCAGCGGGTGCGCCTCAGGTACTCAGGTTTGGAGTTAACAACCCCTTAAAATGAGCGCGGCGGCGCTTGTTTTTTCCAGCAATTGTTTTCCAGTTCTCATTCCAGGATGTCTGGCTGTGCACATTGGCTTTCCTTGAGATGCCCGTGGAATGCCACTGGTAGAGACTGGCTTGTGAGCCAAACCCCACACAAGTGTACATCCGCCTCAGAGTTGCATTTGACTTCCATGCGGCCCAGAAAAATCCTATATTATTATTATTTTATCTATCACCTGCCCCAGGGTCACTGCCCCAAAGTTGTCTTCCCTCTGATTTTTATCTGGTCTATTATGTTGGCCAGGGAGGGGTGTTTCCTTTTGTTATTTGAGATAGGAATTCCGTATCCACAAATGCTCATATTTCTAGTTGCTCAAGTACCTTTTATATTCCATTATTATGATATTTTTCCTGGATAAACATGTAGATTTCACTAACACATTTCATTTCTAGATTAGTAGTGGTATTTTAGGTGCTACCGCACCCAACATCGATCTTTGGCACATGCTGATAGATACAACATGTATGTTTTATCTTCCAATTGCCTTTCTGTTAGTCTTCTAGGAATGGAAAAGTGCTTCTGTGCCTAAGAGCATGTTCAGTTTTCCAACAGCACCTTCTGCAATAATAAAGTAAATAATTTCCATTTAAAGTTCCCTTCCTGCGTCTACTTCAGGTCATCCAGATTGCAAAATGACTGTGTGGAATACCAGGCACTGCATCGGATTAGCTCACTGCCTTAAATACTACCTTTTTGTCGTTCTTGTATCCATTTTTGTTAAAACTGGATGCATTTTCCTCAGGTTATTTTTTGCTACTGTTTCTTCCATTATATTGCTAGTGTAAAAAGCCCACCAGCAAAGCGATTGTAGCAGGTTCACTCTCCGATGTTTTTCACCAACTTTTTGATTTGGTGATTCTCTGGCAAGATTTTCATTAAATTTTCCAGACTTTTGTCTTATGTATAAATAGATAGATAGATAGATAGCCATGTTTTTCAGTGATTCGTGGAGTCACGTTCACAAATTGAAATTACTTAATACAGGATTTGTATAAAACGTTTTTTCTTGAGGCATGCAGATGTCATAGCCTGTAACTGACATACATATACTTTTTAATTTTTATCAGATACCATATTTGCTTGCCTCTTGTTTTCTTAAAATTTTCCTAGAATTTGTTTTTGGTTTTTTTTTTTTAAGGGAATTGAATATCTGATCCATTGTTCTAAGATTCGTACAGTATCTTGGCACTACTTTTTTGTGTAGTTCTTTCTCAGCTGTTTATTGATAGGTTCTCACTAGAAATTTAAGGGTAAAAACATCTTGAACGTCAGTGTGTTAACATGGCACATTAAAAATCTGATTTTGTGTTTGTGCATCTTGTTATTGTACACTTATAAAAAGCATTCTGCTTATTGTTTTGGGTAGTGTCAGTTCAGTCCTTGATCCTTGCTTTACTTCTTTGCAAAGCCCATCAAGCAAAGGCATCTGTGTGTCCCAAAGTGGGATTATGACCTCATTCTGATTATGACCTCATTTTGATATTTTTGCTTTCCCTGAACTCTGCTTTTCGTCTTTGCCTCTGCCCTTTCTTCAGCACGGATTTGTTTTTCACCACTAATCTTTAGCAGTCCCTTAGGATTTATATTGGTTTCTTCTGTTCCTTTTTTTGTCTTGGAGCAAGTGTGGTCTGTGAGCTTTAATTATAGCATATTTTAAGATTCTCTAGTAGTGAATCTTGACAGAGTCTTCCACACACAGTTCAGGCAGAGAATGACGCAGGTGCGGCACAGGAAGCCCTAAATGAAGTAGCAGAAGAATTTTAAAATTAGAATAAATGGTGCACGTACAAAACAATGCTACCAGGGCAAATGATTTCCTGCTGCTGTTTGTGGCAGTACAGGATATGTGCTAGGCATGATGTGGGGGAATGTTTCTGTGGGTTTATAAGTGCACTTTGGTAATATTAGTAACCTAGATTGTTACACTGGAGAGTTGATAGAGAGCTGAAGAGGTGTTAAACTTGGAGGAGAGGGGTTGGAGGAGGCACATTCAGGGTGTGACACGAAACACCAAGCCGGGAGGGAAAGGAGGCAGAACATATCCAGGTCCTTAGGCACATCCAAGGCATTGGGGGTTTGCACATGTCCATTCCAGGGTAAAACACATTTATGGATAGTTACGTGCCAAAACAAAAATCTTAACATAGTTAGGAGACATCAAAATGTTGAAAAGTAATTGCATTAAATATTTTTGCTCAATGCTGCAGGCGTCACACATCGTTTTCATCAATGACTGAGCTGCAAATCTGTGTTTTACAGATGCACACAGGGGTTTATTTTTGTGTTACAATTTTCTTGTTCCAGGGTCATCTCTAATCTTGTTGCCAATGGCTGTTCTGTAAATAAATTCTGACTTCTTCCTCTGAAATAATTACATTGTGTCTTTTTTTGTTTTTTAATATGCATGTTTTTGTGAACATTTTTGTACCTGTAGCTGTACTGGAACACCTGTTCTCTAATTTCTTTCATATTTCTTCTTAATGATTGGAACATGTTTACAACAACCTTTTCAATCAACTGTTATCCTCTTCATGATCCAGTGTTTCATAAAAAAATTATGCCTGCTCTAATTCTTCTTGGAGGGGTAGAATGCTGAAGTTTGTGGGGTTTTTTGAGATACAGTTAAGCAAAGTTTTATTGAGTCATTGATTTTGTCATTGTTACTCTTGTCTCCTGCATGGATCTTTCTCCTTCCTCATGAGCTGTTAATCATGTGAAATCAACTTTGTGTACCTAACAGGAACTGTGTCTGTACTTACTAGAGTATTTTGCAAAAAGTAAATTAGCAAATTACATATAGGGTCTGAGGCAGAAAATTCCACAAGCCAATGCAGAATTTAAGGTGTGGTTTATTAGTTAAATGTCTTTTTTAAAGTATTTTCACTGCATTTAATTCAGCACTACGAACTGTACTGCCTGTTACGGTCCAGTCTGTTTTACTGGCCTGTCATAAACAATTTTTGTGTGATCGAGTACCGTTTAGCATTGACTTTAAGTCACTTATGAGATAATGCCATTTTAATTGAAAAACATGTTTAATTCCAGTGGATGGGAACTGCCATCGTGTTGTTGTAAGGTAATTACTGAGCTCTGAAGAGAGTGTTAGAGGCTGTGCTACTCTTCTCAGGAGAAAAAAGGATAAAGAGAATCGTTCTTCTAGAAGAAAATGTCATTTGAAAGATACCAGGGACACTGGGCCCTGTTCTGCATAGACTGTAGCAGGATAAAGTTTCATTAAGTAAGGTAAGGGTTACTTCAGAATATGTGATTTTTCCATGTTCTCTAAGCCTTTGGGGTGTTGTCAGATCATATGTTTAAACAGTTCTGCCTGGAGAGGAGAAAAAAATCTTTCAAATTCCAAGATGTTCTTGCAGTTGCTTGTCTTCAGGAGCAGTGCTTTTTCACTGAGTGATTCGCTCAGTGCTCTGCATAATTCTGCAGGAGTTAACACCCTGGTAGGAAGGAGAGCCATAAAGGTGGAGAAGAACCAGAGAAAAGGTAAATAGTATTTTTATTATTTGTGACATAAGAGAGCAATCGTGCATTTGCTTTGGGTTCTGAAGGGAAGCCCTAACAACACTTTAGCCCAAGTTCTCTAGGCTGTGTGCTCAAGTGTATTGCCACAAAAAGATCCAAACCAAGAGCAGAACAAGTGAAAAATACATCTTCAGCTTGCAGTCAGCTACATGAGGATGTGTTGTCTTATGGGGAACTTTACCTAACTCTATTCCAGTGCTCAAATCTTCCCTACCATGAACACCTTATTCCCACAACTGTTCTTTTAAACACACTCTAGCCGTGTTTTCCTCGTGTAGTCTGTAGCAAGCAGTCACATGAAGCTTACTCGTCCAATTGATCTCATTCCCACATCCTGCACAGAGCCTAAAATTTATACGTGTAAATTGAGGACATAAAAAGACATGAATGAAAGAAGGAGAAAATGGATCCTGTCTGAAAAAAAAAGCATCACTGGCTTTTTTCATCTTAAAAGCTCCAAGTGAAGCTTCAGAAGCAATGAGGGTGTTAAATGGTGGTTTATTTTAGCTAGGTTAAAAAAAACCTGCTAGCATTTCTGGTCAAGTTTGATCTTTTTTCTCCTCCTCTTGGTTAGCTGTCGACACTTTCATAGAGCACAGCCACCTTTTGTAAAGTTTTATTCCTGTAGGTGCAGGAATAAACACAAGATATTTTGCACTTATTCATTGTACATTGGCCTGACTATACAATTTTTCCTGGTAGCTTTCAAGGGCTACAATGTTCAGTGGGGTGGCAAAAGCAATTTCATTGAAGTCATCTAGAATTTCACCCTGAGAAAAAGAGACATTGGTTTGCATTCTTCTCCAGACTGTTTGATGATAATGGGCCTGGAACAAGGTCTCTGTGTTCTTGATTTTGTTCGTTCTTTAGGAACAAGGAAAAGGGTGGGGGTTATGTAAGTCTTGCAAATGAATATTTTTCCTCTTGGATAATCCAATTTCCAGTCCAATAATCTACTTCTGTGGAACAACAAAGCAATTGAAATCCTTTCCTATTTTAGGCTATTCTGTTTTTAAAGTTAGTTGCTGAAACAGTCGAAGTATAAGAAAATTCTATTCATGCTGTATATATCTGACAATTGTTTGAAATTGTGTCCTCATCTGGATGCTCTTGAAAAAATAAATTTTTTATGATGATCTTTGTTTGTGTTACATGAGTCTTGAACAATCCTTTCAAGTTTCAAGTTCTCATTTATTGTTTCCTCCTAGCGTGTAAACCACTAAGAATGGATGTCTGCAACAGAAAAAGAGAAGAAAGAGAGGTCTGATTGATACAGACAACTTCTGTAATTGAATTGAACTTTCAGGGTAAAACCTAACGTGAAGTAAAATGAAAACAAAAGAGAAGAATTTAGTGAGTATAAAATTAGAAGTAATACAGTGGCTAACATTACATAATATATATTCTGTCTCATTAAAAGTAAAAAACACATTCAATACTTCAGATAATAGAATGCAAAAAATGTGTTGTATTTTGTCCTGGTTGAGAAACTGAGCATTATTTCATTTAAAATACAAATGGAGTCCCTTCCTCATGCACTGCAGTCTATACCCAAGCAAAATGTAACAGGGTTAAAACACAGTATTTAAAGAATGGGGTGACTTCTTAGGAAAAAAATGTGGAAGCAAATTAGATGAAACTTTTTTTTTCCGTAGACAGACCATGCCAGACTTGCCTGCTTTCTTTCTGTGATACACTAACTGCTTTTCTAGATAAATAAATTTGTTACACTGAAGAAAAGGGGAATTTTTAAGGTAAGTATCAGATGGGCAAAGAAATAGCCGGAGGAAAAGGGGGCAATATGTTACACTTAATGGCAGGGGGAAGTTGTTAGAGCTCTGTCTAAAAATTGATATTGAAACTCATACTGTTTAATTTTTTCATTAGTGATCCTGGCACAAAAACTAGAACTTGCTAATGAGCTCTGTTGACATCACGGAGTTGGGAAACAGTCCCTGTAGGGTGATGTCGTACCGAACTAATTGGATGACTTGAGGAGTAGAGAAATAAAATGGGATACAATATGAAGTACAAGGTCGCGTGTTAGAGCCTAATGGGAAAGGCGCCCTGATAAAAGCTCAGAGCTTGTCGGATGGGAGATGAGAGAATTTGAAAGAAGTGGGTGTGTAAGCCAAAGACAGAGTGGCTGTGAGTCACTGGTTTGATGCCACTGTGGAAAATGTGAATCCAGTCACAAATAAATTCAGCCTTGTACTTCTTGTACAGATAAAACAGTACTAATGCCATGTGTTGTACATGTGGCTGGTGAGACCTTAAAACAGAACAGATCTGGAAATCCACATGCAAGAAATTCAACTTAGAAGGGTTGTAAAAATATGTTTTGAATCCATACTAAATGAGAGGAATGGACAAGAGACTAAAAGGACTTGAATTTTTTAGTCTTCAACTGAAGCATAAAAGACCTTACAGTCTTTGAATATACCAGTTGAAGCAAATGTGACAGGAAAGGAAGCATGTTTTAATTTTTAAAAAAAAAAAAGTTGTATTAGGAAATTAGGATGGGTATGACCAAATTTAGGTTGAAAATTAGAGGAAGTTTTTTAACTGTCAAGGCCTCTAACTATTGCTAAGAGAAAATGTCCTGTGCAAGGAACGCGTTCTAGAATAGCACTGTCTTCATCTCAGGGAACCCTAGAGCTGCAGGTCTGCTTTACTGCTTCCTTCCCGCTGATGCTTCTCACTTCCGCACTTTCCTTTCTTTCTGCCTATTTTATAAGCCATATCTGAACAAATGATAAAGTGACATCATTAAATATAAGGAGACTTTTCATTTTGAACTGCGTGTAGTATCGCTTCCTTTCCAGCAATGAGACATTAATGAAATGTATTTGCATCACTGCAAAACCCGGATAGGAAATAGGCACTTCCATTTTAGTTCAGCTTGCTCTTTTCCTTCCTTTTTGTACAGCATGTTCTTATTTTTACCCTTGCCAACAAACAGTCAAAATGTTCTCATTAAGAACTTGAGGAATGACATAGTGCTGGAATTCACTGCTGGAATTAGGCCTTACTTGGCTCTTTGACGTACAGTAGGCCAGCCTAGGAAGAGCCTGTCATGCCTCAAATGTTTGTTTATAATCATTTGTAGTTATCTTGCATAGTCATCTTTCAGTAATCTGGAGGGTAATGACCACAGTAGCTACTGTTTCAAGTTAGTATTTGTCTAGATTAACTTGGCTCTGGAGAGAATCTTCCTAAAGGAAAAGGAAGTGGAATGATACACTCTGGATTTATGCATAGCTGCCAGCCTTCCCACTATGGGGACTGGGTATGGTCAGCCTCCTGTCACACAAGATCTCCTCAAGATTTGAAACTTTTTAGCTTCTTCTTTTCTTTTTTTTTTTTTTTTTTTTGGAAGATGTCTGTCCATATGTCCTTCAGAACTCCTGAGAAATCCAGTTCTAAGTTATACCTTCCATGCAAATCAGCCTGAGGGCATTCCTGTGCTAATGAGTACAGCCAGCTCTGAACTGGCAAAGTTCAAGCTGTTCTTTGTACAAACACCATCGAATATTTTAATCTCCATTTGCTTTTGAAAGAATAGTTGGATCACACTACCAGGGCTTATTTTCACTCTTACAGTGATTCATAAATTGTCTGCCTCTTGCAAGTGTTATTTAACTTTGTCTCCCTGTGTCTTTGTGCAGTAGGGAAGTATTGCAAATTCTGGGCCAGGTAGTTTGGATGAATAGTATGTTCTCAGGAAATCCAATTTCCATCTGAAAACAAAAGGGTTGTAAATTCATCCTGAATTTAGTTTATAGTTTTGTCCAAAAATAACAGTAAGAGAAGTTATTTGGACTTTTTAATAGCTAAAGTTACATCTTTATTTTAAAAACATCAAATACTAATTTGTTGATACTTTTATTAGTTGGAGTCTGCCCACTACGTAATGAAATCCAGTATTTCAGGTAAAATGAAGGTAGAATGTTATTCTACATGTAATGCTTCTTGCATTCATTGTACACCATAGCCTGGAATATCATGTATGTAGTCATGTAAGCCTACTTTTTGCTTTCTTTATTTTTAACATGAAATTCATTCTTTAACACAAAAAAACTCCGAAAACCCAAAAAAACCCCAAAACCAAAACCCCAACCCCAAACATACAATAATAAAAAGAAAGATTTATACAGTCTGCATAAGTATGTCTATTTTATTAATGGAAAAACTGAGGAACAAGTTGTATATGTTGTGTCCTAACCCGAGCTCTCTGTATAGGATCAGGAATCTTGCCAAAGGCATAGCTGAGGTCAGGCTTTTGTGTTCCCTGCAGTGCCCATATGCTGTGTGGGAGGTTTAAGTTAACCCTGGCCCTCTCTGGTTCCAGCTTACATTTAAATGTCCCCATTCTCATGTGGGAATTAACTTTGCTCTCACTGCTCCCCTAATGGATATTTTGATGTAAATGGATGAACATCGGTACTAACGGCATGTGCTAGAATTGACATGGTACTTTAATACACGGCTTTGGGGAGGCAGAGAGTATTTCATAGGACTGACAAATCCTTCTTTCCCGGATCTTTGACAGTGCCCAGTAGAAGATATTTATAGAAAGAAATGGGGTAAATGTGGGGTGATCTTTCTCACACACTTCCTATGTTCCAGGTGCAGATCCCATAGTAGCCATTATCCATAATAGGCATAGTTACCACTATGAAGTTGTTTATCCTGTTCTGAAGTTATTAATAGTTTTTGACCCATAGCACCTTATAGCACCAGGTTCCACAACCAGGCATTTCTTGAAAAAATATTTATTCCGTTAATTTTAAAGTTGGTTCCTTACCATTTTATTAAGAGTCAGTTTGTTCCTGTGTTATTGTTCCCTCGTCATCTTTTCCATACCATTTGTGGAGACCTCTGTCATAACTTCCTTCATTTGTGTTGAGATAGTTTAATTACTGTGTCCTTGCAGTAAAGTTTTATTTGTCTTTTTGTCTTCTGAGTCTCCTCTGTTGTATTCTTAAACCATGATAACTTCTTTTCATTTTGGAGAGAAGGGTTAGAGCTCTGTAGTAGTTCTTCCTTACTCTGAACACTTAGTCTGCAGGCAGTTTAAAATAAAGTATTATTTCCTTGGAAGGATTTTACCTTTTCAGTTGCTTTTTAATTTCCTTTCAGTAAGAGTATTTTATATGAAATTTTTTGTTTCTTAAACTGTATCAGTATGCTGACTGCATTTTGTTACTATTTTTTATCATCTATATTCTAACACCCAGTTACATAACAGCTCTGTGGCAAACACACTATTTATAAATCATTTAGATCACTTTTTATTTGGTTTTGAACAGTATGTAGCCTCTGGGAATAATGAAGGAGCCAGTGCTACATGACTTGTCAGCCTTTTAGGGATCTTCTGGTGTTTCTGTCTAGTCTGCTTATAATTTATGGGCCTTACGACGAGAAATTCTAATCTAACATGTATGGGGGTTTATGCTCCACAGTATTAATGTATTCCAGGAAGTCTGTTTTATCCTGTTGGTTCAGGTGCTGCCCAGAATAATTTTGTGCTGGTTAGTAAGGCTATCTAAGAGCTGAGGTTGAGTGCAGATTATTCACGTCTGGTCTGAAAATAATTTTGAAGAGATCTTATTAGATATGGGCTCATTGTCCCTGCATTTCCATGCAGTTTCCCGGAGTATTTCTAGGGCATTATTAGGGTTGCTAACACTCCACCATATGTAAAATGCAAAACAAACTACATACATAGTTAGGCCCAGCTCTGTAATCCAAAATATCCATTGTGATGCTGAACACATAGTAGCTTTGGTAGTGGCATAAATTTTGATTACAAATACATGTTTGAGATGAAATAAATACCATGGGGAAGTTCTGTCTGCACAGAGGGCAGTGCCAAAACCTTTGTTTGATTTCACTGGGAGTAGAATTCTGTCTCCAGTGTGTTTTTCCTGCTTCTGATTGAGACAATGTGTATTAAATTAATTTAAACACAAGGATACTTTGAGACAATAGAATAATAATTTATTTCCACAATTGTTGGTTGTATGGATCATGCAGGAGGGAAAGCAGCCAAAACATGCTGACATATTTAAGATTTCTAAGAAGGGAGCGTGCAGTTAATTTTTTTTTTTCCCCAGAGCAGACAGTACAGTCCATGAACCCTGACTTTTCCTGTCAAAAAAGGTTTAAGGTTCCTATGTTTTAAAAATTCCTTATAGTCATGGAGCTGTTTAGAAGTGTACATCTTTTATTTATTTTCTACATACTGTGATCATAGAGTATTTTGTATAGACTGGGAAACAGCAAATCTATTTTCTCAATTAACCACATTTTTAGTGAAAACATTTAAATGAATTTTTGAGTTCACTTTATACTACTGCAATGGGTATCTTAACGTAAATAAAAATGAGGCAAAAAAGCCTTTGGGAAATAAGACTTTTAAGCATTTTTATGGTGTATTTATTTTCACCGTACTTGTGCCTTCTCACCATACCCTTCTGTGCCTTTCTCTTTTTGAAGCAAATACGTGATAAAATGTACATGATGTTGTATGCACATTTCCTGAAATATTTATGAACTTGTGCTTGTTTCTGTTTGTGTAAGTCTGTTACTTGCATGTTTTCCCATTCAATCTGTCCTTGCAGCTGTATGTGTTACAGCTAAAAGAAGCCTTTAGGAGCCCCACTGCAGCTTTCTTTTAGTTATAGGATATATTGCAAATGCAAGAAAATAAATGCAGGTGCTAAAAACCACTGAAGTTGACAGAGGATTTCTGAATTCCCAGTCTTACCAAGAGATGTTCCTTTGTGGTAAAGGAGTTGGGTTTTGGCAGAGGGATTTGTTTATTGCAGTGGGACTTGCACAGTGAGGCTCCATCCAGGCTGATGCAGCCAGGGAACATTCCTGGACACTGGCACTGGCTCCTCCGTGCTGTTGAATGCTTAGCACATTGCACAGCCCTTCCTCTGCCAATTAGCGCTCTCCCAAACCCTTCCTAGGCACGGTTCAGGAGTTTAGCACGGCCTCTTCCCAATGGGTGGTTTGGCACCAGCCCCTCAGTACGGGAAGGCTGAACGGTGTGGCTGCAGACTCTTTCCTCGCAGCTGGGCTTCTGCGGGGCTCTCCGGGCCCGTGCGATGGGCTGGCGTGCTTGTAGCTCTCTGGTGGCAGAGCTGGGAGACAGGAGGCACAGAGCTCCTATTCTGCAGCTAATGACTGAGCTGAGAGGTGAATCAGAGCTCCCGGTTTTGCTGTGACACAGCTCCTTTGAGAAGTCTCAGACAGAACTTAAGGACTGTGGGTGATTAGTGTTGTTCGGACCCTCAGCTGAACACGTGCGTAGCAGGCTCAGCACCTCTCAAACATCTGAAGCCTCCTGAGCCTGTTCTGCTCCAGTGGATCCATGGATGAATAGGAAACTAAAGTTGCCATTATGCGTGCTGTGTGAGAAGCAAGGTGGCATGCTCTGCATGTATAGGTTGTTTTTACAGAGAATACAGAAAAAATGATATATCCTTTCTCATGGTCCTCACTTTGTATGTGCTATGCACCAATTTTCTCACATTTCTCTTCAAATAGGCTTATGAATGGTCGTAAAAAGTTAATTCCTCCAGAACGTGTTTGCATTACACCTCACCGTAGTTTTTTTACTTTAGTCTTGCATCTTTAACTTTGAAGAATTCGTACTTTTGTCATTGTCCATTTGATGGTTGTACAATGCGCACTTTTAAGATCCCCAAACTAATCCCTTGCTAGGAAAATGTTCTCAGTCAATGAGGTGGATTTTTTTTTTTACATTTATTTCTTTATTTCCTATATTTGTTCAGAACTTGTACATTTATTTGTGAAAATTTTGTGATGAAGTAAATTAAAGGAAATGGACAGCAAAATTTCCTTTGCCAACTACCTGCCTTGAAATGACATTTGAAAAACACATATATTTATAAAATACGAGAGCTTGTCAGTGTATCAAGAGCAAGGAATCTCTCATGCTTTGAAGTCCCAGTATAGATGTAGGGGGAAAGGTCTATGCAATTTCTTTCTAGTAAGAAAAGCATTTGTGGTAAGAGAGCTCGGTGACACTATTTTCATATGTTTGACATAACCAGTCATTGCTGGGCTTTTTAGTTGTGAATAATACAAACATTCTAGACATCCAGGAAATACCTCTGTACTTTTTCATCCCACTATGTAATCCTTGTCATTGCCAAATTTACTGAGTTTTCTGTAAACAAATCCAGGTGACACGGGCACTGGTGTGCATCATAAAAGCTGAGGAAGAGTCAGAAAGGAGGAAAATGACCTGAACTTGCTGTCACTGAAGTAATGACACAATTCTTAACTTGGGCCAAAGGCAGGGTTTGGGAAGAAGGTTGATTTGTCAGAGCTTATCTTGAGCAGGCAGGACATGGGGTGCACTGAGTGCAGAATGTGCTTGGTTGTTTTCCCTAAATCGCTGTACCTATCAAGTCAAGTTCCTTGAGGGTAGTGTCCCTTTTTTTTCTTGGTACGCTTGTTCTTAAATGACAAGCAAGGGTTTCAGAAAGTAAAAGAAGAACATATAAACACAAATAGAAAATATCACTGTCATATTTTCCAAGTTACTTTATTTAGCTCATGTTTACAGATGAAACTGGGTGCCAGAAAAGAGACACTGCACCTGACATTATTACTTATACTCCAGCTTCCAAGGAAAAATTTTGTCAGTAGCCTTTAGTAATATTTGGACCAAAAATACACGGATGTGCAGCTTTCAGCATTTTGTACCATGTAGAATGCAGCCTCTCTCACAGGTCCTCTGTTTCCGGAACAGTGTTGGATTCCGCAGGCTGAATGAACACGACAGGGATATTCTCGGACGTCCATCCTTTGGGAGTCCTGTTGAAGGATCTTCTGGCAGCAAGAGGGTTTGCAAGGATCATGAATCTGGGATCGTTTAGCATCAGCAGATTATAATCTGGTACCTTGAATTTAACCAGCTTTGATGCTCTCTCAAAACCACCAAAGGGAGTGGCAACTCTGTAGATATCAGAGAAATAAAAGTTAAATATGATTTTAAAAATACTTGTTTTCTTTTCTTCCCAGAGGCTGAAAAGAACAGATTTTTGTTCCGATTTCTTGTTTACATTTTCAAGCTTTGGAGAAAAGCATTCTGGTTTTTTTTTCTGGGAAATTCTCTTTAAGATCTGATTCATTTCCCCTTAGATAAAGCTCGCAGCCTTTTTTAAAATTCAAATGGATGGAAAAGCCGAGGGAAAATGATGTTGCAAGAAAACTCTGTAACTGGTGAGTCACAGTTACTAAACTTATTTTGTTGGTGATAAGTTGATAAGTCTGAAACTGTAGCTCAACACATTATCTCTAGCAAGTAATTAGTTCAGAAACTTCTCACCCCATTTTCTCCTCTCCTCAGCTGCTTGTTCCTCCCACTACACTGTTTCAGCACCATATTGTTGTACCAGTTAGAATGTATGTGGGTTGTACTATAAACTTGGGTCACTTCTGTGATCTGGTTTAAACAGACCTTTGAAAACAAAGAAGCACTTAAAAACCCAAATTATTTCAGGAATCTGGTTTACATCAGTATGCTCAAACAATTGTAGCAATACAAGTGAAGAGGAGTGGGTCTTAACGAGTGAAGCAGAAAGGAACAGCCAAAGACAACAGGCTCTGGAAAGTAGGGAATGGGTGAGGACTTGATACACCAGCTTAGTTTCTTAAGAAAATGTTTATGTAACTAAACCTTGAAACGCTGTTCAGCCAGCATTTTTCATGTTATTTAAATGTAAATTTTCCCTCAGGCAGTAAGCCTGAGAAACTGAAAGATAAGGAATACTGAGCTGGAGCTGACTGTTACATGCATTTGCAAATACTTTGAAACAACAGTATTTCCAAATACCTCCCCTGATCTTCTGTATATACAGGCTTCAGCTTGAAAAAAACTCTTGAGTTTTCCTGTTGCTTCTTCCAGCCTCCTTTGTACAAACAAACAGACTACGGTATGTGCTCTGCATTTTGATCAGCTGCATAACTTTATTGGGATATATTCTAGCCAGGGGAGAGTGTCAGATTTTTCAACTGCACAAGAGCACGTGATTTCTGCAAAGCCAGATACGTAATGGCATAGGAAAATGAATTTTTGTTGAAATGGAATTTCACCAGCCTTGGTATATTTTGTGTGTGGTGCAGAACAACAGATCTGATTGAATACATTTCCAGTGGCTCCAGGCATTACAGCAGAAGCCCAGAGAAATTAATACCGACAGAAACTAAAAGAGATCATTTGAAGATCTGTCTAGGATTTTCAGCAGGATAAAACCCCTAAGTTTTGTGCTGATAATTAAGTACACATACACAAAAAGAAGAGATTAGTTCAGAAAAATGAATCTGTGACATGAAAGAAATGGTGCTGCTCTGTCATTACATGGATGATTCACTGCATTTTGGTATGAGCAGCATTTGTTGAAGGGGATGGTGTTAACTCCAAAGCATCAATCCTGGGAGATATAAAAAATCATGCAAGCTCTGGGCATGCACCCTCACTGAGAGAAGAACACTGCTTTGGATTAAGCTCTAAAAATGTTTCTCAAATGAAGATAAGACAAGATGTTGCAGCAGCAGCAGCAGCCAGTCCAGGCACTCAACTCTCTTGAGGTCAAAGGAAATTGTTTATCCAAAGTTGGTATCAAGCCTGTGGTATCAAGCTTTTCTTGTGGAGCTGTCTTCTAGGTCACAGTGTCAACATGGATACCGTATGATACTGATTAAAAATAATTGCTTGGTAATTGGCACAGGGTGAATGTAGTGATCTACATCTCGCCGGATAATAAATATTGTTTTAATTGCTGCCCTAATTACGATACACATTCTCACATTGTTGTGATGTTTAATTATCATTGATATGTATATTAAAGAGATAATCAAAATAAACAGAATTATGATAGTTGTATAAACTGCAAAACAATTCTGTTGTCTAAAACATCCTGTTTGTAGTATTTATGAGTTTTAAATAGAGCATATTCCTGTATGTAACAGAAACAGGAGGGCTTTTTTTGGAAATCCAAGTATCTTTTGTGGAAAAATACCCCCCTGTAGTTGCTATACAAAGATTGGCCTCAGAGAACTCTGCCTTCCTGCCTTATAGACAGGGGCACATGATGATTGACAGAAAGGAGAGTACAGTAGTTGGCTAATAGATGTGGATTTTCCTTTACAGAAGCAGTAAATATATTCTTGTGAGCAATAACTTGTCTGACAACATGGTGTTGTAATGACCTCTGTGGTGTGCACATCAGCTGTGCTATTTGAGCTCTGATTCATTGTATAGAAGCCTAAATCTCATGCCTAAAAAATTCCAGCAGTCATTGCTCATAATAAGGGTGGAAATGCTGGTTCAGAGCCATAGGAAACAGCACCAGGAAGTGTAACAGATTGTTTAATATTCACTTTGCATATTCCTAAAAAGTCGGTGCTTGATTTAACAATAGTAGGCACAATCATGTTTATTTTTGGCTGTCATTTCAGCAGGATTTCTTTTTAATTTTTCACCCTTAGTCTTTCTTTATTGAACATTATATTTTCTCAATGTCGGAGACTGCTCGTAGTTGATGATTTGGGAAAGTCTGAAGAAATGTTTTAACTGCATTAGATTAGCACCTTCAGTTACATAATTATAAAAAATGTGAGTTTCACATTTCGAAACGGGACCGTCATTCATAGAACATTTTGCTTATCGTTAATTCTGTAAAAAAATGATACATAGGAGCAAAGAATTTGACCCTGCAAAATGCTCAGAGCTTCACGGGAGCTTAGTGCAAGAGCTAATGCTAATTTCAGAGGTATCTGTGTGCTAAGGAACTGGCTAAGCACCCAGTTCCCACTAATCTCACATCACTTCAAGTTAGCACCCAAAATTCCTGTGAGACTCTGGATCTTAGCGTTTTATAATAGACTTCAGAATCCGCGAATCAATGGAAACAGAGACCAGTCCAGATGGACTGGATTCCTGCAGGGCTTTTGAAAGGGTAGTCTTTGGGAATTGAGAAAGCTGAGTGAGAATTTATCTGGTAGGAGAGGCAGAACTAGTCCGACTTGCTTGTCCTATATGAATAAGATGTAGTGCTTTGTATGTTACTCATAATCCTACCTTTGACATTTTATCCAGCTCCAAGAAAGCAGATGGAATAAAGGTACTAATTTAAGTAATATTATAAACTCCTTAGCAAATGTAGATTCATGGTACTTGGTGCTTCCATAGTGGTAAGAAAAACTAGACATTTTTTCACTAGTAAATGCTTCTTCAATCCTAATAGGAGTGAATCTCCAAGAGAAACCAGATGGCATGGTCTCTTCTGCAGCGTTTCTCTGCTAGCACAGATTCATTTTCATCTCTGAGGAGGAGAAAGAGTAGCTTGGTGTGCACAGTGTTTTCAGAGCCCCTCTGAGTCTCAGTGCACTCTGCTCGTTGCTGTGCTGTCAGAGGACCGCTGGCTGTCTCACAGGGCAAACCCTCCTGGCATTTGCTGCCACAACTCTTCCTCCAGTGACCTGCCAGCACTGCAAGGTCCCTGCAGCTTAAAATGAGTACTAGACTCCAAAAAATACCTCTATGGATTCCTTACTTGTTTTTAAAAATTCCCGAATGTTATAAAAATCACACTGCTGAGGGGTCCAGAGTCACCTCTTCACTGCTGGACAGTGCGAAAAGAAATCCAGATGCTGTTTAGTGCTGAAGATACTTTTAAGCCATGAATGCGTGCCTCAGTTCCAACACATCAGACCTCCCTACCTGCTCAGGTTGTGCTGCTTTTCCAGTTTGTTGTGTAACAAGGAGAGCTGAAAGGAACCTGAAATGGTCTGTGAAGTCTGAGTGCCACTTCAACAGACGCCAGTGAATGAACCGGGAAGGATCTCAGGCACATTTCCCTTGGGAATCCTATGCCTCACACTTGCTGTTTACCACACCCCCTCATGACTAATGGTGACTATACCAGTGCTTTGCAGGAGAACAAACACAATGGCAATTTACTGGATGATGAAGCAGGATAGAAAGCCTAGATAGATACCCTCACTGATAACAAAATGGTGCCATTATATTCCACTTTAATTGTTTAATACAGTATCATTTGCTTTCTCTCTAAGACTGCAGTTAAACAAGCCAAGGATGCTGTGACCTAGATGCATAGAATGACTTAGGATCTAGACAGAGAAGTCCAGTTAGCCTTCTTCTGTTGGAGAGCTTGGCATGCAGCGTGCTGTTTTGAATTCCATCATCAAACACTCTCCTGTGCATTTCTAGGAGTGTAGACATCTAAGTCATGGCTGTAAAATCCTCTCCAAGAGATGAGTATCTTGAATTTTAATTTTTCAAATTCTCAATTTCTTTTTGAATCTGCTAGAAAACGTAAGTCTCACTGAAACATGTAATGGCTTTTCTAGGGCCACCACAAAGCCTTTTCTACTGGATATCAGGTTTTTTCCATGAGAAACAGAGTTGTGGTGGACTATGTTTATATATTTTTGGTTTGAATTTACCAGTTTCACAGACTGGATCTGGATTTATGTGCCAGATTTTAGTTTTTTATGGCAGTTATGAGGGAGAATATTGACCTTTCCCTCATAAGAATGCACATATGTTCAAGAAATTCAGACTGTGGTGAGCCACAATTCTGCCATGTCATACATAGAGAAAATCCACATAGAAAGAAATCCAAATAGTTAGTGTTGTAAAGGGGGCAGCTAACAGAAATGGGACCACAGAGACAGCCTAAAAATCCACAAAGAAGCCATCAGACACCGTCTCAAGACACATATTCCTGTTAATGGAGTCTCTGTGCCCTGTCTGACGCTGTCCTTCACAATAATGACTAGAACCTCTTGTGAGAGGGAGAACTGAGTCTGTCTCTATGTATATGTATTTTTTCTTGGGCTTTTTTTTTTTTAATTTAGTTTTTTTAGGCTACAATAAGCACAGTACATAAACTGTGCTGTTACTGTTCCAGTGTTGGCAGCCACACCTCTGACTTGCGTTTGCTATTTTGTCTGCTGAGAAGAGCGTGCCACACAGACTCAATTATTACCATGGCAGTGTATATTGCTGCTAGGAAATCAGAACTAATGCAGTGTCTGCAGTGCCAATTTTGATGTTGAATTGTGTAATGTTTTAGTCCTTGCACTCATAGTTGAGGCCCACATCAACATCAGGAACACAAGTGATGTTTGTGGTATTTTTCTCTAAGTTTGTATTGCCACGAACGATTTTCTTTTTCAATAGATTGCTGTCCGGCCTTTTGAGGAGGGGTTTTGGTTTGGCTCAGCTGTCTGGAACTCAGCAGGGTTGTCCATTACTTCGGTAAATAAAAATAGTGTAAATGGAATGAAAGAAAGCAAAAGACATGAGTAAGAATTTGCTTTAAATCTTTAAAAACCCGGTGTTGTCCATATAGCTAGAAGTTCTACTGAAAGTCATAATACCCTAGTTACTATGTAAGTAAAACAATCTGTTAATTTGTTGCTGAAGGTTGTCAAAGATATAAAAATGTTATACTGCAATAAAATAGGAAATCTTCTAACTATTTACTATGAGGGATTGGTCGTGGGATAAAGTTCACTGCACTATCATTGCCTAAAATAAAGCCATGTGAGTTGTATGTAAAAAAGAAATAGAAAAATAGTAGTTTGCATTATATAACTTAGAAACAAAGTTCTGACTGAGAAATCTGATGATACCACACCTACTGAAGTCGGCAACAGGCATCCTGAAAGGAGTTTGAAGCTCATGTTTCCCATTTATTGTGTATGCTGAATCATAGAATCATGGAGTGGTTTGGGTTGGAAGGGCCCTTGAAGACGGTTTAGTTCCAACTCGCCTGCCGTTGTGACCTTTCACCAGACCAGGCTGCTCAGAGCTCCATCCAGCCTGGCCTTGAACACCTCCAGCAATGGGCATCAACAACTTCTCTGAGCGTTGGATTCTGATACTTTCTTTCTTTCAGTATTTTTAGCAATTTACCTTCTATTTCTAGTTCTACAGTTCGAATTCGGGCCCATACTTTAGAGATAGACTAATTTGCTTCTTAAAGCTCTTGTTTGCCACTTGTAATCTCTATGTGTGTTCATGTTTATGCATACACTTGCAAACACAGGTGGTAGGGTTTTCAAAGCTGGTGGAAACATTTTATTTCATGGTAATTTTCCTCTGGTCAGTAAAATTCAGTGTTCATTCAGGATTACCTGTTAAAGCTCCTGTAGTCAGGCAGTTCCGGCTTTGCTTCAGGTGTAAAAAGTTTCGGATATAAAGCTTCCAGTAGTTCTGGATCATCCCTAATGGCTTCTATCCAGGGAGACTGGTAATACTTTGGCACAGCAGTAGTATTGAACTTCTCAGGAGGAATTTCTTTCAGTGGTCCGGAATATCCTGCAATGTGATCAAGGTAAAATGATTATAATGATACTTTGTGTTTTCTGCTTTCTTGCCACCATGCGCCATGTGGAAGTAGGAACAAACACAGTAGAATTTCTCAGTGAGTTAAAATGCACAGTTGGGTCAAATCACCAGGCCAAAGCTACACAGAAACAGACATCTGGCAGGGGAAATTTGTAGCCTTTTAGATAGATACCCGATCCAAAGTATTCCGACTTCTTTTGAGGCTAAGTTTACTGTAGTTTTATATAAATTTGTTTCTATTGTAAGCATTTGTTTGAAACCAGACAGTACCTACATAGTTCTTGGGCTAAAGTAACAAAAAGATCTTAAAAACAGACTGTTGATTAAAACTAAGATAATTCTACCTCTTTGAGTGACATTTTCCACAAGTACACCTACATCTAGTTCTTTAAATGAATGCTATTTCCTTCTATAAGCTTAAACCTCCCTGTGGCTTAATATCTACTCCGACCAGACCTTTTTTGCCTAAAGAAAGGCTTGAAGATTTGTATCATGTCTTAGCAATGGAAATTACCTCTGTTTGCATTGTGTTTGGCCAAACGATGCACAGAGCCTCAGCAGTCACCAGCAGAGCAGGACTGACCTAGTTTACATGGACTGGAAAAGGTCTGCACAAAACATGCATTGAGTAATTCTGAACAAAGAATGAATTTGTAAAAACCGTGGTCTGCTCATGGATAATTCATAAACAGGAAGAAGGGCTATATCACTGAATAAATTAATTAAAACAAATTAGCCTTCTCTAGTCTTTAAAGAATACAAAATAAGGCCTTCTTGTAACTCTCTCCTTTAAATAAAGCCAACAGTACCCTCACAGTTAAGGATTTAAAAAAGAACAGTTTATGCAGCCAGAGGCAAATTCCTTTTAAAGTTACTCCTCTCTAAAGGGTTCTAGCAAAACTTAGTGGCTTCAGATTTACATTTATGGATAATTAAACTACAATGAATTACTTTCAGACTATTGAGCAGGGTGTTGCATACTGAAAACAATGGTTTGGCAAAGAAAAATCAGTATCTTAATGTGGTTTTAAATCAGAGGATCTCTTTCTCAATTTTTTTAAGATGTATATATAGAAGCAATCTCTCTTGATATTAGGATATGTTTTCAGTTTAGAGAGAAGTAGTGCAAAAGTTATATCGGACCTTTTAAAAATTAACACAAGTAACTAAGAGCGTCACCTCACATTTCTGGGAGAAGTTCTGATTAGTTACCTATCTCAAATGTATCTATTTCTAATATTAGTCCATTAACAAATTCTTGTTCAAGATACTGTCTTAAAAATGGTCATTTCTTTGCTGTGAAATGAGAATAAATGTATATAGTGTCTGTAGACTCACATATTACCTGGGGCGATGTTGTCAGGGTGTGGAGGGCTCCGGGGGTCAGGTGTATTGGGAGGGGTCGTTGGGGCGTGCTGGGGAATTCCTTCCACACTGAGGCCGTCCATTCTGACACTCGGGATGGGTTCTCCGCGCTGCATTCAGACAGAAAGAAATAGCACTTCAGGCATGTGATTCTCTGGGGAGGCTGCAGTAATGCTCCGATTTACAGCCCAGATCTGACTCCCAGCGTGTACAATCCTAAAGCACACTGTCCTGCTGTTTGGTACAATATTCCCTTCACCCTTAAAGTGTCTAAGTAACCAAAAATGAGCATTTTTTCAGTCATTATACACTAGAAGCTGTTCTGTGCCAGACAGAGCACCCATGCTACCCAAAGGGTCAAGAAATCTGGCAAGTTTGAGCCCTTTGAGTTTCAAAGCATTAATTCTTCAAAGCGTCTCTTCCCCGTCAGTTGAAAACTCACTGCATTTGTTAAACTGCTTTTGTTTGGGATTGTCTTTTCCTTTATTTGTAATAGAAATAACAACTTCAGTGCTAGTCACTTTCTGGAGATTCATGATATGCTGTTATTTTCCACCCTCCTATCGGGTTATCAGTTCTGAGGAAACATCCGAAGGCTTAATCATTGTTGCATAAATATAGAATTAGAGTCTCATAAGAAGTCAGCATCTTATTTTAGCTATGACACATAGGCTAAAAGCAATTTAAATATAGACTGGGTTAGAATAAGAGTTTCTTGAAGTAGGAAAGCAAACAAATAATACGTGTTTCAACTTGTAACAACAACAAAAAAAGATCAAGGCAGAATGATTTCTAGTCATCCTGAAGTATGTTAGAAAGATTAACTTTGGCAGGCAGAATCATAAAGATGCTGAAGACACCACCAGCGGTGCTAAATAGACACTTAGGGGAGGGAACAGGAGCCAGAGGCACTGTTTTTTCATGTGTTGGAATGTTGTACTGACAGTAAACCATGTGTACTCTGTGATTTTGGGGGGAAAAAGTGGACTAGAGGGAAATGGATCTGTCAGACTGTAGCAAAATCATGGAATTGTGTACAGAATTCTGACAAGATTTGATGGTGTGCTCAGAATTTATCTGTGTACCTTCTAATAGTCAATAGAGGGAGAAATGGGGGAACAGTATTCATAGATGGGCTTTAAAATAATAGTGTTTAATAATAGCCTTGGGTGCTCAATGGAGTTATTCAGATATATGGGATTTCTTTTGTGCAGATTTATTTTAAAAAGGCAGATTTATCAAAGCTCAAACTTGATCCCATTTTATCCCAGTGTGATTTAACTTCCTTTGAGCAAGTGATCAAAGATGTTGGAAATATCTATACCATATAAAAAGAAATGTAAATTAATTTTTTTATTTGGCTATAGGATCTCAATTAATAAAATACAATTGGCTCACTTCTTCTTAGCCTCATTCTAGGATTTTGCTTTTATTCTTCCTGAAACTACAAATAAATTGTGCAGAATGTGTATCACGAGCGCCAAAGGAACCCAGTCTAGAATCATTAGAAGTCATTACAAAATACTCACATTTCTTGGCTTGTTTGCCACGTAATGATAATTTTCATACGTGTATTTGTCAGATCTCCGCTGGCGTCGCTTGAAGAGCCTGGCACCTCTGTTGCTGAGCGTCGACAGTTCCTCCACCATGATATCTCTGGGCGTGCTGACCTTTTTTCCAAGGTTCAGGCTGGGTGAGTCTGCAATGCAATGGATAAGTACAAACCTCTGTTTGTCTGCAATGCCTGATATTCCATGCCCTGCACCTGAAATCCAACAACGTGTTCACGCACACTTTGCTAACACATAGCACGGTGTCACACGGTGTTAGTGAAATTAAGCCTTCTTCCAGAATTTTGGAGGAGATTACTGAACACCACAAACTTGTATTTTGAAAGATGATAAGCACCTCATGCTCCAGATTTGCTTCAGCTGTTATCAAGATCAGATCTATAGTGTGCTACACACTATATTAATAACAGGCTAGTAAAAACTGGCTTCTGCTGAAACTGGGAACAAAATTCCTTCTGATCCCAGAGTTCCCACATCAAACCTTCAGTTAACTTTCTGTGTCCTGCATTGGATAGATAAGAGATAACCCCTTTTAAATGTTCCTACTAGTCTCTATCAAATACTATATTTAAACTAACTTTTAAAATAAAACTCAAGGTGTGGAAAACGAGAGTCCTAGCAAAGAATTACAACATGCTTCTAGGAACTGATTCATTTAGGGTATTTTGGGTTTTATTCTCTCTAAGAAGAAACTGAAGTACCGGAAGCATATTTCTTTATTCACCACTTGGGGAAAATTTCTTCTATGTCTTTATTCACATCCTGTGGTATTTGAAAAGGAGAATGCATAAGCAAGAGAAGGGGAGATCAATCAGGACTGTAAACAAAGAATTCTGAATGTGAGAATTCCTATGGTCATCTTCATGGTAGTGGTCTGGAAAATGGGATGCTGGTGGCACTGAGCAAGCTATTGCTTAGTGACTGAATTCTCACTGAATGTCCTCAACCTAGAGATCAAACTTAAACCTTAGAATACAGAAATCTAAACACTGAAGAAACTATTTTCTGTGTATTTATTTTTGCTTAGAATGTTGCAGAATTTAACAACTATAACAATAACAGGACATTCTATGCTTCACATATTCTTATGGTCTACATGGCTTAAAATTCTGAACTTTGACATGTATTTTAATACATTAAAATGAAATGAGGACAAATTTTACATAATAAGTGTCCCGCTATCAGAGTAAGTACGCAGGAGGCCCAGCTTAAAATTAACATTAGAAATTAATTAACTGCAGAAGGTACCTAATGCCAAAGTCAACATTGCATATGAAGGGTTTTGTTTTGAGTAAATGGCATGTTTGACCTGGCGTGCGTCTCCTAGTAACTTTATGTTGGAAAAACAATGTGATGTGCTGACATTTAGGAGAACTTAATGGAGACAGATATATTAAATATTTAGCTGAAGCTGGATGGACAAGAGTTTTCCACATAGTAAATCAAACATGTTGATGGGCCCTGGAGTGCATCACTGTTGATTCACTTCTGTCCGTACCAATTTCAATTGAATGTTTGCAGTGGATTTTGGTGGAACAAGAGCAAGTTAACTGGATCATGAGCTGGATTGTGCATTTCAGCTTTAAAAATAGCGCGTGCAAAGAATCCTAACAACCTCCTTTTATTCAAGAGGTAGTTACAAAACAGAGTTCTTAACATGGAAGAAAATGACTCGGCTTGCTCAGTGTAGCCCTATCAGTGACTGATAGTGGTGGGATTCTGGCTCCGAGATGGAGATAACTGCACTGGTTATTGGCCTGTGGCCTGAAATTTAGACCTCAAGTCATATTTTGATTTTGCCATTTCTCAAAATGACTGCAGGGGTAGAGACTGCTGGATGGTTTTATGTTAGTAAGAAGTAAGAAATTCACCCCACAAATCAGCAACATTTTCACATAGAAAAGCTTTTGTTGTTTGTACACAGAATGGGGAGCATGCACATCCTCAGAGACCGGGGTGCCAAGGCAATTGCAGAGCTCTGTCCAAACCACGCGGGATTCTTCAGGGACACTCTGGGTGTTGTCTATTTTGGGCCTTGCTGTTCTCTTACATACACACTGTTCTTGTTAACGTTAACAGAAGGCTCCAAGCTACTTTGTAACCCACAGTTGGGTACTATTGTGTATCCAGGCAGCATCCCAAGATCGTAAGTGTAAAGTTCATTTGAATTCCTTGCCAACTAAAATCTAATCATCTGTCTAGTTTTATGACGTGTCTAGGGATAGTTTCAGTGTCAGTGCAGATAAGGTGATGAAGAATGAGAGAAGGAGGACATTTAGAGGATGATAGAAAGAGAACATTAATGTCATAGATGGACATATTAAAATTGTATTGAAAGTTTAATTCATAGTTTAATCCTAATCTTAACCTTTTAGCTTTATTTCTTTAATTTGTTCTTGCCAAGTCCTTCTTGTCCTGTGCTTAAAATCACAGCAGATTTTATTTAAATATGATTTATATAGTTCCTCCTGCATTCACTACCTAATACTCCTTTAATCCTTCAGTTTACAATCTTCTAAATACCTTAATCTGGACTATAAACTTTAATAATAAATATTAGATAGTGTGTTTGTTGTAGTATCAGAAATGAGATTTTTTAACTGTATCAGGAAAGACAGTTAATCATGTAGCCACTGAAGAATGCATTTCAGAAGTAGTATAGAACTTGGACACAGGATTTAAGTGATGAACTCCAAGGGCTTCCTTAAACATATGTATTTACATCCAAGTTTACCTCTACCAAGTAGTCTCAGAAATGTTCTGATTAGTCCGAGTCTGCCAGTGACAAACCAAGGGTTTGAGGAGGTCACTGTATGCACCCACCAATTTACTCATGCAGTTTCTCATTGAGACCATAAGAAGGTTTACAGTTGGTGTCTACTCCTGCAGCATTTTATGATGTGTCCACCTTCTCTAAAAAATGGGACCAAGTCATGTCCCACAAGCCAACAGCAGAGGTGGACTTTCAGTCTTCATCAGTCTTGTCCAGAGATTGGTAATCTCGGACACTGGCAAAAAACTTGGCTGGTTTTGGACCGTGCCAACAACTGTTTCTGCTATGAATATCTTTTAACAAGGAAGTGGAGAGTCACTGTCTACCTGAAAGCATTTTAATAAAGAGGGTCTGAAATAAAAATGGAGTAGGAATGCTTTCACCATGCCAAGGTGCTGGGGCTTATTACAGAATCTTTTGTTATTGTGTACCTGTGTTAGCAGTGGAGAGTTTCACAGGGCTATGAGACTGGCTGGAACTGTACATTTAATTTTGATGTAATTACCAGTTGCAGGACTATCATTAGGAATAGTGATGCAAAGCCCAGCAAGACAGCAGTTCACCTTCTAGATCTCAAGTTAAGCTCATTGAATTAACAATTCAGGGCAAAACAAAATGTCAAAATTTAGTAGAGTTGAATTTAGCCAATTAAATGCCTGGTTTCTCCTTGATTTTTCCAAGGCTTGTTCAGATTTGGTCCCAAAGAACTAGCTTATACTTTGTGTCACTACAGCTTTGGTTATCCTTCTGTTTTCTATTTGGCTTCACTGAGCTTGTACAGTTATAAATTTCAGTCTCTTATCACACCCATTTCATGGACTTTCATTTATTTTTAACATATAAATATTCCAGGCATCCAAAGAAGAGGCAAAAATAGAATTTTTTCTAAGAGTTAGAGTTGCCTTCAGTGGCCACATATCACAGCATATCTTGCAGGATAAGCTGCCATAACTATGAGTATGAATCTTGACAGCAAATCTGATAATACGTAAATAATAAAAGGGAAGATTATGTGAGGCAAATGTTAAGCATCAGCACAGATTATCTAAATACGCCAATGATTTCAAGGGCTGTATGCTACATTTATTAGTACTGCTATGAATAGTAGCAACATTTACCATGTGAAATGCCTGGTTCCAAACAAACATATGAAAGACTTTTTTTTCCCCTTTTGCCCTGAAGAGCTTACAGGCTATTTCAGGCACATGCGGTGCTTGGGTTTATAATACCGAAAAAAAATGGAGTTGTAATGAAATCTGGAAGGGCAGACTGGCTTTCAGGCTTGAGTGTGTGTTCAGTGGAGAATGGAAATAGGAAAGAGGTATTTGCTTAGGAATAGGAACTTCAGAAAAAAACCTCTGGAAATATCAGAAGGAGTTGGACCAGGCACTGAAACTCATAGCTTCTTGTTCTAAAAGTTCTTAAGTCTCTCACCCTATCCTTCATGCAATTGTAAATGGTCATCAAGTGAGTGCAGAAACCATTCACAAGTTCTTTGAAACAAAGCCCACTGGAAAGACTTTCATAACTGGAATTCAATGTTCAATATTTCATCCCATGGAAATGGTATAACGATTCTAAATATTAACGCAGCTCCCCGTGGTTCCAGTGGATCTTGTGGGGTGCTTATCACTTTTAGAAAATTGATCTTTTATGCAGATGGTAAAAAAGGCTTCATGGGCAGAACTGGAAGGCTCTCCAAAGCATCCAGCACATGCCTACTAAAACAGAAGCAGATTTGTATTCCCAGCTGAGTTAATTGCTTCTTACGGTGTCATGCTAGAGGCATAACTTCAAGAACCTGTTTTAGAAAATCAAACAACCTTCCAATAAGTGCCTGCATTTTCATCAGTGCAACTACAGAGAAGTAAAATTTCTGTCAAATAAGATTAATTGGTGGCTGTGCATTAGAGTGAATGCCAAATGCTAGTAAAATATGTTAGTTACAAAGACAAGATTTGAGAGGAACAGAGATGTAAACATTTGTTTCAAATTTTTTTATAATTTGTATAAAAAAGCAGAATGAAACAGAAAAAAGAAAAAAGAGGGTACGTATCATTATGTTTCTTAGATGATAGCCTTTTAAAATGGAATGAAGTCATGTTATTAACCCCAAATAATGTTCTGAAAGGCTATCCTAGCAGAATGTACATCAGCTGTTAGATTACTTCATTCCTCCACAGCAGTTGTTCATCTGAAAATAGCTTTCAAATGAAAAGAGGCAACTACAAAAGGATTAGTTACCATAGGCAGCATGATACTCCCACAAGATTATTTATGGCAAAACACCCAGAGACAAAGCTGTAAGACAGTTAAACTCTATGATTAAAAAAATGTATTAGGGAGGGCTAGAGGACATTACATATGCAGTAAGCTGGGTTCAGTGCTATACCATTTCTGTGTATTTCATCCATAATGGCTGATGCTTGCTCTTTCCTCTCTTTGACCAGGGCAGAATCTGATAACATTGTGATTTCCTGATACGATTTTTCCTTGCTGCAAAAAAACAACACATTTTTACGTTGTTGAGCCAGCGCGCACAATTCGGCCAACTTTCATTTCCAATAGCCTGTTTAGAATGGCTGAACAGTGAAGTCAGGGGGTTCTGACTGAGAAATACTGCACTGCAAAATGCACTGGCAGTTCTTGCTTGCAGACAGATGTTAGGACATGTTTTGATGGACAGAGGATTCAAAGGGATGGACTTTGAGTTGGTTACATAAATTCTTCAGCAAAAATCAGTGTCAGTGGTCTAGGCCTTCTCACATCTACTCACTATACTACAAGATGTAAATTCCCAATTAATTTTAATTTACATCTTGGTTTATTTTTTCAGAAATGTCACATTTTGAAATTTCTTAATCTAATAAAGAATCTGAGGAATGAAATGAATTCCTCTGGCATCTTTTAAGAAGGTACATTTCTGACTAAGTAAAAATATAAACATCTTTTAAGTTGCAGAGTCAAGAGGTTACATAAATGTCTTGTATAGGACAGTTCGTAGGACAGACAATGTCAAAATATTTCAGGAAACAATACACTTACCCTACTGTTTTGTTGTGCAGATAAAAAGCGATGTCAACCCTTTAGCTGAGGCTTCGGAAGTTAGTTATGCATGGGGATGACCTGCCTGGTCCTGGATGGTTTGTACCCTTGCGCTGGGATCTGCATGGTACCTAGTACTGAGACAAACTGGGGGCTGATCCTCTCCAAAGGGGTTGGCATCCAGCTGACATCAACCAGTTATATATAGAATCAAACACTCCAGCCACTCATATCTTCCTGGCAAAAGAAGAGAACAGAAAGGATTCAACTGCACCCACAACAAAGAGAGGTTATATCCCTTTCAGAGCTTATTGAAAACTTGATGGAATGCCCCCCTCGTACTTGTACAGACCATCTCCTCATCTTCTCATCACCTCTGAGAATTATAATCTGCGTGTTATAATCAGGACGGAGACATTTAAAAATAAGGTGTTAAGTGTATAGATAGGCAAGACTATAGCGGATGAGAATGGCATGGGCTAATCCTTCAGCGAAAGATGAAACCGTGCTTCTGTAGGGGCTGATGGCTAAAGTCAGTGGCAGATGGCTGATATACAGAGGCTGCTCTGGAAAAGAAACAAGATTTTCTTCAGCATTATACGTGCTAGGGAGTAATTGCTCAACAAGCACACGCCTCACAAACTGTTACTCAAAACCCCTTCACTTTCTTTGAGCATTAGGGACAAAAAACCTTCAGCAATTTGAAGTTCACTAATACCCAGCATTCCAGGATAGCGTTGTGTCAGTTTATCAAAGAAATGTGTTGTTTGTAGAGCACAGACATTTCAAGACAGCAACCAACTTTGGACAGAATAAAACAGCGGCAGAAGGGAACATTCCCCCCTTGCCCTCCTGTCTGAATGCAGCTAGATGAATTTTGGGGTAGTAAAAGCAAGGTGAAGTTCTTGTATTTCTGATTTGGATTTGAGTTTGTTCTAGGAAGTTCCTTTTTGTAATGGGAAATGATGGTCTTATTTGGCTTGGAGGATTGGTCAGAAAATTGCTTGTATCTTGACATGACAGGAGAAAGGAATTCTGCCTGTAAAGGGAATCTGGAGAGTAATAAAATAAACCAACACAACGTGCGGAATTTTTCCAGCAAGAAGCGCTTTAAGACAGGTAAAATGTATTTGCCTGATCCAATGCCCTGAAAGTCTGTCCAACTAAAAAATTGCATTATTTTTCCCTCAAGCTTTCTATTCCCTTTGCTTAGCTTTGCAAAACATATTTCTGAGATCCTGGGCATCTCTGCCCCAAAGAAATGTTCATTTTAATCCTCACCATCAGAACTGACCTTCTGCTATTGCTGATTGGTGATTTTTTTCTATCTTTTGTGCACTTTTAATAGTACTAACGAGCATGGTCACAGTCTTGGTTGAATCTTATCTATTCAGCTAACAACTTAGAATAGTCTCAGTGGTTCACCACCAGCCTGCCAAATGGGATTGAAGGGAAGAATTTAAACGTTAAAAGAACCTGATGAATGAGGGTGGGGAGCGGGGGGGCAAGATCAAATACAATTCAGTAAAGCCATACCCAAAAGCAATTATAAAGTGGGTATTCATCTAATTGACATTGACTTAAATGTTTAATCCAAGAGGAAATACCAAGAGGCATCCCAAATGGGATAGTCTCATGTTTAGTCTATTCCAATTCCCATTAACTAATGATTTGATAGAATTAAAATGTACATAAATTTTATCATTTTGAAGTTGAGCTTTAAAAAACTTTGTAGAGTGACTATCCTGGAATTTAACTTACTACTTACTACTGTGTCAGGGTTTTGCCATTAGCTGAAGTAGAAATAAACGTGTCATTGCAGCTAAAATAAAGAATGCGTATCTGTCATGACTGCAAAACTAGAACTGATCCTGTTCAATGCTACTTTCTTTTATAATGCTCAGAGAAGTTCAGGGCACCATAAAATACACCAAGTTGCTGAAACATCATTCATATATGACTAGTTCGTATTCATATGTCACTAGTAGAATGTCCATAAGTATAAGTAAAAGCTAAGGAAGGTGAAAGAATTACAGTACCTTGTGACATCATCACAAAAATTAAATCCTGCATGACAATGAGAAGAACTACTTAATTAGTGACAAGCTAGGATGTTTAGTCAGCTTGGTAACAAGGGCAACATTTTCCTGTCTTCTTTATTTAGGGCAGTTTTGTTTGACCAAGTAAGAATTTTCCTTTTGGTCTGGTCTTTTCCAGCACCTTGTGGGTTCTTCCCCACCACACTGCTTCCTCTGAATTGCATAATTGACCAGAAAGGACACCCAGGCTGGCAAGTGGAAAAAGCCTGAACTATTTCTCCTTCATTTTCTCTCATTTTTCATCCTTTGCTTGTCCTTTCCTCTCCACAGAGGCAATTTAAGTGCTGAAAAAAGCCTCAGTTCTTAGCAGGTGCTTAAATTCAGCCTGAGACTGTGACTGCCATGTATGCCTAACTTCTTGCCGTGAATTTAAATCGATGAACTATTCAACCTGTTAAAGTTAATATATGTGTAGTGTCTAATTCACAATATGAGCAATATCTGTTTGTAAAAAGGGGGTTATAATTACTAGACAATGGCAAAGTTGCTGTTCAATTAATGATGATGTTGCTGTATTCTGTGTCCATCTGTGCTTCAGACAGCAATTTCCAGGTATAACTTAGTGTGAAATACCTGACTGGAGCCAAAAAATAAGTTAGGTAAACATAAAGTGCCAACAGTTGCTTTTATCCATTAAACTGGTCCTTTAGGCAGAGATAAACTGCCAACAGTTGCTTTTTTTCAAATGAAACTGGCCCACATAGATCTAAGTGTACTTACAGTCTTGTTTTTACTTAAATTCTGAACCTAGGCCTCCTAGATGTGTTGCAGATGAGACCAAGTCCTGTTGTTGTCATAAATTTTCGTGAAACATGTCTTGCAGTCTGACAGAGGCAGTATAAGGTTCCCTATTTCCACTTCTAAATCCAAATATGTTTGAGTGAATAAAAACCACCCCACTGCAGAGTTACCTAGAATATACATCCCTGTCTATGCAAAGTGTAGGAAAAGCCTTTTTTTTTTTAATATGTCCAGTTTGAATTTTTGCTTGGGGAATTTTTTTTCTTTTTCAGCTGGAAAATGAATTATTTTAATTTCAATTATATGCTTCATTGGTACTTTTTCTGTAGCTACATTGAGCAGACTCGCAAAAGACCATTACATTTGAGGTATTGATGTATTCAGTAATGTATAATATTCCATAATTTGACAGGCTTTTCAAAATATTGTTACTGTTGTCTTTCTGTTCAGGATCCAAAGAATATAACTTTTTATCCTGGATCCATAGGAAGACATTCTAAGATTTAGTATATCATTTAGTAATCTCATGATCCTCAAGTTTTTTAAAGAAAATGGGATGGTTTATTTTGTAAGATTTACTTTTGCCACATCAGACCCAGTAACAATTCACACAAAAGCATGAGCAAAAAAAGCTCCCTTGTTTTACCTGCCTTGTCTGTAACAGAAGAAGATCTAAAGGAGGATGACAGGTAAAGGTTGCCCTTGTTCACAGGCTGGCAGGCTGGTTTAATTATCTTAATTGTTAAATAATACTTCTCACTGAAATTCATGGTTCAATAGGTACAACTCCTCGGAGACTCTGGTTTTGACTGAAGTGATATAATCCATAAAAATAGGCACAAGGAGCAAGGAACATTTCTTCAGTGGCATTTTTTCTGTGCTGTGGGATCCTTCTGCATTTAGTACAGACACACTGGAAACACATTTTCTGTGCCGAGGTGGGGATGGAGCTTCATTTTTGGAGGCACAGTGTTGCCCCTGCTCTCACTGAGAGAGGGAAAACTGCCTCAGCAGCCCGGGGATGGGGTGGTGGTGTGGGTATGGCTGTAATTTGGCCTACAGGGACAACAGATATGGGGTGACACCTCAAGGTTTATTACTTACAGTTGTCTGACACTTTCATGCTTCATTTCCAGTTGAAATAGGCATTTTAAGAAAACACAAAGCCGACAGCCTGGTTTAATCCCCAGGGTTAAGGCCACAAGCACCAGCCTGTGCTGTCAAAGACTTAATCAGAGCCAGCAGCTGGCCAGGGAGCTTTATTTCAGTACGTGCGTGTTCTGATGGTCACTGGCTGAAAACTCCTTCCTTTTTGTGGGTGGTCCACTGCACCGTGAGCCTGACATACCCTTAGGGGTTGTTTTGTTCTTCCATCAAAAGGATACAAGTCTTCTCCCTGCTTGCATCCACATTGCAGTTTGATGTTGAGTCAACAGCATGGAGAGTGCCTGAGTAAGGGGCTCTTAAAGAGAAGATCCTTTCTTCTTAAATATTGCAGGGCATGCACACCTGTCTGGCACATTGATATTTGTTTGGAAATAAATCCTTTTCATACTGCATTCAATTCCAAATTCTTTCTGCATACCTAGAGAATCTATTCAGGTGCCTTCACCACAGGATTTGGATACATGAGAATTTTGTTTTGTTATTTTTGATGTGGCGCTGTGATTTTAAAAGGAAGCATTCCAAACGAAATAAGAGTTCAAAGAAAAGACTGACTATTCTGCCAAGCTGTTGAACTTCTGTTTGCTGGGGAGTGCCAAACATCGAATTGGCAGAGTATCTTGGGGGTTTTGTTTTTGAAGGTGAAGCGGAAAATTTTAGTCCAAAATACATTTCATAATGGTAAAGTATGTAGTATGTGTTAAAAGTACTTGAAGATGCAGATCCAAGGCAAACCTCACTGTATATCTGATTTTTATGAGCTCTATTGATATTATCAGATCAGTGCATTAGTTTCATACTTATTTTCCCAACTTTGTATTGACAAATCCAGCCATTCAGAATGAAAAGCCATCTTCCAGACAATGGTTGGTAAAGAATGTGTGGTTTTAACTGCATTGTGGGGAAAGTACATAATAATTTTTGTCTGACAAGTGTTTCTGACGTCTTTTCAATTTTCTGAAAATAAACTATTGGAAATGCTTTAAAACTTGAGATTAAATTCTGACATCTTAATGGCATTGCTGTTCCTGACTCAGAAAAAAAAAAATGCTGCCTTCATATGCGTTGAATTCTTTTCTCTCTGTTAAGGCAGCTACAAGCTTGGCTTGTGATGCTGGCAGCATTCATGATGCAAGTACCTTGCTGATCTAAGTTCTATAAAATAGGTGGTTTGAAACTAACTCAGAGAAAACAAGAGACTTCTGTTATGACCAGGGTGAGTTCCTTTATTTGTGGTTTGCAGTTCATATGTTTGTTTTTAAGTCAGGACAGTGTGAGCTCTTCAAAATAAACAAAGAAGAGAGCAAAATGCAATCACTTAAAATCAGCCTTAAAGTGGTAAACACTGGTAAATAAAGCTGAGAATAATGAGGGTGAGAGGAAATAATTTGTGGTTAAAAAAAAAAAAATAAAAGTTCCTGATCCAGTAAACACCAGTTCAATTTTATGTGTGTTTGGTCTACTGATTGCTGGGGGTTGCAGCTCCAAAGCAAGACTGGACTAATTGAAGCATGAGTTCAAGAATGCTTCAGCAGAAAGGTGGTCTGAAGGAGAAAATAAAAGCTTCCCAGAGCTAGAAACAAATTTGAACAGAAAGAAGAGTATTTGGACTATTTTTTTTACATCCAGCCATGAGGACCATCAAGCCCTGTGTTTGTTAAGTATGGTTTATATAGCTTTTCGTGCTGAAATAATTTTAAATTAAACATAAGTCTGCCGGGCTGAGAATCCCATGCGAGTGTAAAGGCACAGAGGTTTGAGATGGAGTTACGGCTGAGTAGGAACACTGTGGTGTGCGCACTCAGGAACTGTGCTGGCAGGAAATAGTCAATAAAATAGCCCAAGAAGGAATCAGCTGGACAAGTGTTTTTGTAGGACAAAACTGGCAGGAAAATACCCTTGTATTAAAAAAGAAAAAACCAAAACAGTACAAATAAGGTGGAAAAGCTTACTTTGGTGTTTCCCTTTTTTTCCCACGCTTGAAAAAAAGAACATTTATCAACATTTTACCTCGGTTCAAAAACAGGCGTTCTGGCTGCCAGCCGAAGGTAGCCCTGCTGTGAAAACATTTCTGTGGCTGATGCAATACCTTATGGTAACCACTGCCTTCAGCAAGGAGCGCTTGGCAGCAGGGTAACATAGTACCTGTGTTATTGCTGACATGTTTCAGTTATTTTAAACACTTCTTCATGAAACAAATCTATTAAACAAGCGTGTTTTCAGTATTATTTCAGTTTCTTGCTCTATTGTTTCATCCTCTGTACAGCTCATCATCTTGCCTGAGACCTCTGCATAGAACTTCAGTGGACTTCTGGTTTGACGGCCAATGTCAAGATTCCTTTAGAATCTCAGGTTTCATTTACCACTTGCTCTAATTCTTTCCCCCAAAGGATAAACTTGCTGGGATGTGAACTTATTCATGTGTATTTTTTGTTCTCCAGAAAGGACAACCTGCCTTCTTGTATAATAACAAACTTTATATAAACAATAATTGTTTCCAGAGATCACCATCTTCTGAAGTAGATTTTTTTTTGCTTTTAGCTGATTCATGTTCTTTTGTCTACATGAAGAATATAATGCAACATAATTTCTAATTACTTATTTTTCATGGCCCTAGACTGTATCGGCATCCACTTTATTATAACAATTAGGTGAAAAACATTTTTCTGTTTTCCCCTTGAAGAAAGTAGCTCCCACAGCCCCTCTCTGGACTCACAGCCTGGAAGTGTCTGTCCATGCTTCCATGATGGAGAAAGGATGAAGAGACTCTCTCTTTGAATTCAGAGTGGCAGCCTGCAGTAGAAGGGACAGAGATAATTTTGCATTATTTTCTTAAGTCACTGTGTAGGCCATAATACAAGTTTGAAGGCTGGCCCCAGTGCCCAATAGACCATAGCTAAAAATCCTGTTTCTTGATGCAGACATGTGCACGAGTGCCTAATCCTGTTTTACAAGAAAAATAGAGAAATGATGTGATACTTCTGTGCTGCCCTGAGGGAAAATTTTGTGAACATGCCTTCTAATCCCTTGAACTGAAGTGAGTCTGTCCTGGAAACTTCAGCACGGTTCCAAGAGAAGTGTCATCCTAGGTAACAGTGGTTTCTTTCCAAGACGCTTGTTCCTCTGGGTACAGTTGCTATTTGTAAGTGATTCAGACTAATGTCTCATAGTCTGCAGGAACCTTCAGTCCTGATGCAGGGCAGCTGTGTTAACCTTGCTTTACCCTCGGGGGTTTTGGGCCAGGCAGCTCTTGTACTCATTGGTGTCACTGAGTTTTAGGCCTACGTGTCACAGGGATGATACAGTTCTTTTTGAGGGGGGAATATGTCATGCAGTGGATATTCTGGTGTTGGGTGTAGTAGTTTTTGATTCTTCTTCCTCAGCATAGCCCTGATGCTATACACAAGGGCTTTTCACCGTAAATTAGAATAAATTAGGGGAAATCGATTTGTGATTTAAAGCAGCTGAAGTCTCCCTCAGTGGCAAAGCTAGTGTTCGCTCCAGAGATGGCAAATCATTTCTCCTTTCAGAGACATGAAACATATTTCAGTAAGTACACATTACATAACTTGTCCCACATTTCTTTCTCTTTTTAGTATCCCAGTGTTATGAAAAATTGGGTTCCCATTAATCATTATAGCCGCTCATACTTTTCTGTGAAAATAAATTATTGTCCTCTGCCCTTCCTGCACAGAAACATATTTAAATCAAAACAAGGATATGCCCACGATTGGTTCAGGGAAGGGAGTGTCAGCTAATGTGGCTTTGCTGCTGCAGAAGGATGAAAGCAGGATTTGTCTCTGTACTCAGTGGATTGCAATGCTATGTGGTAGTGTCACTTGCCAAATAAGATTTCCCCTTTAGCACATGCAGAGCTCGCTTGAACGTCAGTGGAAACTGTGCACACAGTGCAGAGGGACCTGCAGCTGAGTCCTGAGGGTAACATTGAATCCCACTGCCTATTTTGTCATTCCTACATCTGAAAACACTTGGGCTAGAAAAGCTAGAAAGCACCTATACAACTGGAAGAAACCAGCAGGCCTCTAAATTCGTAGTTTAGATTGTCACCAGCTTTATTGATACTGTTTTTAGAAGGCATTTAAATCTAGGCGTCCAAAATTGCATATGCAACACCATATTCAGGCTGCAGACCAAGCGGCTGATTTTAAGACATGATGGGCATTTAGGCATTTTACTGTTTTCAGGTCTCAGGACTTCTGCAAAGTCGTTTTTATTTACATGCTTTGAGCATGAATTCAGGGACTTACCTTATCCAACAGTGTAAATATAGAGGCTAGGCTATTTTCAGACTTCACAATGTGATACTGGGCAAAAGGACTTTTGAAGCAGAGATTGCTGGGTACCAAACCACAAAATTGGACCAATATTTTTCAGTAACTGTCTATTTCTCTTTATTCAGGACATGTGAAGACTTAGAGAGCAAGTTAAAGGCTGGTTGTAGATGATTCTCAGGAAACAGATCCTCTATTGGGAAGTCACTTTTCTCCAGTGAAGAGATCTGAGGAAGGTTCACCCTTAGGACAGACAGAGTTTTCTTTTAAAGTATATGTAAGATGTTAATTCTGTATTAGTTGTACAAGGAAAACTAGTTCCTTATTTGGACTTTGAAGAGAGATAAATTTACGTCGGTCTTATGGAAGAGCACATGCTGTATTTTGGAAAATGAATATACAATACAAAAAAGACAGAAATTTTAATGCAAAATGAATTCGTTTCATTCAGACAATTGAGTACTTAAGAGTCAAGCTTTTCAGCTGACCTCTTCAGTTTTGGCTGAGAAATGAAATCCTTGCAATCCTTACATGAAGGCAGCAGAAATAAAGAAGTCATCCAAATAAACTCTGGTCATCTTCAGCCAACAATCATGTGACCAAAGCAAGGGATGTTCCCATTGCAACCATCGTATATTTGCTGACCTTGTAGGCATTGGGTGTCACTTTACAACCAGGCTTGTGAAGCAGGGACACCTGTATATGTTTTAGAAGCTTTCAGACATTATTTGTTTAATAAAGTAGCAGAATGATTATTTATTAGTAAGGGGACATTTCTAAAGCTCTAAGTCTGCCTTTGGCATTTGTGAAGATTCTTCTCAAGGCGTTTTTGCATAAGCATACTCAGTATTAGCAGAGAAGATGTAGGGTGTGTTGCAGTTGTGGTTTTTTCCCAATAATCAGAAATGAGATGTAGACCTCACTTCTAAAGTTATTGTCTGGCTGAACTTGTTTTCTGTTTGATCTTTTCATTATCAAAGAAGGTTTGGAATTTCTGTGTTGGCACTGTTAATTTTGCTGAGGAAAAAGGTAGGTCTTTGCCTACCACCAAAGCAATCTCCATGTGGAAAAAATCCAAGTTGGAAAAAATTCAACACTATTGTTACAATTAAAAAAACCACAAAAAAACCCTATCAATTTGATTTTGGGGCATTTTTTTCCCTGTCTCACATGCAGGGAACTAATTTCTGCACTCAGCAGTGAAAATTGTTAGCAACCATCTTTAGTGAATTTTCCCTAAATGGTACTGATGATGTTGCTGTTCTGCTTTGTGGCATTTCCAGTGTTTGAGTATTTCCTGGTGATCCCATTAACTTTGAAGTTAATTAGAATACTTCATGGCTAAAATGTAGAAAGCCTGTAGTTGAGCAGATGTTCGTTTTGTAAGTTAGCATAAAAGTAGGGAATTAGAAGTACCATTTCTTTGTTGCTGTGTCATGAAGATGTGGCATGACCTTACCTTTCAAAAATTTGAGCATTCTTTCCAAACTCATTTGAAAGGCTCTGCTAGTCAGTGAAACTGAATGCAGTATCATTAACTTAACCAAGTATAAATTTTAAAACTGGCACATCACAACCACATTATACCCCCAAATATACCTATCAATTTGACCCCTCTGAAGTGCAAAATATTGCAGCAGTTTTCATTGTGTGGAGCACATCTACTGTACTACTGTGCATTTGTTGCAGGGGTAATATCTGAGTTTGTGATTAATTCTTGGCATTTTTTCCTTTTTTTCCCTTTAGCTGTTATTGGAGTTATGCAGAAAAGATCCCCCAGTGAGCAGGCTGCCACAGTAAGGATGTATTTTACAATATATTTGGAATATACAATCAATGTACAATAGGTTGGATACTTTTCTTTACCAAGTGTGAGTGATGGTGTTGGAAGTAATACTTGCACAGTTACACCATCATCAGTCTGCCCCCTTAGTTTTTGTTTTTTGTAAAAAGTAGTTTGCTGCATCCAAATAATTGTGAACTCACATAACTCTTAAATATGAAGAATCAAAGGCCAAATTTTGATCCATACTTCCATCTTTGCAAGAAGAATTATTTTAAAATGGGAGAAGGAGTATTTCACTCCTGAAGCATGCTGTATTTTCCCTTAAAGTTGTTGCTTCTATTTCTTCCTTCACAGATTCACCATGTTTAGAAGCATTCCATGACTAATGGGCTTGTTAGACGATTAGCAGAAAACAAAACTCCTACCATCTCATATTTTCCACTTTACAAGAGTCCGGCCGTGCCATAGATATTTTCCATTCTTACTCTTGATATTGTACAGATGTGGAATTAAAACTCCTCGCACTAGCTGGGAATGCATCGTGGGATTGTACATGTGTGTTTTACTCTCCCGAGTAATTTCTCCATTACTTGAGCTGCCTTGAATGTGGGCATTGTGCCCAGCAGAGTAACACTTGCTGTACCAACACTTTTATATGCCTTAATTCAGATAAAGCTTATCTGTCAAATCATTTAGAAGCTGCCAGCATTTGCAGCTTAATTGCTTTTCCAAATTCCTCTTTTGCTTAGAACAGTGAACAGAACTAAGAGAAACAAGAAACTATTGTTGGCAAAGGTCTGGAGTCGTCTTTATAGTTCCATCCCCCTCAAAAAACACACTGCAAGAGTAAAAGTCATTGGTGCAGGACTTAGTGCTTTTTGAAGAGTAAAACTTCCCAGAAATGTGGACTCCCTTTCATCCAAACTCTGACAGAAATTATTCTTCAGTGTTATTGCACTAGGAAAAAAAGATACGTATCATATATTATGTACACACTTAAATACAAAGGCTGAAGGTTTTTTCCTAGGGAAACGTTTATCTTTATGCAGTGACATTAGATTTAGAACAAATAGCCATGGTTTGTAGCAATAGGGAAGAAGAGACATGGATGGGTGATTAGGGAGGACAGATCGAATGTTTTGGCTTTTCCCCCTGAATTGTGTTTACTGTTAGAACTTAAATTAAACAGCTACTTAGTATTATCATTCAAGTGGATGATAACTTGTGCCTGAGTGGCAAGGAAGCTGGAAACACCAAAGTCTGCGTGACTTTTGACTGCGCACATAATGCATTTTAATTACGCCAACTTCCTTCTCTTTCCCCCAGAGACTGTGCCTCAGTATCTCGCATGGAAATGGCTGGAGCTGGTGGACACGTAATCACATGTACTGACTATACGCTTGTTCATTATCTTTAGGCTGTTCCTTGCCACTGCGCATTCAAGGAAGATTCTTTAGAAGTGGTTGTGCTGTTCTCCGTTCATGTACTTGCTATCTCTCTTTTCCGGGAGGTTTCTGTTGCCAGGAATTAGTATTTCTAATCCATTAGCACAGACTTTTTTAAAAGTTTTTTGTTCATAAAAATACTTTGTTGGCAAACTGATTTTATCTATCTTTATTGTTATGCCACCTGCTGAGAAATAGGTTAATTGTTAACTCCACTTTGTTGAGAAAGAAGTGGCAAGTTGGTCAAGTTTTGCTCACTCATTTTTAAATTAATCACAGTTTCTTATTAAAGCAGTTTTCAAGGACACACGAGAGAAACTCTTGCACCATCTTTCATAATTTTTCATGTATGTCACCTTTTCCGCAGGTTAATGGAAGTGACTCCTGATAAAAACATGCCTTCATTTGGTGCCTTTGAGTAGGGCTGTGCCATTCTTTTCCCTTTAGTGGCAGGGCTGATCCCCTCGGTAGCAGCTGAGTGTATGTTTTACATTACTGTTTGGACACATACAGAAACAACGTGTGCTTCTTAGTAACAGACATCAGACTGAAGACATTGCCAGTGATGATTTGGCCATGGCTCATGGGGAGGCTCGTGATTTAACAGGAGCTTAAGATTTGGTTTCTTTGGATTGGTTTTGTTTGCTTTGTTACAGACTTTAGGTGAGACTAGCGTGGTGACATGGGAGAAGACAGGGGCTTACCATTATGGTAAGCAAATGTGGACTCACCTTTAATTCTGGTATTTTAAACTAATCCTTCTACTGCCCTTTGAGGTTAATCTCTGTTCACTCAGCTGTGGTTACTGTGAGTAAACAACTCCAAAGCCTTACATTCTCTGTCAAGAGATTTGGTGAATTTTGTCTGGCAGACTGGGCCATAACATCTTCAAAGGACCTGGGGCTTCCTTCCCCTTCCTTTTCTGAGCTGTAAGAATGTAATTGTGCTGGTTGTGAAGTATGCATGACTGCTATAAATAGCCAGTAGATTATAGGTGAAGGTAAGAGCCAGGAATGTCCCCATCCAAGTGCAGCATTGCCATTGTCCCAACAGCCTTGGGCAGTGCACGTGTTCTTTCCATTCCACGTTCTCTTCCCTTTGTAAAACGAAATAATGACGTCCGCCAGGAATAATTAACTACTATCTATGTGGGGCTCATTTAACAGTGCTGTATGAACGCCTCCTATATCGTCTGATTTAGCTCAAACTGCAAAGTTTTATGGCATTTGTATTCCAATGGACGTGCTGATAATGACACTCTTTGGTGTCTGGTGTCCCCACAGATCTCTAACTGTGCCTCAGCTTCTCTGTTGAAACAGAGGCATCGTCAGGGAGAGCAAATAGTATGGATTATATGGATTGTGTACCATTGCCCTCTGTTGGACAGCACTAGGCTTAGTCAAAGTGCTTGTCTTGTTTTGGGCTTGCAAAACTTTAGAGCAATAAAGCTGATAATATTGTATAAGTAAGCTTGAAATGTTTCATGACAAACTGACCATCGTTGTTCCAGAGATTGCACCAGTCTCTAAAATGCAGAGGGAAATAGAAGTTTGGAAACCTACCATGTCCTACTGTCTGGTAAAACCCGATTTTATTTTTCCCCCTCTTGCTCTCTGCCTACCTCACATCTTCCATTCTGTGAGCATTCTGTGTATATGTAGGTGAGTGTTCAATATAATGTACTGCCTGTTCCTGCGTTTAACTGTGCTTTTTCAGGAGGTTTATATGCTTTGTCAAAAAGTATAATGTATTTCATACATACTGTAGTACCTGAACGGGAGATCGTGAACAATGGCAAGAATTTAAAATGGGGAAGTAAAAATATGGAAGGTACAAACAATCAAATTATTATCTGAGGGGAAAAAATTATGATGGCCCTTGGAAGTGCCCATAATCCTCATTGTCGTTATGAACTTAGTCCTAAGCACCTTTGTGTTCTCTGCCCTCCAGTACACAGTTTATGGCAGAGCATTCAGAGCAGTAAAAATTATTATAAAGGTCACAAGGAAAAGTAAGGCTACCGTTGCTACTGTCTGCATGCTATCTGTTTGGATTGCTGCTCTCCAAACCTGTATTCGTACTGCTGTTCATTTGAGGTTACATGCAGAGAAGTCACATCTAACTCCAGTAATAAACAACCAAAACACAGTGATCTGTATCTAATTCTGCAGGGCAAACAGCAGCTTATTAAAATGTAGGAAGAGATGAGCGGTGATCTGCTCCTTTGAGAAACCTCCAAGTTGATTTTGAAAAGGCATCTGCCTAAACTTCCAGAACTTTATGGCTCCCAAAATAACAACAATCATCTCTTCACTGTCCGTGGGTGGTTTTTCTGGTCTGTTGATGATCCATTTCTCAAGTACAGAGTTATCCAAACAGACCTCTGCAAGCCTAGGTGAGTTTGGAGTGGTGTAAGGCTATGTCTGGGGTCCTGGGATCCAGCCCACCTCTTTTAGGCATTTATGTGGGGATGGAGTTACTTTCTTTTTAAGAATGCCCCTCCACACTGATTATACAGGAGACCAAGACAGCAACTTGAGCCTCAGCAGAGTCCCAGCTGAGGTAACTCTCCATTACTTCTGCACATCAATGAGCAAGTTCCTAACAGAAGATACATTAATGCCTTATTGTTTTGTCAATCACATTTTTTAATTCTACAGGCTACGAAAGTCTACAGAACTGCTGACACCAGTTCAGTGCTTGTAAATCTGTTGTGTTTTGTGGTGCTGCACATTTCTGTGTGAGGTGAAGTCCTTGCCGTGCCAGCATAAGTGGTAAATTAGTCAAGCTCCCGTTGACTTAGCTGGGATCAGGATTTTGCTCCACACGGTCAAAGGCGTTTTGTTGCCTTGTTTTGTTCTTCGTGTTTCTTTGAAATGCAGGTTTTCTCAGGGCATACTGATTCAGTAGGAAGATTTATTAATTTCTACAGTAATCTTTTTATTTTACTGCCACATGGAAAATCTCTTGGGGTTTTAAACTGCCAGAGGAAGTAAAGAATGGTGAACTCCACAGATATAGTGGAGAAAATAATCTTGAACTTTCACAAAACCCATGAAATTATGTGGATCTGTGGTGGGAAATTACTTGGAAACTATAAAAGTTACCAATATTTCTTCTCTTCTTAAAACTATTCTTCTTTGCCTACAAGTAATTCACTAGGGAGCTTCAATATAAGTCCTGTGTTTGTATACAAACTATTTTATAGGCAAAATATTTGCATTTAAATATAAACTGTCTTGAACAGACCAAAAAATCAGAGGAGCTGATGAGCACCTGATCAAAACTTCTGTGTTTATGCTTATAAGCTTTTCTGTTAGAAAAAAACCCCAAACATTAGAAATACCTCAGAGTTAGAAAATGCTGACTTTATATTGATTCTTGGTTTTCAAAAATTACTGGCTTTCTGAGACTAAGCTGAAGTGCATCCATTGATAATAGGAAGTGACTGATTAAAACTAAAATGACTTGGCAATTGTTAATAATATTGAAGAGTGGCACTTGTTTTATAGCTGCCACAGTTCTGTGAGGTTGGTCATGCCGGGAAACTATACCAATACATCTATTATTATGGTTTAGAATTCTGTAAAGCTTCCTATTTTCCATTTTTGCCTTGGGCAAATTCTGCTCATCTACAGCCTGGTTTAAATTATTTACAACATACAACATTGTTTGTCCGGCAATTAGCATATCTTTCCTTTGGTTTCCTTATTTATAGGGAAAAGATTAGTCATGAACCTCTGCAGTATTTAGACAAAATTACTCTTGGGTTTTGATTTACTTTAAAGATAAAAGTAAATCTAGATCTAGAGGTTTACCAACACCTTCTTTTCTATCTGTATGTGAGCGTACTGTACCCTTCCAGCTTTTTGAACTGTAGTGCAGCACAGTACATTCTCCTAGTTCTCCATTAACATCTGTTAATTACCTTTCTTTCTCCACAAGAAAACTCCCTACAACTTCATGTGCATGCACACAAACACTCCTGGGGTCATTTTGGTTTGACTGTGAAATACTTGAGTCCTTTTTTAGGACTGAAAATGTGTGAACAAACACTAAACGTTTTACAGCATCTTGAGGGCTGTTTCTGACTCAGCAGCAGCACAAGGCTTCTTTTTAAGGTCCAATTATATACCCAGAGAAAAATTTCAAAGCACAAACGTTCAGTTCGAGGAAAACCAGACACTGGCCTGGAAACATCTGCCTTTCTGGACTTAAAATTCCTCGTTCCACCAGTCTCACATTCAGTAAGGGAGCAGGCTGCCATACTGGAGTCATTTTAAGTGCTCTTAAGCGTTGATGAATGCACCAGAAAATCGAGGGCATTCCAAGAAATCCAGAGTACGTTCTCTGGAGAGTGAAACATCCTACTAAACCTATGCCTGTCTGCCTGGCAGAGAGATTTTTAATCTGCTGCCGATTACTGAAGTCAAGGGAGTTATGTTAAACTGTGAATCTGGCTTATGCTTGCTTTCTTTATGATGTGTTTAAGAACTTACCAAAGAAGAATGAAAATGTAGCCATGGAAAGGAATAGCACTGGGTCTCTTATAACCTTGTAAATCCTTTGTAGAGCAAAGCTCTTAAAATGCTATTGTGGAGCTTTTTCAGTTCCCCAAGTTTTACACGCATCAATCATTTTTCTTGTATTAGGGACAAAATCCTGCTCGCTTTACAAATGCAAAAACTGCTTTGGGATTCATTTCATGTCAATAGTGAAAATCTGATCTGGCTTTCCAAAGATAGATTGTATATGCTGGCCTTATTTCCTTAAGAACTATTTATCCAAATAGCCTGCATAGTGTAAAGACTGGCTTCACAATTAATTCACAATATTTATTTCATGTTTGAACAGTATTCAACTGAGAATAAAAAGCAAGAGGATACAGCAATGAACAAGGAACTAAACAGAGGGTTAGGTGCGAGTAAAGTAGACAAGTATAGTAAGTGGATTTTAGTTGCAGATTTTTATGGTTGGGATGAAAATGTTCAAACAATAAAAACAGTTCTGATTGTATTATTTAACGTGGGTAGATTGTGCTTCACTGCGTTTCCTTCCTCTGCTTAGTCAGTATGGAAATGAAATTCCACTAAATTTGATAAGTTGCCTTTTGACCTGATGCTGATTTAAGCTTCTAGAAGCTCATACCAGCACGAGGTCACTGACAGGCAAAGTCAGTGAGTCTAAAAATGGTGCAGAAAAAAAGAGATTAGGCTTTACTTGGGTTCAGATTATTTAAACAAACAGACAAGAATTTAGGGAAAACAAAATTGTGTTTCTCATCTGATTGGTCAAATCATTTTATTATGTGATACAATTTACATCGCTGGCATGCACTGTCAAATAAAGTGTCCTTTGCAATGAGCAAAAGTCTTCAGAAGTGAAAAGTCTTTTATAAAGATAACACAGTCTCTTGCTACTAGACAGAAATGCAGTGTGAATAGGTATTTGGTTGTGTTAAAGCACACCAAAATGAAAACAAACTATGAACAAGAGTTGTGAACATCATCATCTAACATAGCTAAAGGAACTAAATTTTCAGTTATATTGTGTATTCAAATGCTCTGCATGTTAACAGAGACACCTCTGAAGGTGAGCACAAAGCCAACGATTTAAAATATCAAGAGAAGTTTTTCCTCACATTTCCTAAGCAGATCTGTGCATTCAAAAGCAAATGTGAGAAATACTTGCATTAATATATTCAGAACTCACACACAACAGTCACAACTATTTGATAGAAAGATGCTTTGCTAGTGGAGGAATGGGGTGAAGGACAGAAAGTGGAAAATGCCAGGGGGTCCTTCTAAAGCTCTGATGCATTAATATTTCATTTACTGGTCCAGGCCTGCTGCTTTCTTTGAAATCGCTGCATGGTCTCAATCTGGATTTAGCCTGATTTCCTTCTAAACAAGGCTATGTGATCTGTCTGCATGCCTGCCCTCATGTCTGCCCTCCCATTAATAACTTCAGAAATGTTTATTAGTTCCATTTCTCTGTGGCAGAGGAACAGATCTCAGAGACAATCCATTGCCCACAGACTTTGTAAAAATAGAGGGCGTCGGGGAGGCCAGATCCACTTACCAGTGTTGCTATTGAGGGAAATGCTGCAGTGGGAACTCATTCCATATTAGAAATGGGAGAATCCACATGGGAAAGAGAGTTAGGAAATCCTCAGCAGGAGGAAAAAAAATCTGGACTAGATCACGTTAAACACCCAAATTAATCTACGATGAGATACAAAGCCACATGAAACTCAGCGTCAGGAATTGTCATGTTCACAGAAGCACTCAGAGATTAATTCCTACTTGTGAATAGAACGAAATTATAAGGCTGCACTTTTTTTGTTCTAGGAAGGTTGACAGAAAGTCAGTGATTCTGTCTGAAACTCTTCCACGTTTGTTGCGTATTTGGGGTGGGGAATTAGGGCTTCATCCTAGAGAATGTTTTCCCATAATGCCATATGATCACAGCATTAGAGCCTTTCCAAGATCACTTTGTATCATAAATTTTCTTTGCAATATCAAAATTTAAAAACATCTTTGGCAATTTTTAATTGCATGTACCTTAAAATTAAGCACACATTTGCTTCTTGTAGATGCATGACCTCAGAATTCACAGCACTAGTTTCAATGGGAATGTAAAAGGTAGGTGTGCAATTCTTAGTACTAAAATAAAGGTGTTGGGTAAAAATATGCCTTACTGCAAACTCATTAGTCTGGTTTTCTGTTTAATGATGTAAAGGAAACAGTTAAAAACAGAAACCTGAGCTTGACCTGAAAACAGGGACTTGTTTTGTTATGGTAATATGGTCAGCAAAATCTGTAAGAGGTATGCACTTTTCAGAAAGTAGGTCTTCTGTGAAATGCATATGCACTGGTATTTATTGAATTGTTAAGGCCTTGATGACATTGAACTATAGATTTCACTGAATTTCAGTTTGAGTTATATTTTAACTGAAATTAAGTGAAGATTTGGCATATACTTCCAGGGGGATAGGGCTGGATCTGAGGATAAGCCCTCGAGGCTAAGGGGACTTCCACAGTCCCACTGGTGGAATATTCCCAGTTGTGGTAAAACAGGACATTAAGGAACTCTGCAGAGAAAAATCTGGTTTTGCCTGTGTGGCGGGAAAATTTACTCTGATTTTGTGCATGCATAATTCTGAGGGCCAAAGCTCATTTTCAGGCATATCATGGCAGCCTTGTCCATGCAATTTTTCTAAATCACCTTTTTTTTAGCAAATTCATGTTGTGAAATAAACCTGTAAGTTGCTGTAGCAATATGATCCTATTCTAAAGATTTACCACTCTCACATCTTCATTTCCTGATTGGTCAGAAGGATCAGTTGAATTTCAAGGGGACTTCTGTTTGGCTATAGAATTTCTGCCAACTTAAACTCATTAAAGCTATATTTTTCATGTAATTACTTGCTTTTAGGGGAAGTTCCAGCTCAACTGAAATTGGATTTCATTTTCCTTTCTCCTTCATACCAATTATATTTTATAATTGCTATAAGTGAAAATTCTTTGCAGATGGGAATGTTTTGTACTATATTTTTTCTTGCCATATATATGTTTTTGTTCTTTCTAATCTAATCTCTTCACTCACAGTGACAGCCTTACTGAAGCTAAGGATAGTTAACAGTGCTTCTGCAGTAATTTCAGCTGACTGCGCTTGACAGATCCTTCCACAATTCCCCACAAAATAAGGAGGATTGACAGCACTTCGTAAAACTCGGGGTGTTCATTTAATGCTTTAACAACATCTAAACTACCCAGGAAGCTTGGAATACATACATTATTAGCCACGTAGTTCTATTGTTTACATAAGCTGTAAATGCAAGGTATGTCTCACCAGCAAAAATTATCCACCATCCCTTCAGATCCATCAAGATCACTCAGGTATAACCAACCACCCAAATACTTGCTCCTAGACTCACACCGTGCACCACGTGTCAGAAACCCTCTGTCACATACCAACTTCTACATAGAGCAGGAACTGCCCTTGATAAACAACTTATCTATGTCTTCCCAACTGAGGATACAACTCAAAAGCTTTCTAAACATTGAGCTACCTTAGAAACACGAATAACTGCCCAGCCAATTGGATTACCAGGCACTGGAGCAGTAAATGCTCAGCAAATAGTGCATTTCACAGAGAAATAAAGGCTGTTCAGCCTCTGACTTGTTTGATAGTTTATTACAGAAATAACTTGCAATCCAGTTTAAATACACCCCTCATCTCTTTTGCTGTTCAAGTATCATGGTATTGATCTCTATTAACAATGCCTTTACCCTGGTGTTGTCAGATTGGTTACAAGATGTAAAACTTCATTGAAACTGTCTGGAAATCCATCTGAAATGAGTGCCTGTGTATGACTTCCTGTATCTACATATTGTGGTGATTCAGGCACCATTGCCACAGATGTATTTTAACTGTTGCCACGGTAAAAATATTCATCGATTTACTTTCTTAGCTCATTATAGAAATGCAGTAAAAAACCATATGGCGAATAAGCCAGTGTTTCAAAGTCTTCCACTTCCATTAGAACTTTTGCAAATCTGACTATATTTAGTAATTTGGAACTCATGTTAAACATACTTAGAAAACCTACAAGATCCTGTAAAGTACTTCTTGGTTTTAAAATGCCCTTGTTTTACTTTTTTTTTTCACATTAGCTTAACTGCAAGCATTTTTGCTGTCACTTTCTACATCCTTGCTAGATTTTTGCATTGAGTACATGGACTGCCCCACTTTCATCTCCCCCCTCACCCCAAGAAATGCATATTTTTGCCTTTTGACAAACAGAACAATCTTAGGTGTAAAACTGAGTCTATTCTAGAGGCTGCTAGCGCTGCAGTCGTGTGAAAACTGTGCTCCATTCAATTTTGTCTCCTCATTTTTTTGCTTCAGAGATCACCAGGCCAGCAAGGAACTTTCCTTCTCCAACTCAAATCTTAGGGCTTGTTAAGCTGGAGGAAGGGAAAATGCCCCAGGCCCTTCAGCAGCTCATGTTGGACGCCTCCATCCCCTTGGCTGTGGATTGTAGTTTGAATCAGCTGTTGACAAGCCACAGTCAGACCTGGAATCCATGGACATTAGATCAGGATCTGTTCTGGAGCGCTGGGTGCAGTAGGGATACTGCAGCTTAGGGCCAGCCTGGGTGGGGGCATTTGGGGCAGACAGGGAGCTATTTTGGGGTGATAGAACCCCCGACTGCTTCCCTCCTAGTAAGGCTACGCTACCACTCGGGGCTGGAGGCTCATAAGAAACTTTAAGTTTCCATTCATCTGGTGGCTCAGGAAGCGTTTTCCTGCGAGCAGCCGATACCACGTTAGCAGCAATGGATTCCTCCATGCTTTGGGGGCCAAAAGCTTCATCCACTAGGCCAAGGGGAGATCTGGCCGCTGCTTCCCAGGGAGTCAGTCTCTTGCCAGGCTTGTCAGCTGCTGTGTCTGGCTTGCTGAAGTAATCAGGGGCAGGCTGAAATATAAGAGGAGAAGTAGGAGACATGGCTCGAGGAATGAATGAAGAAGGTCTCCCAGGAAGCGATAATGAGCGGCCACCGCTTCTTCCCTAGGAAGACAAAATACCAAATACAGTTATTAAACAGCAAGAGAGGAAGCCCCTTCTCTTTACTTCCAATCTGGAACAAAAGACCCTGAAAGCACGTGACATCCTGGCAATCCCTTTTTATGTCTACAGGTATCTTTTAGAACTTTAATTTACTGGAAAGGCAGGAGGCAGAGAAAGAAACAGGAACAAAGACACAGCAAATTGGATTTTTGAGGAAAGTAAGCAGACCAAAGACAGGCTTTTACTGAAAAAGTACAATGGCATTAGCAACTGTGCAGCTTTCCCACTACTTAGCTGGTGTGCCTTGCTCTGAAAAGACCATTCTTAATGCAAAAGGGAGTCATGTTGTGGCAGTTCTGTGAGTGTTTACAACGTTCTTTCTAACATTAGGCACAGCCTAATTTATTTGATAACAGTCTCTGTCTAGGACATCTGTCCAAGAACATATCTTTGGCAATCTCCCTTTAAGAAAGGCTTTTCTTACTTGAAAATTATTAGACTTATCCTAGTTTTCGCTTTTTGGGGTACAAAAATGAACACAAGCAATTAAAGGCGTTAATGCAATCATTCACTTAATACCCTTGCATGACGCTACTTTTGGCTTCTTTAAAAGGCAATGCCCTCAGAATTTCAGTACATTCCGACCCACTTATAGGAGCAATCCATTCATTTTTGACAAATCCTAATCTTCTTAGTAATGCAGCACTTTGAAACAGAAACTGTGTTTGTGAGAAGGTTCTGCTGCAGCAGCCATTTGGCAGCGCACGAAGCAGGCACAGCCTGTCCCCAAGCCAGACCTGCTCTCTGTGTCGCACAAATTATGTTGTTCTTACAGCCTCTATAAACGTGGTTCCTAAACTCACCGATTTACACTCATTGACTCATGTCCTCAGGCTTAGATGCCTTTAATTCTGAAATCAGCTCTGAAATTCCTGGCTCTTTTTGCTAGGGGCTTTGCTAGAATTTCATCCGAACAGCACTGGGCTGCGTTACTTTTCCTAATGAGCTTCCCAAACTTTAAACACTGTGAGCATGAACTAGAGAGCAGCCAACAGGTGTGTGATCATTCAAGGTATAGCTGATCTAGCAAGGATACACACAGAAATGTCACATTTGAGGTTTTTCTGCCACAGGATCTTGCTGCATTTAAGAAACTTGAACGACCACTGCTTTACACAGACTTTTAAGTCATGTTCTAATATCAGCCTTTTGTATGAGAGATGGAAGCTGAGAAAGAGACTTCAGATTTCATCATTTTCAGTCAATTTGGTGATGCTTAGTCTGAATCTCTCTTAAAAAGGGTAGTGACACAGAGGTTATTTCATGAGAGTTTTGACAAGTTTCAGAACTGACGCTCTATGACAGGACTATTCTTTCACCTCTTAGCCATGATCAGCTATTTCCAGTTTGCACTCCCAGACAGGAAACTCCCCAACATTATTAATCCTACCCGCACACCCCCCTATGTTAGAAATTAATCAGATAACCTAAACCACAAGAAATTAAGTGGTAATTAAGAAAATAAAGCAATTGAGAAGATAGGGTTGTAGAGAGAGATGAAGAAGTTGATCAAACAGGTCCACCTCATTAGTCTACCTGTGTTAGCTCCTCTCAGGAGGGTTCTAGAACAGAAAAGTTCCCCTTTTTAAATGGAAATTCTAGTTCAAAGCCCTGTGAGTACTTTGTAGGATTTCAGAGCTGCAGAGCGAAATGATACTGTTGAAGCAAGTGTTAGATAAAATATCTGGCTTTTCAAGACATTTAGATGAAGATACTGTTTAGTCTGTCCTGTTCAGAGAAAAACTCCAGAGTTCATCAAGTTATGGAAGTATCTTTTTGGTGTAACCATTAGTGATACAGCAGGAACTAATTTTCTTTGACAGAGTTTAATCAGAGAATGATGAGTTATTAAGTGTATTTCACTACTTTTTTAATCAAAATGAATCATTCTATTGTATAATTTAGGTAGAAGTCCTGGTCTGGGTTTCTGTTTCCCACTTGATACCTTGTCTTTAGAAAAAGTTCTGGAAATAGGCTGAGTTTTAACTTTCAAATTCCAAAATGGGAAATTACACATCTGTTTTCTCTAGATTTGGTAAAGTAAGGATAATCTCTGCTTCCACGAAGTAAGGACTGAACAGAGTGTGGGTTTAACTAACATTTATCTTCTTGGATTGTAAGAGGACAAACCCTGTGAGGGTAAATAGCATTCCAGATGATTTCCCTGGAAGAAGGCTGAAGTATATGCGAAGAATATTGTCCATTCCATAAGGGTCTGAAGGAATTTGAGGAAGAAGTTAAGAGAGATCCCCCCTGACTAATTAACACCCTAGTTTGGTGTTCAGCCTCTTCAAGATAATAAACACAGACTTTGGGATTAAAGCAACTTCCAGTCACTAGAATTCATCATTCATTTGCTGGACAGCAGCAGCCAGACATGCTGACACTTTCTAGTATTTCCCCTTCAAGTTTAAATCTTGGAGATACATCTTTTGACAAGCATGTGCTAAAAAGAATGCACAAACCCCAGATCATAAGTGACACAGTGGAAAATATGAAGTGTAAGTAGAAAATAATTACTCTCCCGTCTGCCTCCCTTAAGCTACAAGAAAATCATAAAAAGAGAGGTAGAGATTTTCCATTTTTCACCTCAGCAATCAAGGGAGAAGGGAGAGAAAAGTGAAATGCTAGCAGAATTTATTACTTTACCACATTTTGTATTCCTGTAATCTCGTGATAAAACAGTTATGAGAATATTGAAGTATTATGCAGCAAGACAAACTAGAACCTTCTAGACTGATTAATTTGTTCTTTTCCATTGCCTGGATGTTTTCAGAGGGAAATACCTATTCTATAATAGTTATTGAAGGGAAAGTAATTCCTAGGTGTGAAGAAGAGGAAAGGTCATTCAGAGCCATCCATTGCAATCACAGAATCCTGACAGCTGCTGACTGCCTTGGGTGTATGTGCGAGCAGATTAAACAGTTTAGGTTAGGTTAAGGTTAAGACTGATTTTTAAAACGCAAACTAGTTATAAACTGCTCACTGAAGCAAGTGTTTATTGCACTGCAAGAATCTTTGATATTTTTAAGATGTGTGTTAATACAAACTAAAATTTTTATAATATTATTTCCAAAAGGAAATATTTCCATATATAAGCAAGTGAATGTAAAAGCAGTACTTATAAAAGGTGTGTGCATGTATAGATCCAGTTAATGTAAGATGGATGAGTGTGACTGTGTACCTTTGATTTAATAATATCTTAATCAATAGTCAGGAAAAATCGGCTTTTTGGAACTTAGAGCCATTTAAATTTTCTTGTTAATTATGAAAAGCTGAAAGACAAAAAGAACAATACTTAGGTTTATAAAATAGTGCAGATTTTAAAGGCAGGAGCCAGAAAGGTATTTTTCCTTTTCCAGACCAAATGAGAATGCAGAACACTACTTTGTGAAATGATTTCCCAGCAGCTGTTTTTCTGTCTCAGGTGGCACATCTCCTCAGTAAGAGAAAACTGTGTGTGTGTGTGTTTACATGCCACAACTGCCTTTTTACCAGTCAAGGAGACAAAAGTGGTTGGGACTCTGATTAGTCCAGTGAAACTCTCTCAACATAAACTCCTCCCTGATGAAGTCACTTGAAAAAATTGGACCTTCATGTCTAAGTCATTAAAGCAGTTTTATTTTTATCTTTTCAATATGGTCCTAGTCCTTAATCTCATATCAAAGCATGTTAAAATCTGAGTTCACAATAGTACCTGCATGCTGTTTACACAGAAAGGGGACAAAGGAGGAGGAAGCAGATAAAACAATTGTTTTATCTCAAAAAGTGACTGTCTTTATAAAAAGCCCAGAGTAATGTGTTTCTCCTTTGGCTTTCTATGGGTTTGTAATGGCCACTGCAGTTAGAGACCAAACCACTAAGAAAATGGTAGGACAAAATAAATAATACTCAATTTTTATGCCTTTCAATTCTTTTCTTCTGTCCATTTTTTTTAAACATGAAATAAGCACTTCAGCTTTTTTAACTGAGCTGAGTATAGAAGGGAGACATATTGTTAATATTATCACAGCTTTTTTTTTTTTGTCCCAAACCATTTACTATTTAAACTTTATGTAATGAAAAAAGAACTTCTCCCTGAAATGCTGCCAGCTCTGCAGCAAATGCTATGGCTATTTTACAATACAACTACCAAAAGTTTTGAAATAAAATGAGAAAATCATATTTATTTGATACTCTTGAAATATTTTACAGTAGACTAAAATGGGAATGAAGAAATTTGGCTAATGGCTGGGGAGGGAGGGAATCTCACCTGTCTAACAACTAAAACCTTGTCAGTGGCTGTACTGAGACCAGGAATAGATTAGAATCATATAGTTCAGGCCTGATCTTGACTTCCTCAAAGCTATCTTGTCAGGGCTTGATTCTGAAAATTTACAGGGAATTTTAGGACTGGAATCTAATTTATTCTAAATTCACATTGTTTCTAAATGTGGTATTATTTCAGGTGAGAACAATCTTGTTTTCATAATTTGTATACAAAATAATGAAACAGTTACTCTCGTTCATCTCACGTAAGTTTTGTGACAAATTTTGCTAATGAAAATAAAGTGCTTTTTAGTTGTCAAGTAATGGTAGAAAAGGACAGTTCAGCTGTCATAAATTATTCTGTTAGCTCACTTTGCACCTGAGCAAATGAGAGAAAATCAGTGCTTTTCATTGTCATTTAATCTTTATCCATATGCAATTATCAAAATACAATACATTTATGCCTATAGAAAGCAAACGCCTGAAACTTTTGGCCATGGGCATCTTAGATTTCCTTGGAATAAACTGCTTATTTCTTGTAAGGAAAAATATTTGCTGCCACCTTCTGGCTTTTATATTGCACAGCCACCAATGCAAAGTTGGTCCTATTTTCTGATCTTTATACCTTGAGAAGTGGTGCCGCTGCCTGCTTTAGAACTGGTTTGACACAAATCTTTGTGTCTGCAGTGTCCCATAGTTCAGTGCAAATGTCCCTACACGGGAACATTCACGCTGAGAGCCTTATGGAGGCTCAATAGGAGCACTGTGATTTTACAGCCTGTTCCAGCCCAATATCCTGTGAGGCAGGAGGATTTTATTCATTCCTACAAGTACCTGGTGGTTCAAGCCCTACTGGAGGACCCTGTTACAGTGTGCTCCATGATCATATTCCAAGGCTTAATTTGGGTCTTGAAAAGCTACCTCGAAGCAATGCTAGTGAAGTTGGAAGGTCAGCGTTCCAAAGCTCTGAAATGAAAGCACCATTACCCAGTGCTGATGCATTTTGATTAAATTTCAGGATTTCTACCCCATCCAGTGCCATTTCAGGGGTTCATTTAGGAAATATTAGGGTTCTCTAACACAGGAGTATATTGTGAAAAAGGGTGCTTTTGCGGGTTGGAATTCATAGCTGGTCACTGAGGATCCCCTTTCTGGAATTCCACCTGGAGTCCTGCCAGCTGTTAACACTCACAGAGGAATGTTAAGGATCACATTCTTTGACAGAGTAACTGGTGCATGTGCTGCTGGACTCCGGACACCCAAGGCAACTGAGTGTCCTGGTGTCAGTGCTGCTCAATCCGTGCATTATTTACTCATTTGCAGAATGCAACAGTGTAAAGATGAACTCTGGCTTCTGAATGACTTGGGTGCTAAAAATCCGTAAGAAAATAATTCTATATGAAGGGCGCTTTTTGAAGAGTGGCTTTGAGTAAGGAATGGTGCTGAGCACGGAATTATGTCAAAACAAAGCAGCAAGGAGCTGTTTGTCAGATGGGCATCCCTGGCTGGAGTCCTACAGAAAAAAAACCAGGTGTGACATGACTGTAGATGTTCTGGCCACACAAACGCCCAAGGAGGCTGGATTAAGGTGACACAGGCAACAAGAATTCCAAGTGCCTCACTTTGCAATCCAAACAGTAGTGTTTAATATTGATTTTTCTCATAATTCTATATACACAGTGCCAAGTGCTTCCTTCAGTACTACTTCAGTACTCTAGGAAGAAAACCAGGTGTACCCAGATGCCAGATATTTTGCTTTCATTTGCAGTATAGAGCCATGTACCAACAACAACCTGCATAGTGAGACTCTAAGAAGCAGCATTGTCACAAATCAAAGGCAAAAATCACTAGTAGTTATTTATGGTTTTTTGGGAAAAAATAATATTTCTTTTAAAAAACTGACAGTACTTGTCCATAGGTTTGTACTGTATGGAAACTTTTGCTTCTAATATAAATGTGCTGAATTCTTTGCTTCTCAAACGGTTAAAGCTCACACTGAAACTGCATGTTGTGCTCCATGCCACCCTTTGCAATCCAACATGTGCTCCCGTGATTGGGAATGTACTTTACTTTTGAAATGTTCCTTCCTTTTCTTCTGTTTGTTGTATGTTTCTTAAAACCATTACAATCTGCTGTTTCAGATCTAGATGGAAACATCAAGAGAAACACTCCATCTGTTCAACAGTTTAGTTGTGACACCTATTTAGAAATGACCTGGTTATTTTCATAGCATCTTATCTTTTAATTGCCTGGAGTTGTGAGGGCAGTCTCTGGTTTAAGATTTCTGTCTTAAAAACATACAAAAGAATCAGGATTCTTGTTGGAAAATCCTGTTTATACATTAATTCCCCACACAGGAAGCCTTCATCCAGATAGTCAATCTGTAAATTCAGTAAGTTATTTCTCTCACAGCTGAATTTTCTCAGCCTAAGGGAGTGTGCAGTTATTATACTACCACAGATGTTTGTGCAGGTTTCACATGCACTGCAATTTAAAAGTTTGTCAAGATCACTGCAAACAGGAATCGATTTTTCCTTTAAATTCTGTAGAGGATAACTGGAGACTTGATTAGCACAGAAAGAAAAAGTCTTTGCGTGCCTGACTTAAGGGAAGCAAATATTAAACTCATGGGATTACTGTCATATGGTTTGTCTTAGCTTGCAAAGGAAGAGCTCAAGTCTGCATCTGTAGAGATAATTTCAACATAGAGCTTCAGGATTTTTCCTGCTTTTTAAATCATTTGATAAAGAACCTGAAGTGCTTCCTTTAGTAAGAAACCAGCCTGAAAACCACTTGTCAAACATAACTCTTGGGTGATTCCAACTCCTCCTTTATGTAATGGCATGCAAAAGTAATGTCTACCATAAAATAAGACCCGTTGTTGTCATGGGCACTGTGAAGTCGTGATGGTGGCACCAAGAGTGCCGTGAAATTACCAGGCTCACATATTTTCCCAAGAGATCTACCAGCAGTGAGTTCATTCAGAGCTTCTGAATCCACAGATTTTTGAATACGTTGTCAAGTTTCTTCTTCATATAGTGTTTCCATTCCAAGCTGAGCAGAGTCATAAAATAACATTATGCCAAGCTGTGTAATTAAGATTTGCACTTGCTGTGCCAAACCACCAAAGCAATCAGTGGAATCCTGGGTGTCTGACTTCAGGTAAAGAAAGCTGCATCATGTAAAAAGGTGAGACTGGAAGAGTGAATCTTTTTAGAACCAAAGGGTTTGGAATTTTAAAGCTAGCAAATCCTGGAAAAAAGAGAGGAGAAAGATTTTGCAAACTGTTAGTTGTTGTCATCTCCCTGGTATTCCCCTGCCTCACAGTGTACAGAGCATTCCCTGCTCCAGAACAGCTGGAGCAGCAGCACGTGATGGTCAGGCTGGTCCTTTGTTGAGCTCTCATCCTGGATACTTGATAAGTAATGCTCCTCCCAGATCACATCATCTGGTGTGAAGTTCTCTTTTATAACTGCTTGTAATCTTTTATCAGAGTTCAACAAAAAAAAAAATTCAACAAAAGTCTGGAAATAGTCAGCTGTCTCTGTATGCAGACTAGCTGAGTCCCTCTTGCTGATTGTTCTTTTACCTCCAGAATTTCAAAATCCTCTGACAGGTATTTTATCCTGTGTAGTCCCTCTTTTTTTTGTGGAGTTTTCTCCCCCCAGCTTGTCTCCCTCTAATCCCAGTAGTATTTTCTCTCAAAATTGCTGCTCTGCCACTTAGCACCAATTTTTCTATCTGAACCACACACAAGCGCTATATTTCCTATTTTTTTTGAGCCTTCTGATACCTCAACCTCTTATTTCTTGTTTCTTCCTTAAGAGAGCACAAACCGAAAGAATGAGGCTTAATTGTAAGAGATGATAATGTTTACTCTATAAATGTTCCTACAGGAAAAATTAATTGAAATCTCTGTCTATTTGTTTCATAATATATTATTTTTTGGCAAGCAGGAACATGGTAAGAGTGGTTCCTCTAGAGAAAGGGGGAGGAGTTAAGCAGTTCCTTGTAGAGGAACTAAATCTTGTCTTCGATTTTTGCAGCAGAAATTTTAACTTTTTGTCTGAAAGCCACTCATCTCTAAAACAAAATTTTCAATTCAGTTTTATGGCAAGATGTTTATAACTTAATCACAAATTGAAGGTGTATAAACCCTTGATTGAGGTAGCTGTTTTTATGAAAAGGCTGTCTAAGAATGTGAGATCAAAACCGGTGCATTATAATACTTCCAGTCTGTGCTGTAATTAAATGTGTTAAAATAGTCATAAAACACTTAAATTCCTCTTTTAATGTGAACATACTGGAAGTATTGTTATTGGTAATGGCTTAAAATTCACTGTTAAATATTCTTCCATAGTAAACGTGACAATCGCATCTTGGCAGCCTTGCCACATTATAGAAAATAATTCTAATAGCTTTTTCAGAAAACCATTTACAAAAGCTCACTGCCCTTTCAAAGTGAAATTTCAGATGGCTCCTCTACTCAAACCATTCATTTCCTTGACATTTTAGCTACGTTTGACATTATCTTTAGCTTTTCCTCTGGACCCATGACAATGAACAGCTCAGCTTTCATCTAAATCTCTGCTTCACGAGAGATTACATCTTGGATAAACCTGTCATTTTACGTAGACCAGTCTTCTGAAATATTAATAAGAATAAAAGACTTACCTGATAAGTAAAATGAGCCTTGAAGCCAAGTTGGATCCAAGTCCCATGTGTGTAGAATGATGTGTGTATAAGAAATTGAATTCAGAGTTGGGCTTTGAATGGGATTTTCAAAAGATCTGAACGGAGTTAAGAGCACTAATGTCATTGAGACTTTTGTTTTGAACTCTTACTGGTGTTTCAAAAATCTTTCTGTCATTGTTCTAGGCCATATGAAATGCTTGTATTTTAATCCAAATGTGATCAAAATTCAACTTTTCAGCATAGATGCACGTTCCATGCTCCTGTGTCTCGTAGCCACAGGCATCAATAGCAACACTCATGGAGAAAGGACAAAGCTGCTATAAATCTCCTAATTAAGGAAATATTCTTTTGGTGGTGGGGTGAACAAGTACAGAAGTGTGATTATAATTTACAGATGTGCTTTACAGGGGGAGACTAAGTAAAAACATGGAAAGCAATATGAGGCTGATTGGATTTCTGTGTCACTCACAGCACTGCTTACCTTTGGTGGGGGATCTTTATTCCAGGTACATACCGGTGTCTTAAAGTCTACCTAAAACTGTGTATGCAACTTCGGTTTGAACTTGGAAAGAGGGGAAGAAATGAGGGAGGAAAGGGAAGAGGAAAGGGGAGAGGAAAGAGAGGGCGGAGATTTCATATTAACAGGCTAGCATAGGGAACAGACTTCCCCCAAAAATATACTGGCAGTCTGTACATGGAATTGAAACAGAAAAATAGCAGCCAAACCAAAGAAAAAAGCCGCAAACAGGCAGAGAGGAAAGGGACAAGTTTAATGATAGAAGAAAAGTACAGATATTGACAGTGGAAAACAGGTAGAAGGGAGATGTCCAAAGGACTAAAATATTGCTACTTTCTATTTCCAGATAAATGCAGTAGAAATATTTCTTGAGTTTTCCAATTATTTTCCCCCTGAATTTCCTATCATTTTTCTGAATTTTAAGGGGGAGATGGACCCCTTGGTCATTTTCTTCTAATGCAGTCAGTATCCCAGCCTAAAATTTAAAGGGTAGAATTTTGGGTGTCCAAAATTCAGAGGAGTGCTTGTTATTGGCCTGATTAGAGTTTGAATTCAGCCTGCTTTCTGCATGTGCAACCAAATGCACTCTTCTCACCTTTGATTGCAGTTTGAGTTACCATCATGGGACCAAACTACGGAGATTTTGTTCATACTTAGGAATGTTTTCTTCACCAAGATAGTTCTACAAACCCTGCTATGATATACAAGGTTCATAATCTGGTCTGTAACTAGCTGAATGATAGTTTAAACAAATATATCAGCAGATTCTGCCATCTTTATTCACAGAGTTATACTTTAATCTTTAGCTTCACACCTGGGATGGATTTCAATTCCCTTAGTTGTGAGAAACAGCACCTTGTTTCAGCCCTAGCACCACTGATGCTGATGAAAGCCATGCTAAACTACTCAAACACTCACTCTGTATTCACTGCAGGATTATACAGTACATTTCAAGTCCACAGGCTCTTAAAAATTTTCCCCAGTAGCAGTATTTCAATCCTTAGTCCCCAATATGACAAGTAAAAGATAAAAGTATAAGACCAAAGTAAAAAGATTTAAAGTGGGAAGAAGCACTGTAGAGGCCCAAGTGAAAATAATGAAATGTGTGCAAGAGACCAGTAGGAAGACAAGGTCATAATCATGATTTTACTGGTAATTCCTGTGGCACAGAGTACTCTGGGAGCAAGGATCAGCACTCCACGCTATGGGTAGCCCTCCAGTTCTCAGTCACTGTGCTTTCACAAGAAACTGGTGCATTACATCGCAGCTGCAAAACCCAGCTCACCTCTCTGACCGCTCAATAATTTTGATATACAGGCTTCTCTCATACTTACTGGGTTCAAGGCAAACTCTGGCTAAAAATATGCCTGCATGTGGGATGTGAAATTTCCCCAAAATGGGAAATCTTTAACAATTTGTCCAGCTGTCTTTCCACCTCTTTTTAGTCTTCATAACACTCCAGCATCTCTTATAGCATGTTCTCTGTGAAATCACAGAGGCAATTCATGATTTTGGATCACAGCTGATCCACATAGCTTACAAGCTAAGCCCCTGGCTGATCAATCAGATTCTTGTGGAACGACCTTTGAGCCAGGACAGATTTTGAGTGAATTCCATGGGGCTCTGTGCAGGCCAAAGGTCTATCCAGTTGTGTTCTGCTAGTGATCAGTCAGAGTCTAACACTGTATCTATTTTATGCTGTGTTAATAATACATATTACTATTAGTTAATAAGGCACTTCTTAAAAAAAAAAACAACCACCAAAGTCCTCAAATCCCTAGGTAATTAGAACATGGTTGGGGAGAGGGACGGGAAGAAAGCTGTTCTCTATTAATTTGACATACCAGGAATATTGCTTACTGTTTCTGTTGTTGTAGTCCTAAAGCAAAAACCTAGTGTCCTGCTCACTTCACGCAATGGTACCTCTCCATTTCAGGATGTCACGTCTACAAAGCACCTGATAAAATGCATAAATGTGCTAAAATTTTCATCTATTTTGATTCCTTTAAAAAGTTCAAATATTTTGGACCCAGATTTGAGGTGATACATCTGACATTCTTAAGCAAGCAAAGGAATACCACTGGCACAGTCTGTGTGCCGGATGACCACTGCAAACCAGTGACTGCAAGCAAAATGGACACTAAGTTTCAGCTACCAGGTTTACTCTCGAATAACCGATGGCTTCCACACCTGTGCAGTGACGCCAGCTTTCTTGGCTGAAAACTTTGGCCTCGGAGCAGTAAACAAAGAGGATGTGGTGGTTTCTGGCTTAGAAAACGCAGAGTAGCCTGTGGGTGAATACGATTCACTTCCTGGGAGAGAGGCGTTTGACGGGAACAAAGGCTGGGAACCGTAGGCTGGCACGGAGTACACCGAAGAAGGCCGGGCCCTTGTAGGAGAGCCACCAGGTGGAAGGTAGGTAGGTAAAGGCAGTGTTTGCTTTGAAGTGGACAGCTTCAACGTCTGCTTCATGGCAAGGCTTTCCTTAGGAGGTTGGAAAGTAAATAAAGATGGATCGAGTTGATAAGGTTGATGCTTCATAATATCCAAAGCATTGAGACCTTTCTTAGGTTTTCTTTTTGTGTTTTTGGTAGCAGCAGCAGCCTTAGAAGAAGGCTTGGTAGCAGCAGGAGGGTAAGACGGGCAGTGGATGGGATTATAAGCAACCGGTGGAGGTGCTCGGACATTAGACGAGTATTTCCAAGAAGCTGGTAAAGACGGAGTTGGAGATGGGGCTCGTGCCATGTTTGCCTGCACAGTCTCTGAATCCACCACATACTTCTCCATTCGGGAATGCCTCCTGGCAAACAGCTGTGCTCCTTTCCCACTCATAGCTGGTGGCATCTCGAAGGGAGGCTTTGTTTCTCCAGCACTTGGGGTGACTGGTGTTGACTTGGGGGCAAGGTTTGGACTCGCCAGGCTGGCCTGAGGCCCTTTGAAAGGACCAGCAAGGTTAAGAGTGCTTGGGGGATGGACGGGAGAATGAGGATACTGTGGGGATTTGGGTGGTGCAGGATATGCTGCCTGAGGTGAGGCTGGTGCTGGGAAAGAAGGAGGCTTGTTGGAAGCTGCGGCTGAAGGTGACCACACTGGTGAAACTGGAGTACCAGCAGAAGGAGACACCTTGAGTGAAGGTTTTGGAGCAACAGGAGGAGGGGCCTTTTGTTTAGATGCTTGAGTCTGCATGAAATTGCAAGCTTCTGCTCCCAAACTGAGGTAGTCTTCTTCAGGTCCTGACTCAAAACCAGCTCCAGTACCTTTTTTGCCCTCTGCATTGTGTACGAGGGACAACAGGGCGGGATTAGGACTTACTTTGGGTGCATCTTTGAAATTGAACATAGGTTTGGAAGTGCTTCTTCTCTTTGCCTCCTGCAGTATCCCGGTCCTTTTGGCTGGCACGGCAATCCTTTCATCCCTGGACGCAATGTGTTCCGTGGGCTCGGTGGCTGCCCACGGGGCCGGGGCAGCCTTGCTGGCCACAGGAGCTGAGACAGGTCTGTAGAAAGCCTCAGCTGGTGGGCTGACAGAGCAGTAAGGAGGTGGTGCTGCTGCATCTGAAAGGGGAATGGTGACATTTCTTACAGGTGAAAATGGTGCAGCTGCTCGGTTTTGAACTCCAGAAGGGAAGGGTTTCGCTGTTTTATTCAAAGATGCTGCTTTTTGAGCTCCAGAGGACTGAAAAGAGAGGTTTGTGCCAGGTGCCAAGCCAAAGCCATTTTGTTGTACCACCTTGCTGTGATTCTGGCTCATGTCTGTATAGCTTTTGCTCACACAGGTCTGCTGTCTTGACATTTCCTCCTCTTTTGACTGATAGATGGAAGAGCTCACTTTCTGGAAGTTCTCCGTCGTGGTGGTTTCCCTGTGCTCCTCTGTCTGCACTGTGCTTGCCTTCATCTCCTCTTGCTCCGCTGTAATCTGATCCATCCTCTGCCGTCTCTTGGCAAACATGAGGGCCCCTTTCCCTGTGCTGTCTGCAAGCGTCTGCATCTCCTCTCCACTTTTTGTCTTCTTTTCCACCTCAAGCAGACCACTGTCCCAGTCAAACGTCACGATCTTACCGTCCTTGTCAATGTCAGAGAAAAAATCTTCATCTATTTCCGACTCGCTCGTTGCAAGCAAACTCACCTCGAAAGTGTTTTCCTTGTCCCCCTCTTCACCTTCACCCTCTTCCCCCTCGTCCTCGTCACGTTCTAACTCCCCAGTCCCGTAGCTGACTAAAGTGTATTTCCTCGCCCTTTGGCGGCGCTTCTTGAACATCAACACCCCCTTGGAATTGGGGTTGGGAGCTGCTGTCAGCAGCAGTGCAATGCTTTTACATTTAGATTTGGCTTCCTTGACCTGCTTCTCCGACAGGCTCTCGCTTCGTCGGAGCCCTGTGGAAAGAATCAAAGTGCACATTTAATTTCATGTGGCCCACGAAATTACAAGGAGACTAACAAGTGCATTTTTCTGTACTGAAATTTATCCACTCCCCCCTTCTCTCATATGAAAACGTTTCTTTTGTATGGCAAGTTCATTATACTCCAGTTTTTCTCACAGTATCAGCTGTGTTATAAATTCCATACCCAGCATTCCTTAGAAATGCACCCATGCAAGTTCAAAGGCTACATCACTTTCTTTAGGACTCTCCAACAGGAACATTACATGTGTCTTTATTTCTAGCATTCTTAATTTTTATTCCCAGCACCAACAGGCAGGTGATATTTTCTGATTTATCCAGTTTCTGGTCTGGTATTTTCCAAGTATTTGACCACAGTTCCTAGGCTTACAGCAGCCATTCCCAGCCAGCCAGGCCCATAACTGCTTAATATCTGAGACCAAATGAAACTGAGTGTATTCTGTCTGACAGTGGCAGCAGCTTCTGCCATTTAGGTATTTATTTTACTCCTATAAATTGCAAACTTGCTAAAAGTCAGTACGCTACTATGTATTAGCTATTTAAAAGCAAGTATACATCCAGAAGGGCATACACAGAAAATATTAGCATTAACTTTCAGCCCCTTGGAAGATGTGGGAGTGAGTCCATGGCACTCAATGGAAGCAGGCTCAGTCTTTTAACAAGCATTACTTGCCTGAAATATAATCCAAAGTTCTCTAAGATATAATATATACAGAATATTTATTTTGGAAATGTGGCAAGAGTGAATACACATTTAAGGACAGAATAAAGGAGACTCAACTAACTTCTCAAGGGTATTCACTGGAGTATCAATGACAATATTTCTGAAATCATGAACAACTGATTTTCATCAGGTCATGTGAAAGAGGAAGAGATGCAGCTGCAAAACTGATGGATGCACTGGACATTGGTGTGACGGCTTCCTTGTAATGGGACATGGAGCGTGTGCCTCATGGGGCAATGCTAGTCAGGTGGTGTCCCTGTGGCTTTCCCTTCCTCATACTCTACCACTGAATCTCATGAATGACAGCCTCAATAGCTCCTCCCTTCAAAAAACCTGGAATTCAAAGCTATTCCTGACTAAATCAATAGTCACAAGGAAAAAGCATGCCTCTGATAAAAGGAAGTAGAACAGGAAATAATTTAGTATCTTTTGCTGGCACAAATTAAACAAACTTATTAAAGAAAGCCATGCCGTGTGTTTTCTAGCCATGATCCTTTTAGCCATGTCGGTAGATGGAGTCTGATACTTCTCCTATTAAAGACAGTTGGAGTTTTGCCATTATGCCAGATGACTGCACAACTGGACCAATGGTTCTCACAAGAATCTATAAAAGAGAAAGAAGCATGACACCCAAACTAGCAATTTGTAATATTTTATTGTTGGAGAGCTGAATCACAAAACCCTTGGCTCACTCCTGTGAGAATACAAATCCTTACAACAGCCACTGAAGATATTTTCCAAAACGATGGGCTTTAGTGTTAGAGTGCCACCTGTTCATATAAATATAATCTGAGTATTATTATTTACAGAGAAAATTTCTGCTGAAGAGATCAAGCACATATAATAAAAGTTCTTCTCTAGTTCAGACTTAAATGCTGCATTGTAACTTCTATTTTTGCAGAAAACATGCATAGCATTTGCTGCACACAGAGGATTCCCTATGCTTGGCAATTTGTTGTTTCTAATGTGTAGGTAGGTTTTTAATAGTAATAATAATAATAATAATAATAATAATAATAATAATAATAATAATGCTGCAAAGAAATTTACATATTAAATAAGTGGTTCCTAAGGATAATGACCTGCCACTAGTTTAGAGGGGACTGAGATTTTCACAGTTGACATGGGAAAAGGACAAGACTTCTGTTCTTCTTGAAAGAAGAGTTTATCATGTAAAAAGTAGTTCATTCTTTGTACTTTTGCATTTTAAGACAGGCACTGCAAGTAATTCTCTAAGAAATGCAGGCACAGACCCACAGTTGGTTCTGACTTTGCAGCCAAAATGTGAAGCACGTGCACTTTTCTTTCATACTTCATTTAATATGTTCAAAATATGTGGGTTGCATTCAGACACTTAGGCATAAGTAACTGCCTAATCCACTTGCCAATGAGACGCAAATGGTTATCATGCTAAAAATATGCTTCCAGAGGAATTAGCAGTGGGTTAGCAGAGGAGTTCCAACGCTGCATATGAAATAGTTTGTTGCTACAGTATCTCACTGCACACATTCAAGCACCTTTGACATACTGCTACTAAATCCCCAGACAGGATTCTCCACATTGTTGGGAAGAAGCAAGCAACCAATAGAAAGGTCCCAGATGGATAAAACAACAAAGAAATACATAGATTAATTAACAAACAATACACGTCTACACCCAGTTAATCAATATTGGCTCCAGTGACAAGTTTGCTTCCATGTAAACTTCTTGGACACATTTTGAAGCTGACCTCTGGGTCTGGGAGTCAGGAGAAATAACATGTTCACTTTACAGTCTAGAGAAGGCTGACAAAACCAAAAGGATCATGTAACAGTTATACACATGCTGGTGTCTGTCAAAATCTCTTCTGCAGGCAACATCAAGCTTTGCTGCTAGACTTTTTTATTAACTTTTCAAAGCAGTGGCATGGCTTTGGTTTTAGATGATGCAAATGACAACGCAAAACTTTTGCTATAAAAGGAGAAATCCACAGGATTCACTTAGACATGTGCAAGCAACTTGCTTTTCTTCTTAATATTTTACAGATTGCCACTGAATATGCGTTAGAAGACCAGCAAAGTTCAGCCCTTTCTGGAGATGTAAGTATTTTTAGTTGGACAAAGTAATGAGTTAATTTCAAAGTGGAAGTCTACTAAGCAAAGTTATTCAGCACAGTTAAGGCATGGGTACACTCTTGGCTCATCACCAGGAGCATTGTATTACCCTGAAAAAATATATAAAGCAGGAACAGAAACATTGTTTAAAAGAAAGAGGGGGAAAGTTAGAAAACTGCAGAAAAACATCTCTAAACATTTTTTTTCTAATGCATTCTAAATCCTGAAATTATATCTAAAGCTACAAAAGATGCCCTCAGGCAGTGCCAATGATTAGATGGGACATACTCACTTGCGTGCCTTGCCCTGTGCTTGAGAGGTCTGTGATCCTTTTCCGAGTGCTTGCTGTCTTCTCTATGCTCTGTGGCTTCTGGTGAGATTGCAAAGGAGACGAGGGAAGGAGGTGCTTCTGACTGCCCTCCTTCTACTTGAGAATCAACACACCCCCTTTCAGACAGAGACCTGGGCTCTTCCTTCTCCCTGTCTGAGCAGTCCAGGATCACCTCCACCCTGGGGATAGATGGAGCTGCACCTTGGATCCTCTTGACCTCTCTGCTGCTAGAAAAGTGGACTACTTTGTTTGACCACTGGATGTTGCCCTCCTTCACACCCAGGGGAACTGCGATGAGGGGGCTGCTCCTGTCCTGTTGTGCACTGGGTCCTCTGCCTGAAGGGGGGCATTTTTCTGCCCCCAAGAGAGTCACAGCAGGAGCACTGGTGGCCTTGTGCGCGTCATTTGAGAGGGAGAACTGCAGCTCAACCATAGCACCTGGCCTTTCTTCTGTCGCCCCTCTGACAGCAGCCTCATCTGTCACGATCACTTTGGGGGTGCCTATCACTTTAGGAGGAATTCTGTGGCTTTGTGTGGTCTCTTGTTTTGTTTCAGAAAAGTGTGTGTTGCTTTCTGCTGCTCCGTGGTGAGTCCCACTGTAAATCTCTGTGATGCATAAATTTCCATGGGGTATCTCTTGCGCTGTGTTCATTTGCAGTGTGGTTTTCTCGCTATAGTCCTCATTTTTTCTGTTCTCGTGCTTCCCATTTTCTCTTTCAGCACTCAGGGTTTCATTTATTCCACTGGAGGATCTGCACATACATAAACAATTCAAGAAATTAAGCTGCTGTAAGCACAGCCATTGTAAATAGAGTTACAAAAGCAATTTCTGCATAGTATTTCGCCACCCTAATTAATTGTGGCACCTTCTAGCAGGTCCGTTTAAATAGAAGAATTTTCCCAGAATGTAGATGTCTTAAATAGAAGCATCTTTGTATCTTTCAAAATTCTTCAACTTAGCAGTGCAGTAAGAGGGAAACTACACGACACTGGTAGAACTATGACCCCACTACTAACCTGGAATGTGGAATTGTATCATTCTTAACATCAGTGTGCTTTCACAGACACATTTCTGTTATAGAATTTCCAGAGAAATGCTGCTGAGACTTTTGAGACAATGCTTCTTCATATTTCACATGTCCGTGAGAAAATTAACTTTGCGTGACACCAGAGGAGTGGTTAATTTTTGGCTCTGTAGCCACTACTGCAACTGTTTTAGGCACCATCCTTATGTGTGGTTCCTGTCCCAAATCATTCACTCTCTAAGGAATAGAGAAGTACTGGATGAGGATCAGAGGGAGGGAAATGAATACTTGAAATACACATTCAAAGAATTCCTGTGAGGATCATCATCCTTATATATCATGGATTAATTAAAATATTCTGGGCCTATTCCAGTGACCCAGGATAAAAGCGTACACAATATTTCCTACTTATTTAAAAATATATTATTTCAAACTGGAAAATGTTATTTTCACTTGTGAAACCTACAATATATCTCAGTCTAGCTCCTTTTTCTAAACTATTGATTCCTCTGGCCCAGTTAAGCTTATTTACTGGTGTTAGGACACCTGGTTTACTCTTTATCTCCTTCCTTCAGTACTCTGGACCATACTGACTACTATTCATTTGAGGAGAAACCTCCTCTGTACAGCAGGGCTGCAGCATGTTATTAAGAGTTGCTATTTGCTAGAAGGTAGCAAAGCACTTTTTCAGATGAGGAAAGTGGTTGATGTCCTCAGTAAAGTACTAATACCAAGTCTTATGGAGCTTTTTGAAATCAAAAGCAGCCCTGGCTATTCTGAAACTTTGGAGCCCTCTAGAAATAAAGGTTGGAAGAAGCAGCAGAAGGAATAAATCTGTCAGTGCACTGAAGAAACTTGAATATCACTTGCTTTTTATGCATGCAGCTTACTGCTTTGTGGCAGTCTGGGTCTGCCTCAAATAGCACAAAATGTGTAACATCCATTTCACCACATATGGGGCTTGGTAAAGGTCAGACAGATTTTAATTTAGGGAGTTCCTTGTGAGTGCTGCTGGATCCCATTGTATGATGCTATTTGGATGATCAATTGTACTGCTCTCAAGCACAGATAAATTACAGAAATCTGTAAACATTTCCTTGTAAGATATGTATTGGGGGCTGGGCCAGCTAAATGTCAGCCTTTATTGGTAGCTGAGTGATTGTGTGTATGTGTGGGAGAGAAAGATTTCCACCTTAAAAGGCCCTTGCTACGTATGGATATACTTCTACTCTATATAGACATAAATGCGTACCCTCCGTCAAAAGGCAGAATACCGGCTATGATTTCTTTTTTGTCATTTCAGATTCTGTTTTGTCAAATTATTGTTTTTGTTTCAGGCCTTTCCAGCTCACTGCAGGAACGACAGGCCTGGTGTAATTCCAGGAAGGAAGCAGAACTCCTGGAGTCAGCAAGGCAGGGTTTGTCACAGGCTCATGTTTTACTCCCTACATGGTGCATTTCACGTCGGCATGCACTGAGCACTCCCTTCTTCCCCCTAGAAATGTTCTCTCCAGACTCAGCAGTAGCCCAGGAGCTGCTAACACTGATGTGAGAACGGCACGCTGGCGTTTCAGTGTCTGTCCCCTCTCTCCATGTTTCCCGGATCCATCTGCACAGGATTTGCCGGGAAGGTCAATGAGATGCTCCCCCACAAGGCATCTGGGAGTGCCCGCCCTGCAGGGTGTCACTTTCCTCTCATCCTGTAAACCGAGCATTTTCTGGGCACTGCTGCTGGTCAGTAACTCACTGTGGCTTACAGGGCATTGGGAAAACTTTTGGTAGACATCAAAGGCCAACTAGCATTTTTAAAACTAATTTAAAAGCCCAATTTTCCTCCCAGTAAGATATGTAAGAGCAGAATTAGGTCAACAATTAATGCCTGTGAAAATCGCATCCTTCATGCAAAAAGTTCAGGGACAGCCAGGAGCTTTCCAACGGAAAATATTCTTCCCTGCTAACAAAAGATACTTAGATGTAAAGATGACCAATGGAATTCCACTTAAATTATTCTTTCCTCATGCTTTCCAGCGTTTTCTTGAGGTGGCTGCTAACAAGTGGCTACTCAGGAGAGGAAGGATTTGCTTCTCATTGCTCTCAAAGGATGCTAAGACACTTCCTGAAAAATCCTTCTGGGGGTAGTGCTCAGAGGGATAGTACCCACAAACGAGGTGGGAGGGAAAGAGAAGTGTTTCAGTCTATTCTCCCATACCTGGGAAGATACTGACATCAGGGTCTGGGATTTGAGAGACGTGAGCTGATGAGAAGAAATTTAAAGATTCTCACGGTGAATTTCTTTAGAACATTTTAGTCACTTTCAGAGAGTTGAGCAACTGCAATTTTCTTAAAATTTCTGACCGACATGGTTTCATTCCATGGAACACCGAATTATGTGGTCTAAACACTCTGTTTTGGTTCTGATTTTCAGGACATGCCTTGCTGCTCACCATACATTCAAGCAGGGGCAATGGAGATTCCCTTTCAGCTGCAGCATCCTGTGGCCTTCAGACAACTGAAATACCAGTTATGGAACAGCAACAGTCAGGAGTCAAAGTATGTGGAGCTATTTGTATGGCTGAAGAGAAGACAGCTGGTCAGCCACAAATATCATTCTTGCAAGTGCCATTCCAATAGTCGCGTTATGAATTAAAAACAGAAGGATGCAGCTATCACACAGGGAACACTCAGCTGATCCCTGGCTCAACCAGGAGCAAGAGCTGTGCACTCTGGGGAAGAAAAGCTCTAATCCTCAGCTACCACTGTCCCCCTTATCCTGTCACACTGATCCATTACTCAGCCCCAAACAATGTGTACAGACAGGCCATGCGAAATATTTGTTCTAAATAAAATGAGTACTCCTTCAGAGCATCTTGTTTTGAAGGCAGATTGTCACTTTGAACTGCTAGGCACTTGAGGAAAGCTCCCTCGTGCAGGTTGCAGAAACCGTAAGGAATTTCATATGCTATGTAGACATCCCTGGTAGCCAGAGACAAGTGCCTGTTTTCAGCCTTTCCAGGGACACTTCTCTGTTAGCTGTCATGATGAATCCTGATCCTTTCCTGGTCCTGCCTATGAGAGGGAGCTGCAGTAGCTCTGGGGGAAGCCTTAAGTCCTTACAAGGAGTGTGGGAGTTTCAAGGCTTTTCCGCCTCTTCTTACCCCCACGAAAGGCAATTCAGAGTTCATCCTGTCTAAATTCACAAAGTCTGGGGAGAATGTGCTTTACTGTAGGTGGCTCTGAACTCAGGTGGCATTTATTACACTGCTGGCAATAACAGAGCAGGCATTGGAATGGACTGATGTTCAGTGAGCAGTAATGCTGGCCTGCTTGCAAGAAGCTTCTCTGCCCTAAGAACTCAAAGCATTTTCAAAGAAAACTGAAATTCACTCTGACTATTTTACAAAGGCAGAAACTGAGACCCAGAGAGCTGTGACTTACCCCACCTCATCTAGTGAGGTGATAACAGCTACAGAAATAGAATTCATGACTTCCAGACCCTCTCCTCCTCCTGACCACTAACACATTTTGCCACCCAAGAAGACCATTTGCCATGTCATCATCGAGGCATATCCGTGTAACACAGTTTCTCCATCTATACAGCCTTTGTTTTTTGTAAGCCTCACTTCCCTATCTGTGGGGAATAACAACACTTCACTGCTTCAAAGGGGTGGAGAGAATAACTGAACTCACGGCTCTGCAGTATGCATATATGGTAGTGGACACCTTGCAAGTATTAATACTTACATTTGGAGACTGTGCTATTAACTCTGTGCCTGACCACTGCTGTTCAAGTTATATACATTAATTCCTTGAGCTCAAATTCTCTGTCTTCCCTCCCTTTTCCATCCAAGCAGAGTTACAGACATTAACAACAGGACTATCAGAACCTCTCGGTGTAAGTCTGCAAAATGAGTGCATTCAAAGCTAGCATTTTCCAGGTGATTCACTGAATTGCACTAAAGCATCCTGAGCATTCCTCTACCTCTTTATAAGCATCTGCAGGACGTCAGTCAGGCTTTCCATCAGAACGATGACTTCAGCATAGGTTAGGTCTCCACAAGGCTTGCCATTGATAGACACCACTTCATCCCCCTCACACAGTCCAGCCTTGGCTGCTTTGCTTTTGCTGCGAACCTACAATGAGTCAAAAACAAATTCCAAGTTGCACAATTAGTGTTCATTTGAAAACAGCAGCAACCATGTCCTCAGCATACTTTTTGTCTGTGCAAAAGGATCAATAATATTGATCATAAACAAATTTATGGTAACATGAATTAATAACTTGTCTCAGTTGAGGTTAGTATTGTTCTGGCCAGTAATAATACAAAACCTTCTGCTTTACTGAACTTGTGAGCTGGATGGCAAAGAGGCTGGATTAATTTTTTTAAAACTGAAAGAGATGGAGGTTTGGGACAGACAACAATCAGTTGACCACAGTTTATCAGAACTGCAAAAAACCCCTCATTAGTTTCTCTGAAAATGAAGACTACTAAGAGCTGAAATGTGCACTGAGATTGTAAAAGAAGAGTGTGTAAATTCAAGCCTCTCTGGGCAGAGTATCAATATCTACATGCTGGTCACTTTTTCCTTAGATGCCCAACTGTAGTTTTATTCTCCAAACTATAAACATCTGCATCCCTGGAGATCCTAAATCCATGTTTAGTCATGTGAGTAAGTGCCCTGATTTATTAAAGTTAAGGCACGCCTGTTATGGTCTAACCTTCCCTGTTCAGTTCTCATTCAAGAATCCTCTGCAGCTCAGTTTTTGCAGTTTCACTCCTTTTTCCACTGGCAGTGTGTTGTAACTTATCACAGTCTTTGTATAACAAAACCTAGACAGCTCTAACACCACTCAAGTTATGCTGTGCAGTTGACTGCTCTTTTTAAAGTACATATTTGGCAAAGACTGTGTTATATTAACCAGGATTCTCGCAGGAGTCTATTTTAGAACGACACATACACATAAAAGGGCTGGCCTCGGGTTCTTTGATCTCAGTCTTCTACCTGTTGGTGTGAGTACTTTGGCCTTATACCATATCCAGTTGGTGATTCAATGTGTTATCCTTGTTAATTCTCATTGTGTTTTCTTGAAAATTTTTAGAGAAGTAGTGTAGTTCTACCACACTCACAGTAGCAGAGACACTCCCTACTGACTCTAGGGAAGCTGCTTCTGATATACTCCAGATTTGAGGGTGGAACTGCCCCACAGACTCACGGAATTGTCCCAGATTTTCTATTAAGCCACTGGGCTGGTACCTAAGATGCATTTCAGAAAGGAAGTTCCTTGGAGTCAGGATGATGTGGGGCACAAAGAGTAGGACTGCACATTTTTCTGTGGCAGGGCCACCATATCTATCTCTGCTGTTTCAATTTACACATTCCCATATGTCATATTATGGCTCTCGGAGCAGTGAAGGAACAGAAGCCTGGTGCATACAGAAGCCAGTTTCTACCTTGCAGAGTCAACATTTACAAATATGGAGTGGTATGCTGCTCTGTTTATCTCCCTTAGACAAGAGCATAAACATCCTTGTGCCTTGAGAAGAAATGACACTCTAGACAGTGTTTAGCACATAAGAGGTAGCATTTGGTTGAGGTTTAGTTACCGTCTTTTTTTAAATAGAAGGGTATGCTATTAAAATTTTATAAGACATCCTAGGCCTGAATGTAAATATTTAATGTAGATGCTATGAAGAATTTTGAGTGACTCTTTTTTAGAAAATCTATGAACAGCCATTATAGAAACCTGTGAACTCTAAAATAGCATAATGTGATACCTAGATTGTGAGAAGAAAACTTGTTTCTCTTTCTTTATTTAGTGCTTGAGAGACTCCTTGGTAACATTAAAAAGAAAACAACAGACAAGAGGATTGATTTTCCTTTCAAAGTGCTTAAAAGGTTCTTTCAGTCCATTTTTCGGCCTTGTGAAGTGTTGAGAGATCACACTTCTGAGATATTTGAAACTTCATGCAAAAACAGCCTCCCAAGTTTGAAAAATGTCTGTATAAAATCACCTCAGTATTAACCTTTTTTTTTTTTTCGTGTTTACGTTGGGGTAATAAAAGGGAAGAGAGAGCACCCAGAAGAAAATGGGCAAGGGCAGATTGTGTGGTAAATTATAGCAGGTTGCTTCTAGGGTAGAATATCCCATCATCATTCGTGTTATTTCAGCCTCAGCATAACACCCACTTACTCAACAATATGTGGACTGCTTTGCCAGGCAAGCTGTAATTGTTTCTGGCTTTGTTTATTTGTTTTCGCTGGAAACCCACAAAAACAAATAAGTCATTTACTCATGTAAACCGAAACTTTTCAGATTTCTGGGAAAAACAATATAAATAAATAAACAATAGAGGAAAAAGACCCACCCAGAACAACAACAACAAAATTCCAGGAAGATTTGTGGAAAGAAAGATCTTCCTAGTAAAATATGTGTATTTTTCTCTCTTTATATGTACTTTTCTCTCAAAGGAAGTTTTGGCAGAAAGCCTTTGAGGAGCCCAGTTGGAAACAAAACCTGCCCTTGTTAGCAGAAATACAACTTAGTCACACAGGGGACAGTAAGAAACCTTTATCTAGTTCTTGGGAGCTTAAAGCAAGGCATATTTGTTTGTAAAGCAGGAGAGATTGTTACAAAACCAGAGACTGCTCTCACTTCATAGTGCAGCCCTGGCTTTCTCAGGTGCTTGTTTCTCCTATGTGCATGCAGTTGGAGTTTTCCTTAGGAAGAAAAAGTGGATTTTCCCATAAATTTTTTGAATGAGATCTCACTACAAGAAAAATATGTTTGTAAAGATTTTCATAGTTTTCCAATGCCTGCAATACCAGTATAACATAGCAAAACTGAGCTGGTGCTGTTAGTGCTGAACCTGTCAAGATACCAGCTGCTACTGGGCACCTTGAAGAGCTCCGCCTCATTTTCAGCTGATGCTGCCTCTATTGCTTTCCTGCTCCCCCTCCGTCAGGACTCCTTATTATTCAATGTACCTGAGGTATGAAATCTCTTTTTATTCCCAGATTTCCCCTGTATCCAGATTTTCCCGCTATCAGGAGTGCCCTTTGCTGATTAAAATGTCAAGTGCTGAGCGATTCCTCATATCCACAGAAATATCAAACTTAGGAGACTCTTGCTATGGGAAGAACTTAGCCTGGGTGTTCACTGTTATCTGAGCACCCCAGGGGATCCAGGACCCCCTGGCACCAGTTCAGAGGCAGCAGGGACTGGGGGCTGTCCAGAGGCTGCTCAGGAGGGTCTGTGAAGACTTCAGGTGGAAATTGTGAGTGAGCAACATCTGGGTGCTGTGCTGGCCTGGTGAGAGATCACCTCCCAAAGACACAGGTATGTGGGGAAAGTGTGGGACAGGAACTTTGGTGGTGGCTGGGAGATGCTGCCGGGGCTGGAGTAGCTATGGATGCCCACAGCATATGGCAGTTCCGGTCAGTTTCTTAAGCAGGAAAAAAAGAATAGATGGATGGATACAGAGTGGCTGTGCTCATGTGAGTGTGGGGAAAATGGGTATTTTTTAGAGAAAGCAAATGGGAGTGCCCAGCCCTCATTCTGTGTATGCTGCTGTGCTTTTAAATTAAACTAGATGAAGTCTCCTTCTGCCTACTGGAGACTCCTTCCCAGGTAACTAGATCTCCTTTGATTTAATCTGAAAGCAGTCTAGTTTGTACAACCCAAAACCATTCCATGCTGTGAAACAATGTATGGTTAATCAGGAATAACAGAGAAATTTGCTTCAAAAAATGCTATCCCGATGAAGCTAAAAAGCTGGAGTAGATGCACCTGTTACTTGTTGTGGCTGCAAGTGGATGCACAGACAACAACTGGGGCTCAGCTGACCAGCTGATGATTTTGGGTGAATGTCTGAGCCCTATAATAAGCAGATCAGAGTTGAGGTATGTTGCACCTGGTAACAAGGTCAATGACTTGTAGTTTAAAATGAGGCAAATGGACTTGAGGACACTCTGCAGTCCAGGTTCTCTAATCGCACAACAAAGAATTATTAGGATATTTTGTCATCTTGGTTTCACCAATGATTTTTGGGAAGGATGATGTATATCTCAATCTTACCCCGGAGTTCAGTTTATTCTGGAGCCAGGAGTACAAACCTTTATCTGGGACATGTGTCTAAGTGCTGTGCATCAGGTATAGCCTGGCTGAGCAACCAATCTGAGGAAATGAGCAATATGAGCATAAGCATAGTCCATTTAGCCTAAAATTTTATCTAATAAAGTAAGACTTATGTAGCTTTAGAATATATTATGCATGTTCACTCAAGAATATACATGTATTTGCACAGTAAAATTCTGAATTTAAAGCAAGCTTCCCAAACAAGAGTTATTTTCGGAACTATTTACTGATCCTTTTTCAGTTTGCCAGCAGCTTTTGAACAGCAGAGCGGGAAATATTGCCACTGGATGTAGTGGAAATATTCTTCCCTGCCATTTCAGGCCCCTTGCTCATACAGACAGAGTAGTTTCTCACATTAAGGGGTTGCCTCTGGAAGGGCCTATTCAGTTGAATATCCTGTCTGATTCCTGAAGCCTCATCTGAGCTGCTGTTGGCCCTCAAGGCTCGAAGCTGGTTCCTGTGAACCTTATTTACATGTGTGTCCTCAGTGTTAGGCTTGGGTCTTTGGTGGCTGGCCTTGTGTTCTGCTGTGATGAAATATGGTGCCCGACATACCAAGGCTTACCGGGCAAGGGACTTCTGTAGATCAGTTGTCCATCCTCTTTGTTGTTTACTACTTTAGTTATGTCTACTGCAAACTTTACCAGCAGTGACATTGTGTTTTCTTTCAAACCAAATGATTAAACAGCAATAGCAAAGGACATGTCCTTTGACTATTGTAGTGCCCTTACTGAATAATGATTCCCCAGATTAATGTTACCTTCTCAGACCCAACAACTAGCCAGCTTTTAAAGCAGTAATTTTTACTACAGTAGTAAACTGTGCCCTTTGATGTGTTGTTATTATCAGTAATGCAGAAATGTGTTTAAGAAATTTCTATTAAATAGCCTTTTAAAAATAATAATTAATTTAAATCTTGGGATTGTACCCTTACTCTGTAGAACTAACTAACTAACTATTAACTAATAGAGTGACATTGTAAAAACGTGCCTTGTCTTGAGGTTTTTTACACTGTTCTGTTGTATTGCCAGAGATATAAATTGTTAAAGAAGCAGAGAAAACAGTTGTCAGTATGCAGGACAGTGAGAGTGGTGAGACACTGCTTCTTCTTTTGATGTTCATGCTAATATTAAAGCAGCAAGTGTTTGATGCACTCCTTTCACAAGTAATATTTTCCCTAAAAGAAGCAACTTACACTTTAACTTCTCTGAATACAGTTCTCATGTCTGTGAATCTATTTTTCTGGATACGGTCAGTTACCTTAACTTTGACAGAAAGTATAATTAAGTTAAAAATCCAGTTTAAATGTATTATGTGTCAGAAATAACAATGAAGTCAACTGATTTGAATGTGACCTAGTCCTGGCCATAAAAGACGTGGTGATTCGAAGTGATTGAAAAGACAGGAGAAGTGATGAAGTGATCCAAAATCTAAGTAATCAAAGGAAGTTATATTCTGCTTGCTGACAAAGTGACACATAGTACTACATGTGAAAGTACACAAAGTGTAGTGGAACTCAGCTTTGTCACTTAATTAAGTACAAATTAGTGTTACTGCAATTAAAGGCCTCCCTGTTGATTGCTGCAGTAAATTTATCTGGCTAACATGTTTCTCTCAAATATGTTTAAGGCCAGCATAAATAAATGAATGTATTCACTACTTAGTTTAATTTTATCAGACATTAGCTCATACTTTCCAGAAGTTATTTTTTCTCATTAATTGATTGACTAGCTAAGTATTAGTCATGAAGTTCAGGATCAGGGATCAAAATCAGTGTTTCCTGTAGACAGTATTTTAAAAAAAAATCCCAAAACCCACCAAAAAAGGCACTTCATCTTTTCTATTATAAACCCTACAGCAAAGGCAGTGGCTGATAAATGTATTTAAATATATTTTAAATTTATCTGTCACTCTAATAAAATGAACAATGTACAGTGCTTTGCTATGAGCAGAAAGCAGAAGCACTTGGAGGGACAAATGTTAGTGTATTAGTAGTTTGACTCATATGAAGTTAGGGAATTAAAAATGAAGTTACAAATCAAATTAATTCAGCCACAGTTTATAAATAAGGCACTAGGGCCTTGTTTGGCAAGGGTTATGCATGCAGGGGTCCTTTATACAGAAAAGTAGCTTTCAGTTAGTGAGCTTTTTGGGGTTTAGATATGAAGGACTGTACAGTAAGTTAAGCCTGCCTCCTAATGTGTTTGGGTTTTTTAGGGATCTCCGTAGATCCTTTAAATAGCTCACAGACTCCAGGCTGGTAAACACTGCTATTGCTAAATCAGAGGAGGTGATGAAGGGACAAGCTCACATCCCCTTGTTTTCTCTGTGGTTTCTGGGGGGATTTTAAGTCAGGTTTCAAATGAGAACATCCGAATGTATTTCCACCTTAACACTTTCTTCCCCATCCTCAAGCATTGCCATCGCAAGTTATAGTGTGGGTGGTATAAATAATGAGTCTCAAGGAAAAAGAGTGCCCGTACAGGAGGAAAGCTTGAAGACTTTTGTGTTCTTAATTTTCTCTTTTAATATGTATATAAAGAGAAAGTAGTTGTCAGTAGACAGATAGTGATGAGCAGACAGGAAAGAGTCATCAGATCTTCGGGAAGGGAATTTGAAGTGTCTTCAGGAAGGCAGTTGTAGATTTAACTGAGTAATGGTAGCATAGTTGAGGAGTTCCTTGAGAGGTTTTAAAAGCCATATAATTAGGAAATATTCTTGCGTAGAACTCCTGTCTGGGCTTTGCATCCACATAAATTCATTGGAAATACCAGGTTCTGGTCTAAACTGAAGGCATTTTTGGCAGGACAGGGCTCAAGCTTAGGGACTGCATTTTGAGCAAGATGAATTGCTGTTGAGATAACAGAGTCATTGACTGGAGTTAGAGTGGGATGACTTACCTGGGTGTATATATTCTGTATATAGACTCCATAATGGCTGCATGCATTTTACTCTTACAAATGGCCTCTTTAGAGCAGGCATACCAAGTTTTAGTCTGCTTTCATTAGCCATGCCTGTACTTGAGCATGAGTCTGCTGCATGATGTGGCTCGAGCTGTTTGCATCTGTGCTGCCTGGAGGTGACTTTGCGTCAAGCTGATTCCAGTTCTCATGCTCTCTGGACTGAATTTCTCTACCAGATAATCTACTTTCTTTCAGAATCAGTTAGGGGGAAAGCCACAATGTGAAAGCTCCAGACAGGGCAAATTCACTGGGATTATGAGATCCAACCCCTCCCTATCTCCTCTGAATGTATCAGAACGCAATGAGGAGCCTTGCCCCAGAGCTAAAGCTCAAGTGCTGTGACTTTAGCTACTATAAATATAGATAATATGAATAGAGATATTATGAGTATAAAATAATTTTCTATATTTTACCTTGAAGTCTCTGTGTCCCCTCCTTCGGAGACTGTATGCAGGATTTGCACAGTAAGACTAGAGAGACAATGCAAATGCCTGTTAATTAACTGGGTTAAACAAAGATGCTTTTAAGTTATCTCCCGAATGGTTTTCCTGGGAGGAAGCTTTGAATAATGAAGTATCTTTGGCTTGTAAGGTAAGCACAGAATATTTCCTCTCACCGAGTTCTTCCCAGTACCAAGATAATGGTATTGGGAACTGGGCAGTTCAGCACGCTCTTTTCTCCTTCTGATCTTAGGGGAAACCTCCTAGAGACACTCCTAGACACTTTCATGTCTGTCTGTAAAGCTAATTATATTTCTAAATGGGTTATGAGACAAAATAACATTAAAGACATCAAAAGAGAAAACAGTTAATATGTACAGACATAGTTTTGTTTCTAAATGTTCAAAAAGTCTTTCCAGAAGGGGAGGTAGGGTATCACACTCTGAATGCATGGGGGTGCTGCCATTGGTTATCACTAAGATCATCACTGGAAAAATTGAACACTGGTATAATATTATAGTAGCTTATGGCAAAATAGGAGATCTAGGATGCCAAGCCACATAAAACAAAGGTACTTTTAAACTTTAAAATCTATTGATCCCATTGCAAAGGTTCTGGCTTTACTTAGCAATTCACAGCTAAGGCAGAACTTCAATCATGGTTTGCTCGTGTAAAAGTTGGTGGGACTTTCTTGCAGAGGGGAGATGGTACCAGGTAGTTATTGGCTTACTTTTTGATTAACTCTGTCTCCAGTTCTGCTGCTGCACTGTACATGTGAAATCACACTTCTTGATTCTGGATCAGTTTGGTGACTGTTGTCTCCTCCTTCCCACAGTGCCAGAAGTACTTATATAAAGGTTCAGTTCTCTGCAGTGTCTATTTAACAAATGCAGTTTGGTAGAACTTCTTGCACATTCTGTCGTGGGAGGGTTACAGAACCTGTTTGGCCATTTCTATATTGACAGAGCACTTGTGCCATTTGGACCCAGAGAGCAGACTGATCTCAGTGAAAAGAAAAGCCTGCTCAAATTCCCAAAAGCCTTGCCTAATGTACTGGTGTATCATCTTACTGGCGGTTGCCTTTTTCTGGCAGAAATCCAAAGTTAGCAGCTGAAGAAGGGGTGAGATAATGACCTCTGAAATATTGATCTGGTATGCTGGCGACGCAGCAGATTTCCCAACAGTGAGCTTGGGTGTACAGCACTTAAAGTGTGCTATTCATTTTGTACAACAGATCCAGTGCGTAGCCTTTCTTGGGGTGTACTATCGCATACTTGTAGTTGATGTGTCAAAACTAAAATGTCGTGCCGATTTACCTTTTTACAGTGAATTTTTGCCATTGGGGAACATGTGATAAGGAGAGGAATGATGCCATTGCTTTTCAGTAGGATGGCTGTGCATTGTCTGCTCTATTCCCATTCCCCTCTTCTTCTTGCCCTGCTTGAGCGGTGACTGGCTGTATGCTTCCTGCCTTATTTTTAAGTCCTAACCAACTTTGATCTCTCCATGAACACTGTAGCTACATTTTCATTTCTTCCTTCTCACTGCTCCCCATGCAAAGAGATACTTGAATTGTCAATGCTTCATTGGGATTGAGAAAATAATGCACCTTTACTGAGTGCTTTAGTGTAAAGGTAGGATCAAAAGTCTTTAACTGCAGTATACCTTATGTCCTGGAGATTAGAATTTCTGTAATGGTAAGGTTAAGGGAGAATAAATAGAGATTTAAAATGTCTTTACATCTGCTGCCAAACAGTTGGATGCAACATGTGAAGTGCTACAATAGACAGTTCTCGTGATAAGTATATCCACTGCCTAATCTGGGGCTGAGCTCTTGTCACTGATAGAGTAGCGGAACTTCAATATGCTTGCAGTATTTGTACGGTCCCAAGACCATGCACTGGGTGTTTCCAGCAGAAAAAGGGGCACATTTCTTGCACCAAAATCGCAGTCAAAGGACACGTAAATGAAAGGTAAAAAGCAAAACCTGCCACCTGGAAGTAGTTACCTACTGGCAGTACTAAGAGAGTGATGGTATACAATATATGCACACTGTTACAAAGAGAACATTTCTAGCCGACACTTGTGGCTGCTGGGAGAAAACAGCAAAGGTACGTGAGAAGTAACTAAACCCTTCAGTTTCTTTAAAAAAAGAAAAAAAAAAGAAATCAGTTTGCTGGAGGTCTTTGTACTTTTCCCACTTTGGTCCAAAGCATGTTTGTGTAATTTGATGCTTTGACTTGTGACCTGCCTTTCAGATTAAGCAACGTTGGGGGGTGGACACGAGAGGCATGAGGGTTTTTTGGGGTGGTAGGAGTAGGGGGGATGACTGGCTTCTTAGTGACACACAGGCTATAAATTCATCCTACTGGCAGGCAAATGAGCCACTCAGTTTACTAGTGTGCACTTTGTCAAATCCACTCATTCCTAGCTTCATATCCTGTATCAATTACTCTGTTCTGTGTTGCTCCCCTGTCTCATTTTCACTCCATTGGTCACCTGCCCAAATTCTCTTGATGCAGGGGGGATGGGAACAGGCAGAGAAGGAAAGACAGGAGGGTTCTCATTACAAATCTGGATTCGAGACAACACATTTAATCCTTAAAGCAAAACTGCTCCAGTGACGGTTAAAATGTTCAGTCTCCCCAGTCCATTCCCTGAAATGGTATTGTTTATTACAATCCCTTAACATTATGTCATGAACTTGCAAATACATGAGCATGGCATATGATCATCCTCCCGAAAGGAATAGCAAAGGCAGCAAGAAGGAACAAATGCCGTCTTACAGGTTTCTGTTTCAGTGAGGGCTGTAGCTATCACTGTCAATGATGTCAAGGTTACCCTGAAATGTGTGCCCAGTGATGTATTTCTTGCTACTTGCCTCACTGCTGAGGCAGCAATTCAGTCAACACCAGCAGGATCATGCAGAGGTAACTGGAAGCTTTGCCTCACTCCCAGTGGAGAAAGCAGTGGCACTGTGTTTATTGTGGGAGCTTTCTATGTGTACAAAGCTCAGCACAACTGGGCCCGATCTCAGATTACGGGGTAGGGGGGCTTTGGTGGTTGTATTAGCACAAATGAGAGACATTGTTCAAAGAAACCAAATAACATGAGCATCTGGTAAAGGGAGCATCTAGATAATGTACGTTAAACAGTTCTTGTGTTACGCACAAGCAAAGTGCCCAATGCCTAGTAATCTCTAGAGGAAAGCACAGTGTTCCAAGTCATTGGAGAAGTATGAATCAAACAGGGGCCCAAACTCAGCTGAGAGCTCAATACAGGGGCTGTGTTCCAGCTCCCAGTGCTTGTGGTCATCTTTAGCTGGAGTGTTCAACTAAATAAAATTTAGGATTAGTCTAAAGAAAATGGTCCTCTGTGAAAGCTGCTAGATTTATTTACCAGGGTCTCACATGAAACTCCACCATGTTGCACTCTCTTGAACTGTATCTATTGCTTTCGCTTCTCAAAATCCTCTAGATTTAAGCTTCCCAGCTTCCCAGGAAAGTTCTTACTGACAAATTTCAAAACTGCTGTTCCACTGAAATTTCACTCTTCCTTGACATTTCTGTAATTGCTCAATTCTTCCTATCTTAGACAGGTAGTGGACAAATTTATATTGACTAGTAGCTTTAGCTATGAAGTGGAGTTTCAGACAAGTCTCCCAAGACTTACGATTTAAACAACCAGCCAAAGCAAGCATGGAGAATCAATAACCAGTCTTTTAATTTCCTTAGAATCCCTCATAGGCTTTGGGTGTAATGTTTTGAGACAACCTTTTAAAACTGAGGCAGTTTTAAAACTCAGGCCACCCCACCTTGGTGTTTAGTAGGAAAAGCTGTGCCAAAGCAGGTGAATATTTTGTGAGCGCCAACACGTAGGTTCATGTAAAGGCCTTCCAGTGTTGCCTGGCTGCTGTCCTGGACAGCGCCTGTCTTGTGACTCACCAGGAAATTTGGATATTCATCAGCCTCACCTCTCCCCGGTGACTCACAGCTGGCCAGGAAAGGAGCAATGATGGCTCCGAGGGTGGATGTACACCAAGGATATCCAAGCCTGCCAGGAGAGGTCAGTGATGTACTTCTCCTCCCAGAAGAGGAGACGAGGTTTCTGTGCTTGTTCTGGAAGCCTTAATGATGGGACAAAAGGTGGCTAGAGCCTCCTGAGAGATGTTTTCAAAATCTCCAGGGAATTAACGGACAAAAATATTCTCTCTGTGGACTTTCTCACCCGCCTGGGCAACAACAATTGGCAAGTTTTTTTAACATGCGCTTTTAATCAAAAAAGTAAAGCCCATAATCTGCCTCGAAGCTTTCCTTATCTGAGACGTAGTTTTTCAAGAATATATCCAGAATTTGCCCAGTTTTAATTTAATCAATTTTATCAAGATTTAAAGTGGTCATAGTTGAATTGATGCAAACTGTCGCATAAAATTCATCCTTCTTTTTCAGTGCTTAATCTGAAGTGGTTTAACCAAAGACAATTATAAAATAAATAGGAATAAGTATCTCTATTGCAAAGATCACTTTGTCACCCCCTTAATCTTTCTTGTGAAGGCAACCCTTGAACACATGTGACAATTTGGGCAGGTTTCATAAAACCGACATAGAAATTAGTATTCATGATCTGCCTTTCAGCTCTCAAATAAAATCCTGTGTAAGTCGTGTGTCAGAATTCGAGTGTGGGACCAATCAGACTAAAACCAAAGTATCTTACGAGTAGAGTATGAGACTTGCCCTGGAGCTGAAGACTGAATGAAGAATGAATCTCTCATAAGGTAGGCTAGAATTATAGCCCCATCTCCTCATTTAGATTTTTAGATCAGTACTCACATTTCATACTTTGGAAATATCGGGACTTTCAAATTCAATTTAAATATGCTGCCAGGGGAATATTACAGTGCTGGAAGAAGAACTATTTTGGCATGGCAAATAGATAGTAGTAGTCAGGACACTGAGGAAATTCTGTTTTACTCAGACAGTAACTGCAGAAGCTGAGCCAGGCTTCTGGCTCCCACGTCAACAGTCCAGCTGTGGCTGTTGCCCTTGCACATTTGTGTCTGTGGCCAGTCTGACACAGAGGTGCCGAGCTCGGTTTAATGCTCCTGGACTTGGTGCTCCCAGGAATTAGACCTCCTATTCTTACAGTCTCCAATTCCGGCATGCTGGCAGAGTTGGCTTGTTTTGCCCCTGACTAGAAAGAACAAGTTGTCAACATCTTCAAAAGCTGGATGGAGAGGATTTGTACTCCCCCCGCCCTTTCCTTTCTGTGTATTCCCAAGAGGAATGTCTGCCTGAGAACTGGAAACACTGCTACCCTCATGTGTGAGATTTCTGTTTGTTTGTTTTTGTCTGTCCTGCTGTCCTCAGTGCAAGTGTTGGGCTTAACTCAGGATATCGTGCCCAGTCAGGCAGTCTGGGAAAAGCTGGCAGTTGTGTCTGGGGATGGGGGGGAAGAAAGAGTGTTATTTTTGCAGAGCCGTAAATCCAGCACCTTTTGCCAGTGCTGCATCTTTTTTTATTGCTTGTTTCTAAGAAAGTATTGCTGCAACAGCACCGGCTGCAAGCAAAATCTTGTTTGCTCAAAGTTCACGACAGGACAGGTTGTGCAAATTGGACATTTGTGGGACACTCGTAAAGGAAATACAGAGCACGCTTTCCAAAAGCTTCGGCTTGAAATGCAACAGTTTCCTTGCTGCCTGGAGTTTCAATGTCAACGAGATTTCTATTTTTAGAGAGAGATTCTACTCAAAGAACTATATAAGGCTGTGCTGGGGAGACCATTACTTTTTTATTATAGAGGAGAGTATTTTTTACTCAGTTGGGAAGAAAAATTCTGTATAAAAGTGGAAAACACAAACATACTCTCACTTGGTTGTCTTTTGTGGGTGAGAAGGAACTGAGATGAAAACTGAAGACTTAGTATTTGTTTTTTAATATTCTAATTTCTCTCAACTTCTAGAAACAAGTGCTTTAGCCATTAAAAATGTCAGACAAGGCTCTTGATCTGAAGTGATGATGTAAGAGGGAAGAGATAGCTCCAAGCAGAGTTTGGTGCCAAAAGACAACTTGCTATGCTAACATGTGACAACTCGAGGGAAAACCCACAAATAACCATAATTTCCTTCATGGGGAAACTAAGTAAAGCTCGATGTTACAGACTCAGCCTTTACAGGTTTATTAGTTATCCTGAGTACAAAGTGCACCTAAACTGAATGGGTGCTGCAGCAAAGCCGTCAGAGACAGTGGTCAGGGGGGGTCAGAATAGTAGTCACAGTTAATGGCAGGAAAATGGAACAGTATCTGAACTTCTAGCTTTGCTGGGGAGCCTTCTTCTGAAGCCTGTTTTTTGGTCACATAGAATCATCCAGGAAACGCCTAACTCCATTACCCTTAATCTCTCGGTTTGTATTAACAGATAGGAAAAAGGTCTGTACAGAATTGGATGAATCTGTGTTCTCAATTAACTTTCTCAATGTCATTTCTCCTGCAGTTTGGGGAGGAACTGTTGGGCTTCTGGTCTGGTTGGACTTTCAGAGGCAGCCCAGGTGACACTGGTTTTAGCAGCTGTTGCCAGTGTTATCACAGCAGCCGGGGCCAGTTTGGTTTTGCTTGAGTAAGGACTAAGTGAGGTAACAGAGCTAAACTAAGGATACTGGGTCCACTTCTGCTGTAGTCCAGCACAGCTCCTGTGATGAATTCTGAATCGGGGATGGGACTGAAATGATCCTGGTCTTAACTTGCCTGGGGTTTCTACTTCTGTTTTTATGTTGTCTGGCTAGCCGTGACATAACCTCTTTGGCTTCAGGTGAATAAAACTGGGAACAGCTACACTGAATGAGGGGTGGGAAAACCACAGCAGCTGGAAGTAACGTGTGCATTCCAGTAAGATAAGGAAGGACAGTGGTCTTGGGTTGTGCAGGGGATAAGACAGGGCAGACTAGCTGGTGGCAAAGCTGAAGCATCTGCAGCAATGGCTGAACAGCTTGAACGAGGGAAATTCCTTCATCCACTCAGTGCACTGAGCCAGGAATAGCGGGAGAAATAACACTTTCTACTTTGACATTTGTTATTCAAAAGCAATAAAATTGCTGGCGTTTAGATGTGCATTTAGAAACACACGACATACTGATCCTGGCTTATTATTAACAGCCCGAGAAGCAGTTCAAGTGTGTTGGGGCACACCTTTGCAGAGTTATCGGTGAAATCAGCTTTAATTACTAACAGCGTTGTGAGTATAGGGCAGGGGCGGACCAAATGGCTGGCCCAGCTGCGCTGAGGGGATTTGATGTGCTGGAGTTGAGGGGCTGCACCTGAGGGAATGAACTGAGGGATGGGGGGGCGCGCGCGCCCCACTTCCCGCGCTTTTTCGCGGTCTCGCACTGCCCCCTGGCGGCGAGCGCTGAGGGCCAACCCGCGGTCAGAGAACTGCAGGGAATTGCGAGGGGTTATTCGTGAAAAACCTGAGGAATGTGGCCGTAACTCTGCAATACCGTTCTGCCAAAGGCCTTTCGTATTTTAATATTCACTCCTGGAGCGGCTCCCCACAAAGCAGCCGCTCACCCGTCGCAGGAGTCGGAAGTGTCTTTCCCCTCTTCCCTCTGAGGCGCCTCTGCCCTTCCCCTGAGGAAGCCCCCAAGAAATGTCCCCACGGCAGTCCCCTCTTCCTTCCCAAAAGTCTCCGCTGTGCCGGCGAAGCCTGCCGCAAAGGCGCGTTCCTCACTCGATCCCCTTGACAGCTGTCTCCAGGCAGGAATCCCGGGCTGGCTTTCCACAGTTCCTGGACAGTTTCCTTCTGGGATTAAACAAATCCCCACAGTTTCCCGAACAAGCAAGTGGTTGAGGGTTTAGCAGTTAATTCTGACTTTTGCTTGCTGTGCATTCAGATAGTAATGAACTTTTTCCTCTCCTCTTTTATTAATAAACGCAGCAATTTTCTGATATTGACAAGCCATTTCTTGAAATGTTACACATGTTGTCAATCATTTGTCTTACTCAATGTATTTTCAATTAACTTCTTCAGTGTTATTTCCACTGAAATTTTCACGCTCCAGTTGTAAGATACTATTCTGCACTTGAATTTGTTGTTATTTTGTTAGCTACTGTCCATAGGGAGATCGGAACTGATAATTGCTAAATAACCGTAAGCTTCCATTTGATCAACACTACCTTTTTAATAATGACATAAATCTATTACATAGTTTTTCTATTTGTAAAATGTAAATACAAATACATTAATATACAAATGCCTATTCCAAGGTGATAATAAAGGACTATAAGCTCCAAGGTTCACTTTTGGACCTGAGAAAGAGAGGTATTAACTGAGGCAAGATCTCTTTTTTGTTTGATTACAGCAAGGTGTACAATCCTGCATCACTTGAGCTTTTCTCACTACATTGGCTGGGTATGTTAAAGAAAAAACTTGAAAGACCTGAAAACCAGGGAGACACAACATCACACCTGAAATTGTAATCATCACTGATTGATCATCTGAAATGGTTAGTACAAGGATACATATTTGATGATTTAAATTGGTTTATATTTATAATTCATTTGCAAACTCTTTTTTAATATTAACTTCAAAATTTTGATGCCAGTATAAACTGAATCTGCAATTTTTTCTTTAGCTTTGTTCCAATGTCTGTCTCTCATGCCCCTCTGGATGAGCAGACTTCTGTTTTCTGGGCACAGTAGTCTCCAGTCATGTCAGACACTAACATATTCTGCATGTTAAAAAGCCTCTAAATGATATAGTGAACCCAAGCTCTTCTTGAACAAAAGAAGCAGCATCTTCTTGCTGAAATGCTGCTGTGGGAGACAAATAGGATTAAGCAATACCACTGTGCTGTAAACAAACACCATCAGTCTGTAAGTTGTGATTGTACAACGATTTCCTCAGGCTTCCTCTTATTAGCTGAAGGTTAATTCAGCAGCACAAAATGCACAATGTTACAAAAACCAGCTGCACTGTGTGTGTGTTTGTACGAGCCAGAATTTAGTTAAGGATAAGGATTTATTTGAAAAGCCACCAATTTCCAAAATATTTGTAAACATCTTACTACTCCTGGAGTCCTTTTGTGTAGCTGTTTTGAAACATATTTGCTGTGATATTTGTTCTGAGCATCCGAGAAAGAAATAAACAAACTGGGCAAAAGAAATGAGATTGAGGGGAAATGCTAAATAGTTATTTTTCTGTTGAGTACTTTTAAGTATTGTCTGGTTGTATCTGACTGTAAGTGTTTGTCATTAGAACTGAATATTTAAACGTAATCTATAAAGGACACCAGGCAAATGCGGGATTTTTTTTTGCCTTTTACCCCACTATCCTTGCTTTCTTGTGATACAGAAAAAATATGCTAAAAATTTTATGTAATTATCATAAAGCATGCATATAAAAATGTAACTGACACTATTAAAATCATACTTTGATTAATTTAGCTGCTATCTCTAGCTTTATAAAGTTCTGGATTTACATGGATGTTGATCATCAGCAGAAGGCCCAAATCTCTCTGTGAACAAGCCAGATTATGTATTAAAAGTAGGGTGGTGGAATTTGATCTGTTTTGATAATTACTGATTTTTTTTGCTCCTGTTGCTTAAGTGCACACACACATGCTGTGCCCTTTGTACAATGCAATATAATGCAGCTTTACTTTAATGAGATAATAAAAAAGACCTTCACTGTATTTGAGTGTCATTTTAGTGGAAAGCTTTGCTACCAGTACAAAGTTTAATTCTGCTTGTCAGGTGAGAGTGCTATTTTCTGATTACAGGTTTCCCAAGTCAGGTGGTGTTACAGCTGAAGTTCATCTGTTCCCTGACTGCTCTGTGCTTGTCTCAAGCAGCAGAGGGCAGTAAATCCACGTGTCAGGAAAACGAAAATGTCTGATCACAGAAAAATTATTATTCCCTTTCCTGACAATCCCACTTCCTAGTCATTCCCTATCAGAAATGGCCACTGTCGGACATACCCAAAGTATAATAAAAATAGCAATAAATTACATGTATAGGTATCATGATTTTTTTTTTTTTGCTTAATTGAACTAACACAGGCACAATTCAATAAACTAAGATGATTTTGTAAGTAACTGTAACTTGCAGGCCAGAGTACTGTTTGCCACACTGCATATGTTGTTGTCTTGATATATTGCAAAAGCGAGCAAAGGAGCAAGGACAAGGGAAAAAGAAAAGGAGATAAGGTCAAAATTAAGACTCAGGGAAAGGAGTACTACAAACACGAAAAATATTAGCTGCAGCTACAGTAGTAGGTGGCTTTTTTGTCATTTTCCATGTCTGAATATTTTTTGACAGAAGTGAAATATGAACACTAAGATCTGTTGAGTTAGGCTGAGCATGTTTAAAAAAACCACAAACCACCAAAATCCAATCAATCAAAAAACCCAGAAAGCTCGGGACTTTCTCTCATTGAAATTCTTTGCTCCCCAAAGTTGTTGACTTTAAAACTCAGTTTTGCAAAGAGGAGTAATTTCATGTGAAATATTCAAGCAGCTTTATTAAAAGAGATAATTTCTGATGGAGGCAAGCACGTTCATATTGCATATTAAAAGTATTGCAAATTGTTCAGTACTATTTTCACATTTCTTAATCTATTTTTACAATATCTTCAGATTAACAGTAGGAATCACAAGTTTGATGTAGCTGAGATAGGGGCATTTTATCCCTTTTTTTGTCCTCACTAAGACCATCCTGATAGAGCATTTCTTGTGCTTCTCCATCTTCTCACGTGTTACTTGATGTGAGAACATGAGGATTTTCACCAAATCTCTCTAGACAGGAAAGTATCCCCACGGGACTGAAAATTGGCTGTTATCATTAATGACAGATCTCCTGCGAGTTTCTGTATTTCTTTACACAAAGCATACCACACTTTATTGCCAGAAGATTCTATCTTTGGTTAGAAAACTACTAATGTTGTACACAGAGACACCAGGGAAGGAATTTCCTTACAAGCCTTTGAAGGCATTTATCATTATTGTCTGACTTGGCAGGGTTAGATCCTTTGGAAAATGGTATTTTTTTTTTTTTTTTAAAAAAAAGTAACATGCTACATCCAAGCAGTGTTATTTACTTATGTAAAGGATGCCCTTTTATTACTTCTTTTTATTAATCCCTCACTGAAGCAAGAGCATACACACATAATCAACTAATGAGAGCCTGTAAGGTGTGATTGTTGGCATTGTAAAAGAGCCACATTCTAAATGATCTGGCAAGACAAAAAGTGGATTTTTATAATTCGTTAGAGTAACACAAACTGTTTCACTTGGAAAATGGAATTTATAAATCAAGAAGTGTCTTGTGGACATCAGTTCAGCTACAGAGGTTCTGGGGGGTGCTGAGTCTGGTTCCAAACTAAATAAGGGAAGCCTGGGGCAGGAGGTAGGTGGTAGGGTTTTATGTTGTCTGTTGGGTTTTTTCCTCAGGAAAAGAGGGAAATGTGATCCTGGGCCATATTAATAGGATAGCTCAATCTGCAGAACATGGGAGGTAATTATTCATCTTTACTTGGCGCTGTGAGTACCCTGTCGAGTTCAGAAAGATGTGGGCAAATTGGAAAGGGTCCAAAGGAGATCAGTAACCATGCTCAAAGAGTTAGAAAGCATGACCTATGAGGAAGCTGGGGAGGAATGTACTGTATTCGGTCTTTCTCTTCTGGAAAAAATCCCCATGAAAACAAGTAAAGTGATGGGAAGGAGGACTTAACCTCTTCACAGCAGGAAACTATTATAAAGAAGGCAGTAAAATTTTTGGTTCTTGTAGGCTTAAAACAGCAAGAAATCAACTTTGCAGTGAAGACAATTTAAGCTTATATGTTCAGTATTTTTGAGGACAGTGAAAGATTTTGCTAAGTTAGGAGTCCTGGAAACTCCTTCACTGAAAGGTTTTACAAGGGTTTAAGCAAATTTCTCTCATGTATTTCCTATGCTCATTTAATCCTCTGGGCTAGAAGCTGGTTTCAGTGGTTCTCGAAGTTTTACTCTGGCCACAAGTCCTGATTTATGGTGACTGAGGTTTTGACAAAGCCTGATTGCAAGAGGTCATCAGTGTGGTTGGTAGATATAAGGTGGTTTCAGCCCCAGTCAGTGGAGTAAGCAACCTCTCAAGGCTCAAGCAGCCCCACACATCTCTGCTCAGTGTCAGCAACCACCTACATAATCTTATGGGAAAGGGGGAAAACCAGCCAGGAGCCCTATGGACCTGACTGAATTTGTAGTTGCCACAGTAACTGAAAAGGCCCACACAAACATGCCTTGAATTGTGCCCCAAACAGCCTTGGTTCATCTTAGGCATATTTTTGAGAGAAAGAGTGCCTGCAACATGAATACTTGAGAACGCAGAGCCGCTTTACCTCTGTGTCGGAAAAGAAATAGCGTAATAGAAGAGAAATGCATTCCTTTCTGGAATAACTTAGCACAGAATCGAGACTCCATAAGGCCCAGGCTGGCTTTACACAAGAGGGCAGCAGGCACAGAAGAGAGTGTATTATATGATCTCTCCTGTTCTTCTGGGGTCAGTGCAGGAAGCTACAGTCTGTGCTAGAGAGGATTCTGCAATCATCTTGAAAAGGTTACTCCACTTGTTGGTGGCTCTAACAAGGTCTAGTTACGGAAAATAAGACTCCTATAGCTCCCAGTGTCTTTATGGTGCCTTTCATCTGGAGTCATCTGGCAAAACAGATTTCAGATCACTTTTGCTATTGGGAGTGTAACTACCTGCCAAAATATGGCTAAGATGACTTAAATGCCTAGATGACTCAACGAACAAGTGCTTCATTTCTTTCCTGACCTAAGTTCATATCTAAAATGGAGGATCTAGAATGGCTTTGACGTCACTCTAATGCCCTGCAGTGGTTCTCTCACCTTGCATTTGGTGAGATGCATGGAGAATACTTCGCTATGAGTCATCTGTATGGAAGAGGCCCTACACACTGAAAGAGCAGCTCAAGACTGAAGTATTGAGGAGAGAACAGGCACACACACAAAAAGCTTCTGGGAAGTCTCTTCTTGTTAGTGTATTTATGCAGTGAGATATAAGAAACACAAACAATTCCTGGCATGGGTAATGTAAGGAAATTAACTATTTGATTTAGCACTGCTGTCTATCCTCTCAATCAGTTGCTGCTGCATCTAGACTTGCACTGTGTCACAACAGCTGTGCTGGCTTCAGACGGTCAAGTACCAAAATGGCAGGAGATTTTCTCAAAGACTAATGACTTGTAGAGAGTCACTGGATATGTATAAACTATAGCTTCAGCTCTGAGCAATAAATATGGGAATGTTACGTACTGCCCCTCAAGCATACACAGATACGTGTGGACCATGAAATGATAAATTCTTTCCCTACAATTAATTATGACTAATATAGAGATCTATGCTTCATCCAGATCTGTTCTCCAGATTTTCCTTAAGGGAAAGGGAACAGGATCTATGTATTTAGGAGAAGCAGAGCATATAACAACAAAAGTTTGCAACGTGCAAGATATGTTCTTATAAGGCACTAGTCACTTGTCTGTTAACGCTTGCTCGTAGTCCAGCTGGATATTTGCTATTAACACATTTTCTCAAAATCTCTTGCAATAAAGCAGAAATCAAGGTTTTTTGGATGACTAGCTTACTTAGAGGAAGTTGGCTTAATTATATCTGTTGTCATTACAAAGACTGCAGCAGTTCCAAACATGATTGATAAAAACTGAAACTTCTTACACGTGAAGATATACCTAAAAAAAGCAGTGTAATGGAAATTCTGTTTCCTGTCCAATTCTGACAGTGGTTTGGTTTTTACTTTTTAATTTCCTTTCTAAGCAATTTCTTCTCTGCCTCTGGGCATTGTAGTAGCTTTGCATTCAGTGAGATCACCTTCAGAAGACCCTATTTAACCTGTTTTTATCAGAAAATCCCCTTGCTTGATGATTATTCTGAATTATTCCTTGCTTTATGGTACATTACAAACAGAGGGAATATCTGGAAGCATGCTATGCTGTATGGATTGCACAGTCCTCATGTGGTTCACCTGCTCAAATTCACATGCCAAGGAAGAGGAGGAAATCATCAACTAAGTTGAACATAGACACAAGGCCCTGGAGCTCGCAATTCCTGTTACTGTTAAGGCTCTCAGACTTCTCTTTTCTACACCCTTGCTTCTCATTTTTCTGTAACTCAACTTTTCCATTCAAAGCACTTATAATTTTTAATTATAAAGTATGTCAGTAATGTCAAAAGGAAATATGAGAAGTTCAAACCAGTTTTGACTACCCTAAACTATTGTGTGTAGAAGAGCTGAGAGTACTGCAGGTTGTGAAGTGAAAAATTATTCCATTTTCTTCTGGAACAATATTTGTTCTCTGCACTTCATTCCTGTCTGTTTTCACACTCAAATGAAATGAAGTGAGAAACCTTAAACCCAGATATTAAGAGGTTTTCTTACAATTAATCACTCTGAATAAGAAGCCTCTGGTTCTGAGTGTACTAAATTTATGGGAGAAATCATAAATGAGATGACATCTTACATCAGGGCTTTATCTTAACATAAACAAATAACTCTTGTATTTCTTTTGGAACTCTGCTGTCCCCAGTCAGATATGAGAACAAACAAGACATTAGTTTTATTTCCCAGTATAAAAGTCCCTTAAAGAAGTCTACTGGGAAAAGTGGGTCTGGAAACCACCGGCATTGTCTCAGCCTAAGCTATTTGGGTTGTAATGAATTAAAAAGGACAAAATTCTAATTTTAGTCATGTTTTAAGTAAGCTTGTGAGAACTCAAAAGAGGATTGAGGTTGTTCACTCCTAATAAAACAACTTTTAGCTGTGGTTTGATTTTTTTCCCTAAGAAGCAGCTTAGATAATATGAATATTGATTAGGGCATTGGTACACATCTCCCTGCAGATAAGGAGATGATCAAAGGGCATGACCTCTGTGTTACCCCTTTCTGTCTCACAATACAGCCTGAGAGAGACGAGTCTCAAGGGCAGTTCCAGGAGGTGCTTGGCAACCATGATAATGATGACGATCCTACAGACAGTTTCCTTGCATGTTATGTGCTCCTCCACAGTAGATTGCACCCAATAAGTAAATGAGATGGCTTATTCTATTCCCTCATAAAGGATAATATGCTGGATTTGACACACAGCTGGAAAAGGCATTGGTTTTTGAGTCTGTATGCAATGCAGAAATCCAAGAAAAGGCAAGGCAAAAGAAATATCTTTCCACTTACCCTCTATGTAATGGCAACCATTGTCAACCAGCTGTAGAAAAATGTCCCCTTACTTAAATCTTGCTTGCCAGATCAAACATTTCTCTTACTTTCCACTTAACACATCTCTGGCTATATTTTGTTGAATCAGCAGTGTTTCCTTTGTTTAAAAGAAATTAGTCTATCCCATAACAAAACATTCCTCACTGTTTTTCCTTCTTCTGTTTAGCTGAAATGTGCAGGCTTGTTCTGCAAGCACAGACTCAGGGATTTCCAAAAGCTAAAGGTCAGCCTGAAATCTCACAGCATACTTACTGTACAAAAGCCAAGCAAGGAAATGTTCAAAGAGTCTTTGGAGAGCATTATCCTAAAATATAAACTTAGAGTCACGGCAATCCCATGTGCCTCATGGTCTGTATCTTTTTTTTTTTTACAAAGGATATTATTAATATGAATTTCCTCATATCCTGAACTCTCAAAGTAAAGCAGATTTAAGAGATCATTTTTTACAATTATCCCTTTCTCCACAGACTGTGGCTATCACCTTTTAGGTGAACCTATATTGACCATTTTAAACAGGTTAGATTGTTGCTTTTATTTAATGGCAAAGCGAGTTATTTTTTCCTCGGACCATATCTTGCCCTCAAATACCTTCTTTTATGATGTGTTCTTAAGGTAAACAGCTATAACTACTGAACACAAACTTTAATGTTCTATAATTACAGTCGATGGTCTTAGCAGTGCTGCCCATCCTATGTAATTCCCTTATCAGGGAACACATTGGGATCTCCCTGGTCTCAAATAGCTGATTTACCCTGATGATAAAGATTTTCATTTACATTTTTACCTGTTTATTGCAGCCTAAAGTTATCAAGGAGAGTTCCTTCATGAGGTATAGAAATCTGTAAGTGCATGGACACCCACACACATTTTCAGATGACTAATGCTGTTGCTGAAAAGAAAATGCTTCCAACAAATGTGCTTGTAATTGGACCTAACTCAGTGCTGATTCTTCCAAAGCTGGCTAGAAAAACGTATACTAATTCCAATCTAAATTGCTCATATTCTGCTGTGAGAGAGTGGGACTTACTCTTTACTATCCTTAATATTCTCCACAAAAAGATGAAAGTAGTTGTGCAAACTGATAAAAGAAATGTGTTCTTTCAATAAGAAAATTGTACTGAATGTATCTCAGTAGTTTGTGGACCAGGTTTAGGGAAATGGGAAATTGAACAAAGAAAGAAGATTCTCAGGAAACTGTTGCCTAAATATGTCACGAACAAATGGGATCCAGTTAGTTTGGAAGCCTGGTTCCTTGTGGTGTACTTAAGCTAAATAGCAGGGGAATCCATAAATCATGTTAAAGAGTGAGGCAAGGAAAACTTTAAAGTCATTCTGTACAAAAGTCCTGATTAGCTCTCTAGCAGCTTGGGGGGATTTTTTTCCTTAATATTTTTTTCTCTCCGGATAAATCAGACATGAATAGACATACAGTATGGGGGAGAGCTTGCAACAGCTACAGTTGGAACAGAATCCACCCCTTATACAGCAGTTTCACATTCCATTTAGAGACCATAATAAACTCGTCTTTCTAAACTTTTGTTTTAGCTTCCATCCTGGCAATTTTCTATGCTAAACCGACTGTAGTTGGCATTGCTTGCTGTGTGCATTTTCCTCTGTAACTCTGCCCTTCTCGTGCTCAGCATTGGAAACATCAGTGGTGCAAGATCCTCTGCAAGGATTGTCCAGATTTATATCCTCTGCAGTGCCTTACAGCTCGCGTGTGCAAGGGACTGCTGAGCTCCTGCTCAAGCCTAGCCCTTGAGTTTCCATCTCTGCTACCCTAAAAGATAAACTGATGATTGGCAACCAGACCATGCCAGCGCAGCTCTGGGCTGGAGCACTTGTAGAAATCCACAGGGAACTCAGGCTCAGCCAGACACCAGGTTGCCAGACCAGGCTTCATTCCAGCTCTCTTTGATGTAAAGGCACTGTCTGAACTCTGTAGAAAGTGATACGTGTATAAGATGAGGGCAATAATTTTTAGTGCTTTACATCTATATTACACCTTTAAAGTTTAACAAGACTCAGGCTTTTTATCTCTTTTTTTTTCTCTGTGCAAGACGAAGGTTATTAACTCTTACCATTTTATCATTGTATATTTTTACCTATGCACTATGGTCTCCTGCTGCTAAGAATTCGTTCACTCAGCTCTATTCTCCTCTTTTTCTACGTTTATCTTTTATGTGGATACACTCATTCCCAAGATATCTTGTCATCTCTTTGCGTTTTCAACATGATATCTTTTTTTTTTAATTATTCAACCTATGTCTCCTAGAAACAATAAAAGAAAACAATCACGTCTATGTGTGGGAGAAGACGAGTGCCAGGTCTCTGAGCACAGAGCAATTGATTTATTCAGTTTGGACTGTGTCTACACAAAAAATTTTGCTGGCATAACTATTTTTCCACATCTACATTTCAATGGATACGTAAACTCATGGCAGTGGAAACAAAGCATCTGCACCTGCCTGGCTCCAGGTTTTAGCTGCAGAAACCTACCTTCTCCATTGTTGTTGTCACTGAGACTCAGCATTTCCCCAATGGCCTGTGTGAGGCTCCTGCGTGCTTTCTAGTCCGTCCTGTTCTTTAGTACACACAGAGCTTCCACACGTGAAATCACTTTAGCAGGTTAAAGATAGAACTCAAGTTACAATTCTCTTGAAAGAAGGAAAAAAAAAGATCCATGTGTTTTAGATGCTGAGAGGATTTTCTCTTTGGTCCAGTATAGCAAATACCACCAGCATTAATTTGTGAAGTCTCATACGGGCACGTGAAAACCTCCAGTTTCATGGCAATAGAATCCTTACGAAGAAATTTTTACTTCTGTTGGCTCTGTTTCATGTTTCGTTGCAGGATTGTAACTGTGTAACAGTTCTGCGTGCTGTGGTTCAGCCAGCTGTATCAGCATTAATCTGAGCCTAAGCAGATAGCTCTTGTGTAAATTAATGCTTGTATATTTATACGAACTGTGTGCTTGAGCACTCTGCTGGGTTATGACTGTTGTTAGTGCATGTCATGTGCCACTTCTGGCTGAGAGAGTAGATAGGAATCTGTGTTTATGAGTTATAGATTCAGTCCCAAAAGATCTGAAAAACACATCTTCCAAGATTTTTTGAGAAACCTGGTCCCTCATTACATTGGCACAGCATAATACTCCATGTTTTGTTGGTTGCTTATGTATATCTCCAGATTACAAGCACATATATTGTTGTCTGTACATTTCACTACTGGTCTATATATAGCTTGCACAAAAATGATTTTTCTGTAAGCATAACTGACCCTAATGTTTCGGAAATCAAATATTGTGATAAATTAGCTTTATATTTTACAGCTGTTTAAAAGAGGAAGGTAGAGATGGCACTTGTCCTTCATTTAATTACAAACTCTTAAGTATGTGGTTTTTATAGCTTCACGTTTCGAAGTCACAAGCATGGCTGCGAAAACTTAAATTCTGCTTTCTCTGGGTATGTCCATGTAAACAGCTTATATGCTTGGTAATTGAATTAAAATGAACTAATACAAATCTTGCAAAATTCTATTAAAATTGCTCTGTTTCACTTAGTTCCACATGAAAACTGAAGAAACAACAAAGCAATTTCATGCTTATTTGAAACTGAGCTAAGCTCTGCCGAGCGTGCTTATTTGTGAAAAGGTTTGCCCTACTCTATGAAATGCAGTACTGAAGTCTATTATGGGTATTTGGCATTCCTTCAGGTGATCCCCACAGGAACATTTGCTTCCTACAGAAAGTGAAACCACAGTTTTTAAAACAGTATTAAATTACTTTTCTGTTTTTAAAGTTCTTTTTAATTTTTTTTTTAATCTGGAACTTAATGTTTAGGCAAGATTACAAGCTCTGATGGAAAATTAGTAAGACTGAATTGCTTTCTGGGGCTCATAATGGGTTCCTGTCTCATAATTCAATGAACAGAAGTATTTCTGCAGCCAGAATTGGAGCTATTAGAGAATCAACTGATTCTACACAAAGTATTGTAACTGTAGTGGCTGCTTTATGCTTAGGATTAATTACATGAGGAATTTGCTTTTAGCCTTGGGGATAACTAGTACTTCACAACCTTGAGAAAACATCAACACACCTATGGACAGAAGGTAAATCAGAAAGTCTCTGTTTTGGTTGGTGTTTTATCAATCGAATCTTCTATCTGCATTTCCTTCTTTAAAGAAAAGTTTTACAACTTTTGCAAGCAGGTGCTTAAGATGATTTCTGTATCCTTGCTTAATATATTTGGAGCACGAGATTTTATTCTGTGTGCTGTCATTAGTCTACTCTGGTTTAGAAATGGCCCATTATTGCAATGGATACACTGTGAAAGTCAGAAAATCACGTAACACTGTATGGTGCTCTCAAAAAAAAAAGCAGTCACCATTAGTTTGCTAACTAGAAGCCAGAAACAACAACAACTAGATTTTAGAAATTAGATATTATTGTATTGGAGGATCACTCGCACAGCATTTCGTATCTTTTATACTCAGTCTGGATTCCTCTTGAAAGTGTTGAACAGTGATGATGGAGTTGGGGATCTGCTGACACTCTAGAAATGCTTGATTTATTTATCTGTTAAAGTGCTAGGTGGGACCTTGATTTTCCCCAGGAACAGAAAAGATGGATAAAAAGATGTTTATGTGGATAGGAGCAGTAAAGCTGTCATTATTAATCAGTTTCCACAAGTGTCTGGTTGGATCGAGGCATCTCCAGTGCAGTTTCAAAAACTTGGATTGATACAAGGCCTGTATGATCAGAGCAGCTGCTTTAGAAGGAAAGAAAAGGGTGTGGGTATTCAAATGGGAATCACAAAACTGTGATCATTAAAGATCTTACCAACTTTTCATAAACCCTCTGGGAAAGCCTGAGAGAGAAAGGGGCCAAACCAACAAGATTTCTTTGGACATCTAAACAAAAAGAAAATAGTAGTAGTGAAGGTAGTGGTTGCTCACAGGGAAAGAGAATTCAGAAAGGGTGGTCTTTGTTGGGTTTAGATGCCCTGTGTCACTGTGATAATGTGAATATGCCATAGTTTGGCTAATGTTGAAAAGCCCTGTATCATATTTGTTGATGTTGTCTTAAAACAGGTAATAAAACCATAGCAGTTCCTCACAGTTCCTCTTTAAGTATTTTGCAGTTACTGGTGGTGGCAGTTGTGTGTTGCCTCCTTTTTTTCCCTTTTTTTCTAGTTTTCAATTCTCCAAAGAGCTTTGTGGTTTTGCTCTTGCATTCTATGTTCCTTTCTTTTCCTTCTCCTCTCCATTCCAGCCAGCTACTTTTGGGAGGGACAGGAATAGCCACTGACTTGAAGTACATGATTTCATCTTCTTATAACCCTAGGGAAGATAATAGACAGTTTACTTCTGTAGAAGGGGAGAACAGGAAATCTCGTCTTATAGGAAACGATGGTTTTGTTCTTGGATTTAAAATGAAAATTACTCTGCTCCTCATTCAGGAGGAATGCTTGTGATTGTAATAATTGTTTGGAGCTCGAACTGTGAGAGACAGACAAGGCTTAAGAACATGTGACCAACATAAAGATGAGTTAGGGTAGTCTTAATACAGGCTTTTTGTGTGTTTGAGGAAAGCAGGCCATCCACTAGTGCAGGGTTACAAAGATGAACTTGTTTCATGTGGTTTTAATCTAAGCTGGGATGCCTGGAATTAAGGGTCATCACCCTGCGAGGCACCTTGAGAAGAACTGCTGTTTCAAATAAGGCCATTGCTGACATGAATGTGGACTGAAAGTTATGCTTTGCTAGAAACCAGGCATAACAACCAAACCAAACAAAACCAGAAAGAAAACCCACATATCAACAGGATATCTCAATTTGTATTTTACAGTAATTTATAGTACAGAAAAGAAGGAATATTGTTTCATTGTCCAAGAAAAGGAGAAATTTAACTTGTTCAGGCACATCTAATATATTATACAGTAATGATTCCGAGCAGTTCTGAGGCCAAGCCATGCTTGAAAAAATTGGCCAGATTTGTTCTCTATTATATCCACCTCACCCTGCTCCCACAACTGGCTGCAGCATCCTCCTTGCCTCTGCTGGCTGCAGCCACAGCCCTGAGCTTGGGCTCATAAATCTGGTTCCACCTGAACGAACGTGTCCAAGCGGCTCCTGCACCCCTCCATAGGGCTCCCCAGTACTCCCAGTCCCCAGACTGGCATACAGGGGCAGATGAACCTACCTTACACTCAGCCTGACAGACTTCACGCTGTGCCTGGCTCTGTCATATGCCAGAGCCCTTTGCAGAGCCACAGCTCATCAGGTACCACACACTTCCTCTGGCAAGAGCTCATTTTAGGTGTCTCAGAGGTCAAGATTGCATTGCTCTCTATGCACTCTAATGGAGAGGAGGTAAAGATTAATCAAAACTGCATCTTCAGCTGATGGTAAAAAGCAAATATGAGTTCAGTGTGCCAAGAGTCTGCAAGATTTGGATCAGAAGTTAAAGCTACAGTTGTTTCTGTCGGTGATGCTGGGTGATAGCAGTATTAATTTTTGAAAAAAGAGATGAAGGTAACATTAGAAACACGCACCTCCATGGTTTTGGTCTAGATTTTGCATTTGATTCAATCTCTTGACATTAAAAAGAGCTGGACACAGACAGCTTAATACAATGCAGTTTTACCAGGTCATGGGTACTTGTTCCCTTGTTGCCTAGCTATCCTGAGTACAAATAAACAAAGCATTCAAGGTAGGCATAGTTCTGGATGGGGAGAAGGGCTTAAATGTTGTTCTGGAAGACTTAAATAAGCAGATGAAAATAGGTTCTGACACATTTATCCTGGGCTTTTCTGGCACAGAACTAGCCTTGTTTTCTGGCCAAAAATCGTATCAAATTCATGCTAGGATTGAAAAAATGAACTCATCCAAGGAGAAAAAGCTCAAAGACTGCAATAACATATGACAACCCTCTGTGTGATGTTGCACCAATTCTACTGTGTCCAGTTACTTAGGAAAGAGGATTGTCAGACGCCTCCACGGGGACTGGAGCCATCTCCCTCACAGTGGCCGTGGGAGAGCTAGCAGCACAGCTACCAGTAGGGCTTCATAAAGAAATTCCAATGTGCTTTACCCCTTGCATCCTTCAGAGATTCAAAAGCGAGTTTGAACAGAGAACTGGAAGCCTGAAATTTCCAGTCACCTCTCTCGACACAAAAGATTTAATGATGAAGGACTACCAGAAAAAGGAGGAGGCAAAGCAATTATCTAGATGTGGCCAAAAGATAGCTGCACATTTAAGTTCATTTGAATCTGAATCTCTAGTAATCTTAAATTGAAAATTTAGATTTATGTAATGCAAGGGACAGAGAAAATAGAAGGAAAATAGCAAACACCTTCCCAGAGTTTCCACTTATTGATTACTACTCATGACTTATTAAGCAAGGGAGCTATCATGCCCACTGCTGAGGAGTGGCATAGTCTGGGCCTGACTTACACTCAGTACATAATGTTCTTGATACAAGCCCGTAAAACACTGCACAGCACACCTGGAGTCTCTTGCTTTCTGGATTTAGCTGTGCAGGAGGAAATGCCAATTTTTTTTTCCCCCAGAACACTGAATGCAATCCAGTCTTTCCAAGCTTCATGCTTAGAACATTTATGTTGTCTGAGAATTTGATACGCTGTCTTGACATTTACGTACCTTACTATTTTGTGTACAAATGTAGCAAATCAGCAATACTAGCAAATTCTGCCTGAAAGGTGCTAGCAACAGACTTCTTCCTTTAAGAGCCTAACAGATCCTTTGCAATCCTCCTTACGGACAAGCAGAGAAGCAGCATCCGTGTCTGCGTTCTCCTACTGCACTTGGAATGGAGCTTATTGTCGTTTTGGATCAGCTTGCAGTTACATTATCGAGCCCAAACAAAGAAATCTAGACAAAAAAATTTCCTAAATAGGACAGGATGGTTACACGGCCTAATGCTCTAAAATTCAGCATGCAGTAGATTGCCAGAATGTGAGTATATTTTTGTTTTTCCTTCTGCCTGCCAAGCCTAGTTAAATACTGAAACATACTGTATTTGGATGCTGCTATTTGCAAGCATCTATAGGTGATTTTTGCTGGGAATTGGCAACTTCTGTATTTCATATCAACACTTTCAAAGATGCATTTGGCTGACAGTTTTTGAATGCATAATATCTATTTAATTTTTCATTTGTATCCTGTTCTGTTTTGTGTCACTTTATCTATTGGGCCATAAAAGTTCTTACATGACTGTCCCTGATGCTGTTTTCATTTGGGGTTTATTTTTGGTGTGAGGAGTAGAAGTAATATTAGGATTTTTCTAGAAGAGCCTTAACCTTATTGAAAGACAAAAACCCCTAAATAAATCTGGCATATCTTCAAAGCTCTCTCAGCTGTACAGATGCATTCTTGTTCTACAGTCCAGTTTTCTTAGACCCCCCACCCGCTGGCTGAAGTAAACTTGCTCAGCTGCGTAAATGAAAAAGAATGTCATACTGAGTATGTCTGACGGCTTGTGAACCAAGTTTAATCTACTGCCATCATCGTTTACATCTTCTTGTGCACACAGTGTTTGTAGTGAAGCATTTAATACATTTAAGTTACTGTTCTTCCCTGTTTGATAACCCTCACAATCCCCGACTGAACTGTTGTATTCGTCATGTACCAGGGCTTCCCAGGAGCTTCACCTGGAATGGTTCCTTTCAAACCTGCCTGTTGAGTTCCCTTCCTTGAAACACCTGACAGATGAAGGAATGGGAAATATCAGGAAAGATGTGGAAATGCCATTAAACTGGGAGAAGCACAGTGGAACTGTTTCCCCTGGTAGAAATGACCAAAAAGATGACCCTAACACTCCAGCTGATGTTACAATTGACGTAGTTGATCTATGTGGAAGGATATAGAGGAAAAGGACCAGAAAACCAAGGTGAGAGCAGAAGAAAACAGGGCCCAGTTTAAGAGTTAGGTTAGACTAAGCAATGCAAGGTGTTTGAAGACAGATTTTTAGACAAAGGTAATTTAGAAGTGGATAATTCAAGGGTGGAAGTTGTGTGGTCATTTCTCTGTGCAGAAGGAAATCAAAGGAGCACACCATGGGTGTCAGAGCCTTGGGAGTGATGAGAGAAAGCGAGACATTAGGTGAGGCCCTAACTGCAAAATGTGTTCAGAACTGATCCACTTAACAGCTCAGATGTGATAAAAGGCATGTTTGCAGGTAAGAGCAGTAGTTGGAAACCCAAGTCATAACTATTTCCAGAAAAAGCTGTATCTGACTCATAAATTTAGGCCCTGGCGTGTAACGTGGGACTGTTCTGTGTGGATTCATAAGTCATCCCTGCCCCTCATCAGCTCTTCATAACTGCTGCAATAATTACTGGAACCAGCTCTTCCAATGGAGCCCTTCAGCATGGTTGCATTGCTATTAATCAGTTCTGCTGATCACATTAATATGAAAACTGAACTTTATGTTTCTAAAATGAGTTCACTGGAGCAGTTTTCGGCCCAAGCTAAAAATTTGGTCCTGGCATCCAAATGCCTCAAAACATATAAGCACAAAATACAGACTTCTCACCCACATTGCAGGAGTTTAAAATGGGTGAAGCTAGGAAGTCTGAGTAATATTTCTGACTTTTTGGTTTGTACTCTAGCTCTATGAGAGTATACTTTGATTAATAGAACCTGTTATCGCCCTTGCTCTGTATATCAGGCTATTTTCTTTCAGAAGTAATTACTGCAGTTATACAACAAGGTTTGAAACTGGCTGTGCTTTCTCTTGCAGATCTTAAATATTCTAAGGAGCATGCTAAAAATGTTTTACAGCTGTGGCCATATCTTGCATGTGTACTGTCAAAAATGGACTAGATTAACATTTAGTAGTTTAGCTACTGGCAAGAGTTGGATATTTGTCAGCACCACTGGTCCGTAACCAAAAAAGGTATTACTTGGAGAGAAAAAAAAAAATCTTTCAAACAATTTAGGTTTCTGCTTCTGGGTGCAAAAAAGCAGGCAAAAGGTATTTTATATCGTGAGCACGGAGATTTTCCTCCAGCAAAAGTATCTGTTAAGTTTTCTTCCATAAGGGTTGGTTTAAATTTAGGCTTTCAAAATACACCAAGCTGGAGTTCTGGTGGTGCCGTGCGTAAATTTGTGTTGCTATGAGCTGAGGCTGCCAACTAATGCATAGGAGAACTCAGAAATCAAGAGAGTGGAGCACTAAGGGGAGGCAGCAACAGGAAAGGGAATCAGGGAAAGGACTTAACTTTCAAATTGTCTGCTTGACCTCTGTCAGTCATTTGCTTTGCAGTAGGGAAAATATAAACTAAAACATTGGCCTTTTGCAAACTTTGAGAACCCTGCTTTGCAGAAACTTGTTATTTTCAACCTTTGAAGGAAATGGGAGCTCAGCTGCAAATTCCACAGCAGTCTGAGGTAACATTTTTATGGACTATCATTACGCTTTCTTTGCAGTCTATTTTTCATATACAAAATGTATGCTGCTTCCTGCCCTGTTATTTTTGATAAGCTTGTTTTGTTACTTTTGATAAGCTTGTTTCCCTTATTTCTCATTGTTAACTTATGTTTATCTTCATTATCCCTTTTCTCTTTCAGGCAGGAAATCATAATTCCAGAATACCACCTAGAAACCAAGGTACTTCTTTATTCAACAGTACTAAGTATTTCTGTTGTCTCCGCTGGACATTGTATTATTCCCCTGAATATATGACCTAGCAATCTCTTCTCATAGCTATTGCCATGTATTACTACATTTTTTTCACTGTGATTTTTCACTTAGATATAACTATCTACAAAAATTACTGTGAGGGAAGTCCAAGCAGTAGGGAAATGCACTCCTATATTGCTCAAAGGACGCACTTGCCTCAATTGCAAGCAGCACTTTCTCACACCCAGTTTCTTCCTAAATCTCTGGCTTTAGTATAAAGTGCACTGGCTGTTATAAATTAAAATTAGGTGTTTGCTTGCTGATGAATACCTTTACCAGTGCCAAACAAATTAAATCTACAGTCCAGGAAATACTCAGGATGCTTCCTTTTAAAGCAAGAAAATCTCTCTCATTAAATCAATTAGGTAGCACTTAGAGGAAAATTGATCCAGGATATCCGAAGGCATTAGTAAAGTGTTGGGTAATTTCTACTGGATTAGGGTTATATCCTGGCCAGTGGTTTGATCAGGATATTTGGAAAATCTGGAGCCGTTCTACCAGAGGAACCATTGCCCTCTCTGCAGGTGTTCGGCAGGAGTCCTCAGCAGAAGGGGGAAGGAAGGGTTTGCTCACAGTCCTGTTCTCTCGTGCTGTTACTTCTGGTTCCCTTTGATCCACAAACCAAGGCAGCAGCTGCTCAGTCTCTGTGGGGAAAGGAGCCTTGCTGCATCTCTGCCTGCTGTGGATCCCGAAAAATGACCAATGTCAGAGGGGCCAAGGTGGGTCCCTGCCACGTGTGCAACCCTAAATACAATCATGTCCTCAGCACATTTGCAACTGTGCAATGCAGTGGCTCACGTTAGAAAGCATTAATAGCTCAATATGGTATTAAGAAATCTGTAAAGGCTCCAATTTCTGTGGTCATAACCCTTTCTGATTTAGGGGAACTGTTTATTTTAATAGTTCACTTAGTTCTACTGATGCACTCTAATTGAATTCAGCTGAATTATTTCCCTGTCTGCTGCCAGCCTTCTCCCTCCTGCCGCTCCCTGGCAACCAGGTCCAGGGTAGGCCTTTAAAAGAGGCACAGACTCTCTTTTGCAGTCTGTTCAAATATCACTCCCTTCATTATCAGGCAGAGCACTATCCAGACTATTGTCAAGGAGGAGCTTCCTGTCCCAGCTGGCCTCCCATTCCCAGCAGCAGGACCCTTGACCACCCCTCCTAAACAGCAACCTTGTAGGTCCCCACAATGACCAGCATTGGGACAGTAGCAGCAGCAGCAACAGTTTCACCCACACCTTTTTTTAAATGTGAGATCTACAAAATATATATTTTTAAAAATCCATTAAAATATCCAAATTCTATAAATCTGTTTATTCAGAATCTACTGCAATGGTAAATTATATCTGTGCCTGTAGAGCTCTGATCATCAAAGGTACCTCATAAAGCTTCAGCAGTGCATGTCTGAGCTCTACTGTAAAGCCTGGGCTAGACTGTAAAGCATAGAGTCATTATTCCTGGGTTTGCTGAAAGAACTGAGTGCTTGTGACACACCCGTGAACCTTGTTTGGCCAGGCCATTCCCAAGCTGGAAGTGGGGTGGAGAGGGTTTTGAAGCATTTTTCTTTTAAAACTTATCTTTGAAGACTACAGGACATTCTAGATATATTCAGAAGATTCAAATGCAGTTAGTCTCATGGCAATTTGAAATGTTCAGCATTTTCCTGTAAAATTCCTAGGAATGGGAGTTCAGATACATCAACAGTCTTGCCAAGATACAGTCATGCTTCTGCTTTCCAAATGTGAAACTCTCACTGAAATCACTTGGTCACTTTCTATTAACTTCAGCCTTAGTTGGAGCAATCTTAGGAAAAACACTCAGGGAAAAGTTTCATAGTGCTTCAAGCATGAGAAAATAATAAAAAAATCCTGCTAGCACTTGGGGAAACTTTATATAAATGGACAACATTGGACGTGAACTTTCAAACCCAAACCCATGTAATAGTCTGAAATTTAAGGGAATGTGCCTTGACTACAAGGGACAAATGTAGCAAATTTCTTTGCAGTGTATGTGCACTAAGGAGGAATAAAATAAAAACATTTTTAAATTCTCTTGCTAGATTAGCAATATGCAAACAACTAGTGCTGAGCTTGAAAAAAAATCTGCATTTTTCCATGTTTTGCATGGAACACTTGCTAAACAGTCAACATCCCTCACCCAGCTACTGCATCAACTAGCCTGCACTTTTTCAATGCACGTTGCTAAGATGAACAAATCACAAACCCTGTTAAAACTTTGTTTCATGAGACATAACCTCAGCTTCTCCCCCTGAAAGGCAGGATACTCGAGTGCTGCAGCACAAAGAGAAGCAGAACTGTCAGTGGCATGTTGAAGACATGATTTCATTTATAAAACTGTAAAAACTGAGATGAGGGCTGTAAGGAAAGGACGCTGAATCATAAACAGTAACAGAAGTTTTTCTGTCCTAACTTTACTATTGTATCTTTTATGGCATTGTGGGGAAGGCAATGCAGGGAGTAATACAATAATATTTACTTATAGCATTTGCAGTCTCTGCTGTGCACAGCATTAATGTTGTTTTATTGGAATAATTTTATAATTTTTAACAGTTTAACTGACAGTGTTGGGGTTTGGGGAAATTTCCAAGTAGCTGAAGTACGTGGGCTGCAGTAGGAAAGTCTCATTATCTGTGCATAGCTCAGTAAGGGATAGTTCCCAAGCTCGATGGCTGGTTTTGGCAGTCAGTGATTTGCCCTGGTGCATACAGGAGCTCACTGCCAGGCTAGAACAGACCAGAATAAAGTATTAACATTTCCTTAAGAAAGATGATTTCTTTCTTATCTATAGAACTGAAACTAGGGGAAAATGTTTAAGTCTTTCCTGACCTTTTCCCCCTTCCCTTCAAATCACTGCAGTATTAGGTTGACTTACAGCATTCTGTAAAACTTAATATTTTGCTCTTTAAAACTATCCTTATCATGCCCAAAACATAAGATAATTTGGTTTGGTTTTATTAAAATCCCTTCTGAACTTTTTACACTGCAGCTATTCTTCCCAAATGAGTCATACAATAACCATTCCCAGTTTGCAGTCAGTTCTCCAAAGAAGCACAAGAAAAAAGAAACAACTTCCTTTTAAGGGAATGAGACCTGTTTGTAAAGATAAACCTCTTTCTATTTCTATTTGAAGACATTCTCCATAACCCAAGAATTGATAGTTATAAAAACACTACCTACTTTATTTGGACTACAAAAACAGCCCTAGCTATAGAACATTGTTTAATGTTAGCCTAAAGCATCTGTATATACACTCACACATAGGGGCATTGTTGAAACAACACATGCAACATGTCAAAAGAGCAGCTAGTTTACCAGAAATCTGCAAGAAACAGCTTGAAAATTGTTTGATTCCCTTTTATTTAATGTTTTTAAATCAATTAGTTTAAACAAAGGAGTATTTAATATTTATGTGAAATGAAAACAGTTCAAGAGTATGTAACTGTATAAGTAAGCTAATAGCAATTTCTATGAAAGTGCTGTATGATTCCCAAAAGGAATCATACTGCTTGAATGCTAGAGAATTCACATGCTCTTAGGATTTGGGAAAATATCTGCATGACATAATTTGCTGTGACAATCTCTGTAACTTCTGAAAGCCACTGTTATTTTAATAGCAGCTTTGTCGTGCTACTCAATTTCTGTCCATAGAAACTGTAACAGGTATTTAAGTCTCCTCACTGGGCATTTTGTTCTCAGACTGTGGGCCTGCCAAGCTTATTCCATGAGCCCTGCAACCAGCAAATACCAGTTTCTCTAGCACCACATGAAGAAATATTAAAACATTATAAACTTGGGATTACTTGGGGCTTTTTCCCCCTTGAGGGTGGGATCACTTTGCAATCCAGGATGTCTAGAAATGTATTCTAATTTTAATGAAAGCTGGAACTCAGCTAAGAACCAGATCTCAGTAGTTGGTACTGTAAGGAAAGTTCCATTTGTCATGAGACTCACAGTAAGTTTTAAAAAGCTGGGCAGATACAGTTATTTTACAGGGATTTTTAAAGATATCTGACTATAGGTACATTCTTTTCAAGATATCAATTTTAAAAGTATAAAATGCGTGATGGCATGCAAATTAAAATATTTCACTGGATCTGTTACTTATACAGGAAGGTAAGAATAGAGTTATAAATTAGTTAAAGGTTGAAGGGGAAAAAACGCTGATATTAATTCAGACACATAAGCAGAGATGAATTGTTTAAATTGTATTGCCATCCATTTAGCTCTGAACCTCTGACACTATAGTTTATTAGAGAGGTGGAGACAACAGAATCCTTTGTAACAGGGATTTATATTACCAGAGGAGCTACAGCAGACTTCTTCTGTGTTGTTAAAATAAATTAATCAAAACCAGCACGGGAGCGTCCGTGAATTACAATGGTTGCATTATTCAGAAATTGTAAAGATTGAATTTTTAAGGAAATCCAGAAGGCATGGAGCTTGGGAAGGAGCCAGTTGGGGTTCTTTTTAATGCTGCCATTTTTGACAATTCTTAATATAAGAAGCTGGAATATTGTTTCAAGCAGACCTTTGGCATACATTTTCTATGATTTTATTTCATTTTCTTCCTCTGAATTATTATTTTTATGTACTAACACAAACGTAATATGGCATCTCTCATCCCAGATAGATCCTGAAGTATTTTCGTGATCTTTGTCCAAGATCTGTGCCAGCTTTAAGACATGTTGCTAAGTCAAGGATGCAGTTCCACGCACACAAGGCTGCAGCCCACACATTCATGAAATGCATCGATCCTATAGCAAGAGCAGCCCTATGTGTTTCTTCTGGGAGCTGAAGTAGTGTTTTCCTAACAAAACTTTCACAGAGGAAAGGGATGCAGGGTAACTGATGCCATTAGATCATAGGCACGAGTTGGAAGTTTAGTTTAAAACGTTTTTTAAAAGTGAAATTCCTGCAGAGGGTCAGAACCCCCAGATGCACATTTCTTGCCAGGATCACTGAGGGACAGACTCAGCAGGGAATGGCCACGTGCTGAACATTGACTTTCTGCAACACCGGTTCTGTCAAGGAGGAAGGGCCTTGGAAAACATCATCATTTGAAGTGGTGTTATTCATGTTGAGGCACAGCTTTTATTTTTAGCATGGATACAATTTTCATAAAACCATAGTGCCAAATATGACAGATAAATATCACTGATATTGCTGAATCCCTCAAATGAGCGGGGACAAAACCTAGGACAAAATTCCTACTTGCTTAATTAGTTTAAATTAAATCCTGGTCTCTTCCAAAACTATAAATAACAGAAATAAGGATTAAGAAAGATAACGGGAAAATGCTATGAGACTAAAATAAAAAATATTTTCAAATGTTACTCAGATGTTAGAACAATAATAATTTTAAAGAATTTTCTAAAAATAACAACAAAAGAAACAAGCACATGCAAATGAACAGCATAATCTTGACTGTATCAAACATCTGGAAAATATAAGGGCACATGAAAGAGCTGCTCATTTTCGGGATTTCATTTAATAACTCATCCTGCTCAAGAAGATTAACATGTGGCCATAAAATACCTGCTTGCCGTCAGATTTCACCCCAACATGGTCATAGAAAGATTTCAGATAGCCCTAGTTGTATTACTCTAGCATAGCAGCATTCCTTTTCATTTAGTTCTTTTACTGTTGCTCCAACTTTGCTCCAAGATATCCTGCATGTTTTTTAACTATTCAATGATGCATCTGACTTGGCTGCATTGTTGTGGAACCTCCAAGTAACCCTATTATGTTTAAATCCTAAACTGCGCCAGATCCTCATGACTTGATTTTTAGAGTGAACACTGCATAGGAAGGCAAGAAATAACTGCATCTTGTACCAAGCTAAGGGGCACCTTTTTGTAAGTACTTCTGAAACGAAGACTCTGGCAGCTACAAACCCAAAATCCTCCATGTGGCATTTCCCTATGGAAAGTGCATCAGCTCTCAGCAAAGGTCAAATAGTAAATTTAAAACAAAAGACAAAAGCAGAAGAGGAAATGGACATCACTGCCTTCTCCTCTCATATGCACTGTGCTGCTTTCAGAGCTTATTTGTGAAAGAAAAAGCAGTCCGAAGAAACGTCTGGCAGTATGACAAAATGGTATTCATGGGTGATTTTTTTAAAGAGTGTCAGGAAGCCCCTGGTAATGTCAAAGTCAGCCCTGATCTGCAGCATTTTTCCAAATGCCAAGCACCAAACAAAGGGAGTAGAGGCCAGGAGAAACTTGTGAAGGCACAAGTATAAACTGAAAAGACATTTATGTGAATTGGTTTCATAATTTTGTATTTGTTTCCTGAGCAAGTGCTTCCCTACAATTCAAATTACTATATACGTTAAAAATTGATAGGTTGTGTAGCTCCTTATCTCATGGCACTGATTTTAGCTGTTTAAGAAACCCTCATAGTCAAACAGTTTTCAGCATACTGGTGATGTAAGGAGTCATTTGAAAACTGACTGAAGATCAGGAGTGACATTTTAAGCAACAGAATAGGAATGTGAATATGTACAGTGCTCTTTTTACACCTAAAAGAGCATAAACTGACTCAGATTGCCTCAGAAGACTTTGCTGACACCTCTTACTAATATAATTTTGAGGGAAAGCTCCTATTTTATGGACTGCTAGTATCTCCTCAAGTTTCTCTGAGAAGCATACTTTTTAAGGATTATGTAATCTTTAAAAAGATGTCACAGGTCAGCACCTCCATAAATTAAATTCAGTGTTAGAATCAGTGTCCAGTTTCCTTTTCTCTTTATTATTTTGCCCTGAAACTTACCTTTTTCATATTAACTTATACAATTACTTGAAAAAACACAGCAAAAGCATTTTAATGTCACTGTGTCAGAGAGGATTGTACATTCTTTTAGCATGGAAGAAATGAGTTAAAGCAGCCAAGCGCAGTTGTGTCAGGATCTGTATTTGAGATACTGGATATGAAAATATCATCTGGCCTGAGAGCATTTTGCAAATGTAAAGCTGAAGAAATCCAAAAAAGTCTAAGGAAACTTAAATTAAACTAAACTCACTTGGGCCTAAGTGTAATTTTTGCTTTAAGGGACATACAGGCATAACATAAGATTATGTGAATCCCCATGGGTGAACGCTGCTTTCTGTAGTCGTGCGGATCTCTAAAAGCAGAGAGGACTTTGCAACATATCATTTCTTCTCATAATGATCTGATGGAAAGCTATTGGAAGAAGCTTTTTAGTTGGATATCAGACGAGAGAGGCACTGCACAGGGCTGAGGCTCTGGGTAACTCCTACAGCCTGTGAATCGCTGTGTCTGCATCCGGCACATTTGATCCAGTCACTGAAATGAATAGTGTTCCTTGCTCTTGATGGAACACACCTGCACACAAACACGGAACAACGAGTATTTTTCAACCTTCAAAAAAGTATTTGGGTCTAGAGCAGTAAAAGGTTTGGGGGAAAGGTTTGGTTTGGCTCTCATTTTAGGTGAGCTCGATTGCCATGCCGTTGCCTACAGCAACACCCGAAACACCGGAAAAGAAAGCGTTTTCCATAAGAGGAAGGGTTCCTTCCCACCCTTTTCAGTTTCAGCTGATTATGCTAAAACATGATCCTGTTTCTGCCTATCTATTTTTATCCCAGGGCCCAGCAGCTGATGAACCGTGCCAGGGTTTAATTCTCCAGCGCTGGACGATGCAGGAATCCAGAGGCCTGAATTCAAGCCTGATTTGAACAGCTCAGTGCATCTTTAGTTTCTGCCTATGTCAATTAGCACCCGATACCAATTTGTGCTAATTCCCAGCCTCTGCAACTTTTCCAGGCCTCTTATGCAAATCAGGCCTGGAAGCAAACAACCAGTGAGTGACCCAGAAGGCTGGTACGGGGCTGGGCACTATTGTTCTCGGGCCATGCATTTCAGTGCTCTGTTTGTTCATGGTGTAACTCTAAAAAATGACAGGCCACAGCCATTAATACCTCCTCAGGCTTAATTATTGTAGCATTTGTACTGTTTTTGCCAGTGTAGAAAAAGAGACATTCATGGGCCTCTCACTACATTTAGATTCATTGGGTTGTTTCTCACTGTTCCTGTAAATATAGAGGAAGAAAACTGAAACTAGAATGACAAGAGGTTTTAAAGTCAAACCCTTTCTGTACTCACAAATTGTGCCATGAAATCAGAAATACTTTGGTAACATTATCCTGGGGATCTGGAAAATAACTTAAAAATGTAGCATGTTTAGGAGCTGCATCAGGGTCCTTCAAATGAATATTCTACCATGAAAAATTGAGTTAGATCACACCTGTAGTGATCTGTTAATTTAAAACTATTTGAGTAAAAATGGGCTTAAGCTGCAAAACTCAGGTAGATTTCCAACACCATAGCTGGTCAACGATGCAGTCTTGGATTTGGTGTACTTCATTTTAGTCTATTCTTCATCAAATTAGTAAAATGAAGATCTAGTGTTACAGACTGAAGTCATGACTAAAAGTGAGGGCAGAGAAAGGATAATGAGGAATTTATTAAAAACACCACTTTAATATAGCTCAAAATTTGATTTGAATTGGATACAAGACCTGGGAGAGTTCTTACACCTCCAGGGCTCCCAGCCCTGTCTGCTCAGGTTGTCATCATACTGGGCTGCAAGAAACTGCCATTTGAGACAGTATTTTTTGATCCTCTTTTTAAATTATTATTTCACTGCATGTAATCAATAGTTGTGTGTAATATGACTACTTAATGTTCATAATATGGTGTCAAATAGGTGCAGAAATATTTTTTTCTCTTTAAAGGATTACAACTCCCTCTTTCTTGTGGAATACTCCTGAAGTATTTTTTTATTCAGGTTTTTTCTAAGATCAAAATTTGTCCTAACTGTAGTGTTATGAAACCACAAGTCAAACCCTAGTACAAATTTATGGATTCCTCCTTAAGGGGATTACATTTTATTTGTGTGCAGGAAATAATAAGTAGAAGTGAAAGGAAGATTTGGAATTACTAATGTCATGTTATGATTTTGATTAACGTGATATTCTGTGATTCTTGACTTGGTTTATATACAAATTTTCCTGAGGGCATTAATTCTACACTTTAAAATTATGTGATCTGAGGGGAACTGAGCTGAACGATACTTTCAGCTTCAGCAAGAAAACATTAAACCTTTCAACCAAAATTTCTCCAAGGTAGAACTGTCTTTACATTCACTTACCTGTGGTTTTGGGGATTGTGAAGAGCACCATCTAGTGATAATCAATACTGTCAGTATCGTGAAAAGACAATTATTTAGAGTGGACATAAAGGCACACTGCTAACTCACTTACCAGAGGGACTGGGGGGCTCCAAAGGAAACAGTGTCCTAGTTGTGATTTTCAAATGTCAAGTACCTTCCCTAAGATACCCCCAAAAATGCACAATGCATCTATAGACTGACTTTGACTAACAGTGTGGATACCATGAGATAACAACTTCAATACTAAAATTTTGTTTCAAAAGCTAATTATGTAATCTTACTATGTATTCTATAATGAAAGTCTCCACTTTTGTGAATGGCTTATTTTATATTGATCAGCATAACGTACTTATTCCACTGACTGACAATTTAGGTGAAACACTTCTAATTTCCTAGGTATCCTTTTTTTTTTTTTTTGGAAAGCCAAAAATTCTGAAACTTTAGTCTCTTTTTCTATGAAGGATGTCTAACAGCTGCTCCTTCATGAGGATCATAGGCATTAAGTAGTATCACATGTTGGAATTTGTTTAAAACATCCACGCTTAACAATAGTTTTTCCTAATTTGAAGGATTTTGCAAGCGAGTCTTACGCTATCCAGCCTGCAAGTATTATTTCGGCATGCAGAAAGCTCATTATGAATATATGATAATATAGAAAGCTATTTATTCCTTTCAGATTACTTCCATATGCATCCTCTGTAATTAAATCAGTGGCTTATGGCAGCTGGCCTTTGAAGTGATCTCTGCAAAATAGGAAAATGTAATTTGTGGAACAAAATGCTGATCTCTCTATTCCAGCCACATCTGTTAAGCTCTAGTAGTTCAGAGATTTCTGTGCTGAGACAGTTCATGAAAGCAGAAAGTTTCCTGTATTTCTTTCAGTCCAAAGGAAGTCCAGTGGAAGTGATTGGCACTATTCCAACCAAGTAACAAGGATTGAAGTCGGAAGCATTTTCGTCCACAATTTTCAGTGAATTCACTGAAACTGATGTTGAAGTAAGTAGCTATATTTGTGTATCAAAATAAAAGTACTACAGAGAGAATGATAAGAGAAAGCAGAGCAAGAATTTCTGGCAGAGAGGACGAGGCTTTAGAGAGATAAATAGAGAGATGACTGTTTCAGTGGTGGTGGATGAATAAAGCTGTTAGAACTCATGACGTGATTCCCCTTGATAGCAGCACATCTTGGAAACACCTTCTATTACACTGGTATAGACAACCATTACAGTTACTGTTGCACAATTCTCCACAGAGATGCTTTTCTTACAGATGAAAAGCAGGACCCTTAGAGCCTTTCCAAGGGGATGCCAGTTAAACTGTTGGAGACACAGCTACAAGATGGGTGTGCCAAGGAGTTACTGACTCGTCCAGCCACAGCTGTGCCTACTGGAAAGGTTGTCACCCCCAGCTGCCTGGCATTCCTCTTCCTTTCCTCCTTCCTCTCCTAACCTGGGGGTTTCTACACTTCAAATCTGACAGAAAAACTGTTCGTAGGACTGTTGCCTGAGCTGTCAGGCAAAATGAGGTGAGTTAGCAAAGCCCTGAAATCTAAATTGTTTAGGAAATACCATTCAGCCAACACAGGTCCGTCTATTTGCAGAGTTGAAGAAAGCAAAAGGGCAGTTACAAGGAGTGCCTTCAACCAGTAAACATTTGCAACTGAGGGATATGTCCACTGTCTAAATTTTTTCCTCAGTTTACAGTGATACATTATCAGTCTTTTAATAAATGACCTCTAGTTTCTCGTAATATCAGTCTACTCTGTACTATTAGCAATCATTTCTTTCTCTTATAAATAAGCAGATTGAAGTGCCTTCAGCTCAAGTGAGTATCTTTGTCCTCACACAGACTTCCAAGACATCTTGGAAATGAAATACACCAAATAATTACCAAATAATTCTAATAAAAGTTACATTATGTAACCGTGTTATCACAATACCCCAAAGTCTAAGGTGGCTTTTTGTTCCTTAGAAGGGAATGACTTCTGCTAGACACAGAAATCTGTACTACATAGATCCATAGCAAAATCTGCTACACCATTCCCAATGAGGATTTTTATTCATGATATCTGCTTCTAATTAAATAACTGCACTATATTATACATACTAAGGCCCAATCTTTTGCCCTTTGAAGTCAATGGCAAAGCTCCCAATGAGTTCATGGGAAATAAAGTAACTCCTCTGGCTTCTTTTAGTGCAATTTCAACTGTTAGGTTTTTAAAACAGATTCAGCTTCGCCACCTTTGCCTTCAGACAACAAGCAGTTGCTGATATTCCTGTATTAGGCAGAGAGTACTAGGAAGGGCAAATTTAGTCTTATTAAATTATGTTCCCCTGTCATTCTGTTTGCTTTTCTTTCTGTTACTGTAAGGAGCCACAATGGTCACATGGTGTCTTACATTATTTTTATTCTAAAAACTTTCTAGAAATTCAATATTGCAGCAATTTATGCCATACATGGCATGTTTATGCTATGGAGAATGTATCAAATGAAACCAGCAGTACAGAACACCACAGTTTATCTGCTTTCTTCATAGTTTCGACCCATCACCAGTTCATCTGCTAATGAATTGTAATATAAAACATGCCTTCAAAACCCAAAGCATCCAGTTTCCTAAATAGGACCATATTCCTAAAATGTACTTACAAAAAGGCAAGTTTATAAAATAATGATTCCACAGCTACTCAGTCCAGGATGACATAACTCTTCTGAAGCAAAAGGTTACCCATGCATTCAGTGCCCAGTCCCAGATGTAGGAAGGAGATGTAAAACAAAGAAACAGACTTCAAGGATTCAAAATATATTTCTATAACGTAGAACGACAACTTGCAGACAGTTTCCCTGCTAAATAAGAAAGGGACAGTCTGTGCTGTGCCCAGGACTGCAGCACATGGTAGAGAGCTCTGGGTCTAAACCTGTTGTCCTTGGCGAGCTTAGAGCCAGGTTTTTGTTAGAATTTACCTTCCACATAAGCAACAAATAAGGCAGCCACTTTTCACTGTTCTTAGCTCTCCACTGAGAGCAAGGTGCTGAGGTGTTTTGAAGATTTTTGGCCTGCCTTCATGCTCAACACCAGGTTGTATTGGCAGGTAACCAAAACACAGCACTTTGATTTTAGTGCACACTGAAGTGTTCCAGTCTAAATGTGTATTAGTCTCATCCTAACATTCCCACTGACTATGGCCTACAGCTTCTAATGAAATGGTGCAGATGGGAAAAATTACAGAAAATGAAAAAAAAAAATCCACTGTGTAACTTGTGTACATTAGGTTTGAAATTTAAAACCTTCAAGCTGATATCCAGGGGTTTTTTTACTGCCAGTTTTGTTCCAGCCAATAAACAGTGCTTGTGAGTACTGGTTGCAATCTAAATGTTATCATTTTTGTCCATAGCTAATTCCACACACAGAATTATTCCTCTTAAAGCTGAAGCTCTCTCTGCTAATCTGTCTCCCTTTATAGAGTGCTAAGCATTCAACTTATGAAATATGGTCTCTTAAAGTAATTTCTGCTCTAAATATTTTTGCTGCAAATAGGAAGAACACTGCGTTCTGCATTTGAAAGAAAAGCCTTCCATGATATGCATAAATTGTTAGCTGTGTCCTTTTAAACAATCTGACACAGTCCTAGAGGACTCTGTAAATGACATTTCCTGTTGTGATATTTTAATGTGAACTTGGCCAGAAGTCTTACTATTACATTCACATTCACAATAAGAATGCAATGGCAGAAAATACAGAACAATGACAAGTAATAATGTCTTGCAGTGTATTTTAAATGTTTCCAGCAAAGAAACTAAAAAATGAAGCAACACTCTATACAAAGCAGATAATCTAATTTAGTAGGAATACACTGTTTGGTTTTTTGTAGTTTGTTTAGTTTAAATCAGTGTGAATTAGGGTGTTCATTATATTCCACTGAAAACTCGCCTAGCGTGAGAGTTGGAAAAGCATCAGCTGGAAATAAATACAAATGAGTAATACCATGTATCCAAAACATGCTTGTATTTGCCTAAATACTGTGGGAAGCATGCCAAAACCAGCTTGGTATGTAGTCCTGTATATCCAAAACAGGGTATACACTCATGTGCTAGTTCAGCCTGCAGCTTTTAAACAACTGGATGAGACTCCAGCGCTAAACATTTCCACTGGCACAATGGCTGGAATGCAAAAGCTTGAAAGCAGGGAACACAAAGCCCTAACCTTTAGAAGAACATGCAAACCTTTGGTGGTTAAGGTGTACGAATTTTTTTCCTTCATTATTTTTCTAACCAGCACTGGCAAATTTTTCAGAAAAGAGTTATTTAGCAGAGGTCTACTTTAGCTAGAATTGGAGAACCTTACTTTGTTCCTCTGTTTTGCAAAATAAATGAACTTAACCTCCGTAAAGCCCAGCTTCTTCCAGTCTGTCAATGGAAGTTTTGTAATTTGCTTAAATAAAAGCCAAACTATGTCATCTAAACACGTGCAAAAATGTATTGGCTATTAAACTGGGTCAAGGCTTGTAACACAGTCAAAATCCTCTCCAGAAAAGATAGATAAACCCACAATCTTCCACATAACTCCTTGTGTGAAGGAATATGTAAATATGCCTTACAGAGTTTTCTGAATATCAGCAAATACCAGCTGTGTCAGATGGCCTGAAGGGTGAATTTGAGAATAAGAGTCTGTCCGGGCTGCAAAAACAAACTATGTTTGGAAATGTATTAGCCAGCAAATTTAAACAAACAGTTTTAAATACAGGCCAAGTAAGGCAGGTTGTGTTTAAAATCATGTAGGTTGACTCTAAACTCCCCTTCTTTGCTGCCAGAGTTCAACTAGCATGTTTTAAACATGGCTTGTTCTGCTGATTGCTATTGCATAAAGTTGTGCTCAAATCCAGCTTGAAATGTCAAGTGATACAAACGAGGCAGTATCAGCAGGGTGGTGTTAGCTCAGCGCTGAGCCTTCACCCAGCACGCTGAGAACTGCAGTTCCAAACAGTGGCGGAAAGGAACATCCTACTTTAACTAATCTCATTTACCTGCCTGCAAGTGTGAGCATTTGCCAGGGGTGACAATGTAAGAGCATTACAATAACTTAAAAAGGTTTCCTTCAACCCAGCAGCTGTGATGTCTTTTGTGGATAGACCAACTATTTACTAATATATATGTTACAGATATATATGTGTGATGGTGATGTGCTTTGCCTTACCTCAGGATCCAAAGAATAACTGTGCTAACATGTCTCACCCCTTATTTTCTTTTCTGCTAGACAAAGTGTAGAGGTCAAGTTGATGAAAACTTCTTGGGGTTGCTCTGCACATGTCAAGTATTTTGGATAAATGCAGAGAAAAAGCCAAACTACCACAACACAACCCACCTCTGTTTACATCCAGTATTAAGTAATCATATTCAGACATTATTTTTCACACTGTTGGTTCAGGTTGTTCCCAAGTCTTTGAGTTTCACTTTCTGTTTCAAGTTCCAGTGAATCCAAAATGATGAAACTGAGACTTGAAATCTGAGCATGTACATGGACAAGGGCACAAGTCTAAAATGACCAGGCAGCCAGTTGCCACATGTCATTATTAAGCCAAAGGTAAAGCTACAATTTGGGAAGCGGTAGCAGAAGCCTCCTTGTAAGCATCTGTTCATTTTTACTTTTAGGAAACTAATCTGAATTTCCTTTGAAGTGCTCATAGGTCTGAGTCATGCAACTTGCCTCCCTTAAATATTAGGACTATTTGGTTAAGTTCCCAAACTTAAATTACCAAGACTTTGACAGATACAAACAATGAGTTCATCAAATTACTGTTTGGTGCACGTAACAAATATGCTGAGAATAATGTACCTCATTTGCAAAGATAATTTAATAGAGTCACATTGCAGTTGAATATAAATCTAAATCATCGATCCATTAAATTACCAATTGCAAAAGAGATGCTTCTTAAAGGATATAACTTTACTGTTAACTATTGTTAAGTATTAACAGAAAAAGTCACAGGACTTTCTTTCAAATGCTAGTTCAGAAAATCAGCCATTATTTTGTATATATTTTAAACTAAAAACTGCTGAGAAATTTTCAAGAAAAAAACCACAATGGTATTAATAAAAAAGCATTCCTTCATATATCTCATGGTAAAATGGAAAGGACATCTTGCGTTGCTTTGCTTTTCTATATCTTGAATACTTATCCTTCTAGGGTCACTGCTACACTGAGATTTCCCAACTGTCTCCTGCTTTGGGAAAACTGTTCTACAGCACAGCACTGACATGGTTTACTGAAGGGATGCACACAACCACTGTTTTCCTTAGCTTTGGGCTCTGATCAAACTGGTTTTTTTTTAAGTAACATCCATTTACTAGATAACCTTCTTAGCACAGTATGTCTTTGGACATAGCATTTGAAATACCTCCTTCTAAAGCCCTTACGTTATATTGGGACAGTATATGGAATATGCAAATTCTTTTTAACTGAAAATAGGTTTTTATGAAGTATTAGCAACATTATCAGACTTCACAAAGTAAGTTGGTGTACAGAGCCAGGGTTTAGAGGAGGAGAGTTGTTAAACACTTTTTATGCTTTTACAGAAAATGAGTCAAATTTATGTGCTGAACTACGGTTTAAAATGGACAAGCAGAATGATACTTTCTCATACTTAAGAAAAATCCATTTGTTGCAATCTCACACTAACAAATTACTGAAAAGTCTTGAATCTAATTTATTAGTTGTGAAATTATTTGCTGATGAAAATTGTCTGTTTTATCTGCAAAAGTACTTGTGAAAAAGTACCGATATATTTTTTGGTAAAAGGTTTTTCTTTATTTCTCCATTAACACTTTGCATAGTAATGGAAGACAATAATTTATACTGCAGCCTAAACTCTCCTGGATTTTAGTGGGAATGCTAATAGAATATATGCCTTAAGAGCAAGGCAACAGACAGTAGGGGGATGGTTTACATATTCTTTATAAATGTAATAAAACTATTTTAAAAGGCATAAAACAAACTGGCAAAAGCTGCCTCTGGCAGTGAGCTGCAGTGACTTACTCCATCAGCTTCAAAAACAATATGTTTCTTTTATCAAAGAGTAGGTAAGTGTAATTTTGGGAATTTTGTGTCCTGAGATATTTTAATGGATTATCTCATTTCCCCCCGTTTCATATACCTCTCCCCTTTAGATCTATATCACAGTCACTTCTCCACTCATGACCAGAGCCTGAGTGCCCTTCCCTCTACTCTAACAAAGGTAAGCAATCCCTCTGGAGCCTTCACTTCCATTTACAGGAAAACGAAATTGTACCTGGGGATTTTTTCCTAAAAATACATATTATTATTTTCCTAAATGTGGGTAAATTTTCCTGGGAACTTTCCCATTAGAGGTAAGGTACAACAGTTACCGCGTATCTCAAGTCCCAGCCTTTAGTGCTAAAAGAGAACCTAGACTTAAGTGCCCCAGTCTAGGATGTGAATATGGAAAAAACCCACTACCCTTGAATAGGCCATTATCAGGAAAACTAAAGTTTAGTCAGAATCTTGTGTTCGAACTGCTGTGCTTCTTACTTTTGGTTTTATGTAATCAAGGCCACTTGCCTTTTACCGTTGCTCACTATTTTTTAAGTTCTAGCTACAAGTTTTCACTAGATGGCAGGAGTCCACTGCCATCTGTTATCAGAGGCTTTACTTGCGCAGCAACAGTTGCCCAATGGTAGGGAAAAAACGGAACATGTTCAAGTTTTGCAAAATATAGAAAAACAAACAAAAAACTTAACAGGAATGAGAAAAAATATTCAGACCCTCAATAAATCATAGTTCTGTTACTGGTTAATATGATAGGCTGGAAATAAGTGAAAAGAATAGTGAAAGATGTTCTTTTCTTGACAGAGGAGCTAGAAGGACCTTCTCTTATAAAATGAGGTAGATTTATTGTTTCTGCTGTTTGTGAAAAAGTTAACTGATCCAGTAAATTAAAGTTAACTAATTAATAAGTGTATTTACAGCTTGAAAAAGTTACAGCTTAAATACTAAACTACTGATCTAAAATACTATATCAAAGTAAAACCAACACACTCTGTACTGCATTACCAAGATACTGAAAGGAGATAAGATACGTTTTAAAACTCTCTCCCTCAGTTTAACAAGGCAGAGTTGATGGGATGATGATCAGTCCCCCGTACCGTTTCAGCCAGTGGTATTTTGCTGAGCTCAGAGCTCTGGACAAAATTTGTCCCTCTTGTCTAAGAGAACAGAATGCAGCTCCATACAGTTACATAAGCCTTAATAACCGTGACAAATCTTCATTGTTGCACCAGGGGAGAAGCTGTGGCACTGGAGTGAGCACTGATTTTTAACAAAACTACTTTTGAAATATTATTTTAGCAAGCTGGGGCTACCAGTGCCTATTTTTAATTTACTGTCAGCTTCTACTGTCTGTCTTGCCCTCCTTCTATACGTGCAGATAATTTATAAAGTGTCCAGTAATTTTCAGTGTTGCTCATGAAATATAAGATGGAACGTTTGGCATCTATTAAAGCTGCTTCTAAGACTGGATAACTTTCCAAAACCAGAGATAAGTCAGTGTAAAGCTTTCCAGGATTCCCAAAATAGTAAGAACATTTTCTCATGATAAAGCTGTATTTATTCTATGACAAGAGTAGAAAAACTATCATAAATAGATGACTGAAGCAGCATTTCCTAATATGAGATTGAGTTTTGCGATGTGCCGAGTGCACTCAAAGCCAGAAAGCGAAGCAAACAGGAGCTGAAAGGCACACCACATCATGTCACAAGTGAAGCATTCAGCATCGAATAAAACTTTTGCAACACTTGCAGGCTACCAAAAAGTAATAATCTCTTTTGATTGAAACCAACAGAATCAGCACCTGTAGAATCTCTGCAAAACACGTTAGCGAATCCAAACAAGCATCACAACAAAATCCCCTCCAACCACTTCTCTGGAAGCAGGATGGATTTAAACAAAGTGATGCTGTCACCCGTGCCCACAAAACTCCAACAGTATCTTTCTGTCATGCTCCTACCTTGGCGATTTGCAAAGGCTGCTTCTGCTCCTTGCCCCCTTGCAGCCTGAAGCCCCACGGCGCCCCTCCGCTCATAGCAATGCAGAGATAATCCCCTGTGCCCATTTTCCCGGTACAGCTGGGCAGCATTCACACGCAGGAGAACATGAAAAACTTGGCTGGCAGATGTTCAGCGAGCTGGAGATTCGTCTGCCGGGCAGAGCTGGAGACCCAGAGCACCACACTGTTGCTGCTGCGGTGTACTGCACGAGCAAATGCAATCATTGAGGGGAATGGAAGAGCTCCCTCGCACCGAGGGCACAGCCCACTCTTTCGTCAGATTCCGACGCTCAGCCCACCTTCAAAGTAAAGTAAGTGAACTTGGAACTTGAGGGAATGCACACAAAGAGACTCGGCCGTGAGGCAGAGAAGGCTGGCTTTAAACATGACTCTCCTGACAGCTAAATCAAAACAACAGCAAAAAGAAGTGTACATTTCCCTGTGACAGTTTGGGAAATAAGTTTACTTTTAAACTCTAAATTTACCCATTTCTTGCATTTTTACTCCAAACAAAGCAAGCAGAATCTCAAGTGAAGCATCACGTACGTCCTCTGAATAACTGATACACTTAGATTGAAGTGGCTTTAAGATTTTCATCTCTGCATGCACTTCCTGCAGCGCTGCAGGNAAAAAAAAAAGGAAAAAAGAATTGCTTCTTTATCTAGTTCTCTCTAACCTCAGCATAGTTTAACGTGCACTGCTACTTAGCAATTACCTGAATTACTATTGGACCCTAATAATACTTGTTCTAGTGCAGCCTGTTGTCTTTCCTACCAGACAGGGGAAGAGGGCTAGTGAAATGAAGTATCAGATCCCTCTATGGATGCTATCAGTGGATGACCGGCATCGTGTCAGTAAAGGGAAACTCTACTATAAGGACAACAACAACAAAAGATTCAGTGGGAAGCTCATTTGCCAGTGCCATACAAGACCTGGGTTCAGTTCTGTTCCTCATTGCTGACTTGGGGTCATGCAGCCTGTAAATAGCTGAGCTCCTCCAGGTCTAGTTGGAGTGGTTTAAGAGGTGACTGTTCTTCAACAAAGGATGAATATTCCTCTAGCTGGCTGTTAGCAACTGACAGCATAAGCTCCTACTCACCTCAGCCCAAAGTCGGGTAACCTGGCTTAAACCACATTGCATTTTGAACTAAGCTGGTTCTAAAGGAGAATGTTCAGCAGGTGCGCCAGAAACATCTTTAATGTCTGGACAAGTTTCTGAAAGAAACACCTCTTGCTTCGAGACCCAGGGTACTGAGGCATCAGATTCTCACAGCATAAATTCACTGAGGTCCCTCTCTGAAGTGTTTCCACTTGGTTGGTTCTAAGCTTTCAGAGATGTAGGGGCTACAGGAAACCCTCATCATTTAAATTACATGACTTTGCATCTAAGTAGCAGGTAACCACCGAGGCTTTAAACCTATCCAGTGCATCTGTCAATTAAGTGACCCCTGGAGTGATGCTTCAAAGGCAAAATATCAGGGTAGAGACAGGATCTTCTGTTAAACTGCAATATTCTGGCTGGAAAAAGTAGACAGGCTTTTAGGAGCTTGGGTCCTTCATTAGTCCTCTAAGACACTCAGGTAACACAAAGCCTGGGTGGAGACAAGATCCCAAATCAAACAGAGGAAAATGTCACTCTCTCAATAACGGGATTTAGTAGGAGGGAGAGTGCTTGCTGTATTGACTACAGGTCAACAGCTCTGGAGAAGCAAAACAAGCACAGGTTGCCATATAACTAAACACTTAAGGAAAACACTATCAGAAAAGCCATACTAGAGAAGGGGATGGCCTTTAAAGGGACTTTGCTAGACAACCTTTGAGTGCAGACACCTCATTTGAAATAGTTCATGGTGGCTAACTGCTTATTATCTTCTGCAATGTTGATATGTTGCTGTAGCAGACAGATTTTTAGTCTTTCCCTAGGCAGAATCTTGTTTTAGACAAAATTCCCTCCCTTTTACCTAATGATGCAAGTTTTTATAGATTTTATGGCAATAAAATTCTTCAGTATATAGCTGCAACAAATGCTCTATGACACTCTGTTAAATACAAAAATTAAACATCTGTTTTAGGAGAATTTATCACATAATTATCAGTCCTTCAAATGTTACAAATTTGTGATGAAATGCTTAATTACTGCTAGGTGGTTTTGAGCTTGTATTAGTCTCTTACCATTTTGGTAAAAAGGAATAATCAAATCTGATCTCTTTTTCTGAACGTCTTCATATACTTATTGCAGAAATCAAACTAAAGAGAATCACCCCTGCATTTGGATGGTCACATATGTGATGGGAATTTGTACTAGACACAGATGTTTCTATCACCTTTGACCATATAACTGAACTGTGTAAAATATTAGAACAGAACAACCTTGATTAGCGATTGCTCAGCTGAAAAAACGACCAGTCAGAACAACAGGATCTGTTTGATTTCGGTGTATGACAAAGCTTTGGGGATATTTTAACCTGGTACATCTAAAGCGATATAGGACTCTTTGCTTGAACTGACAAGAGCTGTGATCCTGACAGGAAAAAAAAAATAGGAGGAATAACTTTTATCTAGTCAGCACGTTGAGGGACTTTTATAACAACAATTCTAAATAAATTTCTTCTTTCCTCTGAGGGATAATTTCTTGTTTGCTCTGCAGTAAGGAAACCATTTGAAGTCTGCAACAAAACTATTCCCATGATGGGGAGACCCAAAGCTTCTTATGTCTTAATCTCACAAAGAATATTCCATAGGCCTTAACAATTCCCAATTGCTTTATATTAATTTCTTAAATGCTTATGCTGCAGCATGTTTTGCTTTTTAATACTACTCATATCCTTTTGTAGGCTCTTGCATCCTTTGGGATTTCTAAATGCTGGTCAGAAACTAGACATCAAGATCAAAGCGGAGTCAGTAATGGAGTTTATGACTTTTTGGTCTCTGTAATTTCTAGAGCTTAAATAAATTGCATAAATTCTGAGATTATTTTCAAAATACACTGAAAAATTTCAAGCTAATGGCAACTACAACCATTTAACCACTGCCACAATCTCCGTTGTTTCACTAAAAAGAAACCTAAAGAGCCAGTTTTAGGCAACAAGTGATAAAAATTTTATGTCACAAATAATCCTATAAACTGGGAAAATGACAAATAGCAGAACTCACTCAACATCTATCTGTGCCCAAATGCAGGGAAAGCTTTGGCTTCAATCTGATCTTGTATGATGAGATCTGTATTAAAAGATTTCCAGGTCAAAACTCCCCTTGCTCATCTCCCTTCAAGAACTGCCAGTCAAAAAACCCAGCACAGTAGCCTGGATGAGCTGAGCTAAGGTAGGAATAGCCATACTTGTAGAATAGCCAAAGTGAGACCATCTATCCTGAAATGTCGTCTCTGATAGCAGATGGAAAATGGAACATGGAAAATGCTGCATTTCTCTCCTCAGGCAGCCTCCACTCAAAGACTTCCTCAGCTGGATGTGGCAACTCTGTACTCTGTAACAGGAATTTCTCTTCCATGAACTTTGGTGTGTTGTTTCCTCTTGAGCCCACGTAACTTCTAGTATCTACAGCTTAGTGCAGGAAGTCACCCCTAACTAAATAGTGACATAAAGAATCACCTTCTCTGCCTTGAATCTGGATTCTGCAGATTTATTTGATGTCCCCTGGTTCATGGATCGAGTGAAACTGTGACCAAGCAATCCCCGGGCACACTTCCCAGGCACTTATTTTACAGACCTTTTGCATAACCACCTTTTTTCAAGCAGAGAATAGAATAATAAGTCATCTTTTACAGAGAAGCCATCTCACACCTTTGATTCTCCTCATTTTCTTTCTCTACATCCTCTGTAGTTCTGAGTCCTATTTGAAATGAGGGCCTGCAACACCACACAGCCTTCAGGCAGCAGACAAAGTAGGGATTTATGCAATAACATGATGATATCTATTTTGTTCTCTAGTTGCTAACCCAAACACTGCTAACACCTAATTTGCTTTTTCAGACACTGCTGAATTAATGTGTTCCTGGAATTATCTTTCAAAATCTTAAAATCTTGTCTGGTGCTGCTTAGTTCAAAGCACATAGTTTTATATGTGAATTAATGGGTTTTTTCCCCAGTGTGTATCACCTTATACTTCTAAGCCATGTTACGGTATGGCTGCTTAGTTTTCTTAAAGCCTTTGGTGAAGGAATTTGTTGAAAGCCTTTTGTAAACCCAAGATCAATCAGATCACCCTTATCCACGTGTTTTTTGATCCCTTCAAAGAATTGCCTTATGTTTGCAAGGCAGGACCTCCTTTTATGAAAACCTTTTTAACTCTTCCCAGATAAGTCATATTTATCCAGATGTCCACTGTTCCATATTACAGTTTCTACCTCTTTGTTTTGGATAGATATCAGGCTGACAGGCTTCTTGTTTTCTGACTCTCTCTTGGAGCACTTTAGTTAAAAAATGGCACTCTCTAATCTCAGTAATCGTCAGCTATTTCAGCCTTGTATTCCTTTAAAGCTCTGTGTGCTCTTGATGACCACTTCTTAGTTTTCTTTGCCTCATCTGCTGCCACTTGTCCATATATTTTCTTTTTGTACTGCGATAATAATTTATGATACTGAACAGTTTTAGTGCAAGTGGATTTATCTAAAATCTAATTTAAATCAAGGATTTCTGCAGCTGAGTTCAGAAGACATTCTCCAAAAGTGAGAAGAAATAAGATATATGTTTGTCTTTACATCCAGCAATAAAAGCAAAGCTTTCATGTCACCTACAGTTTCCTACAGTAGTATCCTGGCTCTGTGGATTCTTTAAAAATGCAAACATTTCCACCCATTCCTTAGTAATGAGGAAGAGACAGAGGGAAAGGGGATATCATGATCTCTAATTTATGGGCAGCATTTTACTGCTGTAAGTACCCAGATGGTCTGACTTCCTCCTTTTTCTGCATTTCATTTTCTTTTCATATCTGATTTTTTCCACATTAAAATCAACATGAGCTAGTTCCCTAATAATACCTATTTTAACAGCTTTCTAGTAGATTTTACTGTATCATCTGTAAACAATTTAATAAACTACCCAATTTATTGTAGAATGTGATTCTAGCCAAATGGGAGAATCAGCGGGGGGGGGGAGGAAGGAAGAAAAATACCAGTGCTTATTTGTTTGGTGGGTTCTTGGTGGTTTTTTGGTTGGTTGGTTGGTTGGTTTGGTTTGGTTTTGGGGTTTTTTTTGCTTGGTTGGTTTGTTTTGTTAACTACATGGACAAAATCCCTCAGTCGTAAATATATAGCTGGTTTAATGGAACAAGTGATAAAATCACAGCCATGCCACTAAAGAAATCATGACATATAGTCTCTTCCAAATGAAGGGAAGATGACCTCTTCCAATATATCCATTCAAATGATTTTTTTTAAAGTGGCTTCTGCAAGCTGGGCAATGTCAGGCATCTCAGCACGTTATTTTCCCAAATCATTGCCTGATAACATACCTTGTTTCATAGTCCTACAATTCAGTAGTTACATAAGGTAAAAGCAAATTTTGAAGGCAAATCTAAACATCATTTTCCACAAACCTTACAGAAGTAAAAAAATACATTTCTGCTTAATTGCTACCCTTAAGTTTTTTTCTCCTGACTCAAGAAGCAACAAGGAACAGAGACACATGGAAAGGATTTAATTTTCAAAAGAGGTATAAAATGACAATGTGAATTAAATATATTGATGTAAGGCTCAAATCCATGGCTCCAGCTAACATCCATTAAAGCTGATTCTCTTCATCTTTTCCCAGCAAAATTCTCTTGTCCTACAAGACAAATTAATAAAATCCAGATGGTTTGATTGTATGAGGAACTTTGCAGTGCACTGCCAGATGAGAGGGTTTGCTCACTGGAAGTACAGACATTGAGTGGCAAAGGTACCAAAACTAGTAATACCAAGATCTTACGGAAGAGAAAAGAAATTAAAAATACAGGTCATAGATAATTCTTAGCTACCTATATGGCCAGACAGGAAAACTCTGCTCACCCTCGTGGGAGGCATGAGCAGTTCCTCACCATTAAAGGTAAAAGCTTTTAATTTTAGTCCCTAACGCGGATTATGAGGCAAGGTACTGTGCAATGGGTTGGAATGTTAGAACTAGTCCTGCTTTCTTGTTTTTTTCCCCAGCTTCAAGACTGGCAAATGAAGTGTAGTGGAAGAAGCACAGAAATGTACAAGAGGGTATTTCTCAGCATTTAGATTACTGGGTGTCATTCAAGATTAGGAGTTTTGGATCACAGTTTTCTACTGTGAGGGAAAAAAAAATCCAAATAAACTGGCAAAAGAAGCCACTTTCCTCCACAACACAGAAACAATGTTGTTAGCATTGAGCATTGCTGAATTATACCAGAGTAAACAGAAATTTGTGTAGAGAATGTAACTACAATCCAACATGTTAGAAGACAGATTAATGAGCAGCTCTCAAAGCATGTACACATCACAGACCCTCTGCAGCAAAGACCTGCACCATTAAATACAAGACATAAAAATGTATGGATAACTAAAGAGACAAGAATTTGGGGAAGAGAACTTGCGTGTTTTGTTGGTGTTTGTCTGACTGGTTCCTACCATAGCCAATCTCAGACAATCAGGAAATACCTTCCTAAACTGGCTGAAGTGAAGTAAACTTTGTTTGGACTTGGACAAAAATCTTTTGAGAAGCTTTTCCTTTATGAAAAGACAAGGATTTCAGATTGCATCCAAAAATTAATACACAAAATAGCTACAAGATTTCATTGTGAGAAAAAGTAAAATGCATTCACTGCAAGGTTTGTGAACATGGAAAAAAAAATTTATGATGCTGGAATTGTGTTTCTTGTTAATCTAGAGGTAAGGTTTTGGGCTAGAATTCATGTCTCTAGGTGTCATTCCACTGCTGGTTTTACTTATCTTTGTGTTTTAGCAAGCAAGAACTAATTTACTCTTGGGACTTGGAAAGACTCTTAGGTGTCTATTTCCTCCTCATTTTGATTCCCAGGAGATGGGATGACTACATTTTTGGCTTCAGGAGTTGGAAAAATTCTGATAAAAGACTCTAAAGTAAAAAGAAAACTATTTATGTGTCATTTTCTTTCTGATTTTGGCAGGGAGATGCTGCATCACATTCTTCCTAACAGAGCCGATGGGAATCAAAATTGATCTTCTTTGCCAAAGCTTGGAAGAGCCTCGAGTGGAACACGCATGTAAGTAACGCAAGCAGGTGTTTCACTTTCCTCACCCCTGCCCTAATGCTTCATCCTGCTCTTTGAATTGCCATTTAAAGGTGGCAGTTAAGTAACACAACACCTTTTATCCATCTGTTCATCTTTGACAGTCAGATTTTATGATCTCCCCTCTACCTATTGAAAGAACATTTCATGCCAGCTTGTTGGGCTAAAGAAATACACCATGCTAAGCTCTCCTCTGATGTACTACAGTGAAATTAATCAAGAGTAACCATATCTTATTCAGTTAGAAAATATATTTTAATCATAGCTGAGATATGGATTAGGCCCGAATAATCTACTAAATTTTGAAATGATGGTTTAATGTGGAATTTAGGATTGAACACGAAGATTTAAAATTAGTCTGATGGATACTCACCTGCATCAGATTTCATCTTTTAGGTTTGTTTCCTGTTAGCAAGTGTAGAGGTGATTAACTCCCCTTGACTCGTTGCTTTGAAAGAGCTCAATTACATACCTGGCTGCAGTCCAGCATAAAAATCAACTATTTTTGCATTGAAGTTTAAAGCAGGTATTGTTTGTTACTTGGAAGGCTCCTAAGAATGAATTTTTCCATAGTGACAACAAGAACAGGAGAAGCAGAGAACAACTGAGTTATAATGCAGTAGGGGTCTTGGGAAGTTTGGGTTCTGTTTTTACACTTGAAAACCCTCATTTTTTGGTCTGGGCCTGGAAAATGGGAGAAATAGCTGCTAGATATACAGTGAAACCTTGAGAAATATGAAATCTTCTGAAATTCTCTGCTTGTAGTTTGATAGTTTGAGTCGTCCTGGAGTATCCTTTTCTTCCCTCTTTCCTCTGTATTACAAAATAAGCTGTAAGGTTTGTGAAGCAGTTTCTAACACTCACTTTACAACTACAGTGAAGTATTTTGCTCAGTGCCTGCCCCAGTGGGTCTGATGTTGGTGGTTCCAACTGCAGCATCTGGCAAAAGGACAAGGCATAAAAAGTTGCTTCGGCATCAAGTTGTGCCTCCAAAAGGCAGACAGCATTGCTCGCTCTGCCTCTGAATGGTTCTGGTTAGGCTTTACCAGAGAAGCAGAGGTGACACAACAAGGACCTCCCTGCATGAAATCTTACCCCCCATCCAAATAACTGCAATAGATTAAAAAGCAATCCAGCTATCTTCATTCCTGGCAATAGGAACAAGAATTCCAACTCTTTGATAACTAATTCCTTTCCAAGTGGAGCAGATTATATTGGAAAAATCTGCCCTCCAAAAACACCTTGATGTTTAACTCCTGCTGATCCTGCAGCCTTGCTCTGCATCTTCTTGCCAGGAACCAGTTTCCAGACTTCTCGGCTCCTTCTGCCTTTGGTATAGGGCTCTGCTTTTGGTGCTCATGTACTGTGTAGCTGGCCTTCACATGGATCTGCCTCTTTTCCAGACAGCTGCCCATGTCTGCAAATGCTGAACAAGTGTTTTATGTTCCTCCACAGTGCAAATCTACCATGCATGCTGTGACACCAAGCGTGATGTAGAATTTTGCTCCTGCCCTTAATTTTAATGCCAGCTGCATCTCCTATCCCTTTGTTGCTTCTATGGTGTAAAAACAACATGATGGATTTAAAAAAAAAAACCCAATTCTGATGTTTATTTTTGTTAATCATGGGGAAGGCATCAACTGTTTTATACTAAAGGTATCTGAATAGCCCAAACCCAGGATTTTGCAAAATACTTTGTAATCGAGACTGATATTTTTACAAATAACAGAGATTCTTTCCTGGTATGTAAATTTTTCCATGCTCAGGTAGATTTTTTACTTCGACATTAATGGTGGAGTAAAGCAGAAGCACAGTCAAAGTAAGGACACACATAGAAGTATTTGCATCTGAAGTAACTCAGTCAAATCACCATTTTGTTATGAAGAATTAATTCAGTTACTCTTTTTTAACGGTAGTAAGTTTGAGTACCGCTCTATAGCAAGACTCCACTAATATATCAGAAATTTTAAGCACAAGCAGGAAATGTAAAATGAAAGCAAATGTAAACAAAGGTGCTTCAGATGTTTTTGAAATATATCAGTGTTTGAGAAATTCCATGCATTTAGTAAGCAAACACAAAAAGGATCTTTTAACTTTCTGCTGTCCTTTCTCAGACTGATGGCCTAATGTTTATTCACAGTGCTTTATAAGTGATACATTATTCACCAGATTATAATTAGACTTCATCCTTTTTTTGACATTACAGTTCATTATGCAGCAACTACAGCCAGATAATCAAGTTTTGGGGTTTTTTTTTGTTAAGAGCAGGTAGTGCAATCTTCCACTCGCATGCATCTTAGACAGTAGTAAATGAATTAAAAAGATAATTGAAATTCCCCAACTGAAACATCACAGCAGTTTTCTCAGAACACCACATCTATCTCCTGTAAATGTTCCAGATCGAGTTACCAGAATGTTGATTTCATTAGAAAACCAAAACAGCAAGAGTCAGTGAGAAGTAGAGGAGTCTCACAGTTTGCAGATATTGGGAAATCAGAGGCTTGAACTAGCCAGAAAGTATTTTTTAGGAGAAGGCAGCCACAGTCATTTTTCTAAAGCACATTTGCTTTTGTAACCTGTGGCTTGCATAGAACTTACCACATGTGGACCAGAAAGTGTTTTATAAAAATTTCTGTTTTACTGACTTTTGGGGAAAGAAAATGGTTTTAGCTAACAGAGACCAACTTAACAAGAGATCAGCACCTTGGCTTTTAGGCGAGTGCCCTGTTCTCAAGACCCAGAGTCTCTCCCGGGCAAATAATAGCATTAAGTACTCTTTCACTCGCATACCGTTTTTCGTGCCTAAACAGAACTTTTTGCTTTGCAAATATGCCAGGAAACTCTACCAACAGTCTCTGAGGTAGGCAGTGAATGCCCTCTGTGGTGGCTGATTTTTGTCCTCTGTTTGGGGGAGTTTAGGAGCATGGAGACAACAGGAGCTGTCATTGCGGACTTACCAGCTGCCAGTGATGTTTAAAAGGGTTGGGGCAGGGAAGGAGTGAAGCACTCCCAGTCCTTCCATCCTCTGCAGGGTATAACGAAATGCAGCCATTTCTAGGGTGAAACAGTGCAGCTGTTCTAAAGCTACCAGCAACCAACAAAATATCCCAGTTTGCAGCAGGGAATAGAATGTATAATCAGTCTAAATGAATTTGCAGATGAATTCAGACAAACAGAATACAAGTTTATGAATTGGAATTGGATTTACACTTCTCATCCAAAAATACTTTGGAAACTTTAATGAGCACGGGGTGCCAGGACCTCTTTGTGCTGAAAGCAGCCCGAGGGCTAGCTCAGCTTTACCATCGCTGTGGAGCGGGAGGTCAGCACTCAGCAGAAGGAAAAAGGGAGATTCACTGGCATGATCCACGTGCTCAGCGATCCCTAATGGCCTCCCAGTGGCCTCCCCGACTGGCCGGGACCCATTGTGGTTCTGGGTGCTCTGATTCCCACCTTGAGTTACCTTAGTGCAAAAATAAAAAACCCCCAACCAGTAAGGAATTAATTCTTCCTTTATTGTAGCCCCATGCCTGAGCTGAAATGGGTGATAGTGGACAGTCCCGTAGGAAGTATCTATTAACACGGGGTACTTAAAAGATATACAGTAATGAATGTATGCCCAGGATTTTAACATTACTGCATTGTTTTCCCTGAATAACAACACCTACATCAGTTCGGTATCCTGAAAACCCTTTGCTGTTTTCATTCCCTATAGGGCAGTGTTTAAAGGGTGCATTCCAGTAATATTTTCTAATTCCTATTGAGACTGTTTAATCAAAATATCAATATTCACTTCTGCTGTACCCTCTTTCAGGTTCCTACTGTGCTTAGCTTTTTATATTAAAAATATAGCTGAGTCACAACACTGATGTGTTTCTTCTTACAGTAGTGTTCTGATTCCTGAAATATTACACCTTTTCTTTTTCTTCATGTAGCATTTTCTAAACTGACGCACGATTTTTTTTTGAGAACATAATTCCTTCAAAGTTTGATTGCTTTTCTTTTATACCCAAGTCTTTGCTTTCATTTTAATCAAATAATATTTTAAAATATAATTTCCTTTTTTTTACACTTTACACTGAGCCGTAAGCTGGTTTTTTAGACCTTAAATATACAGTAGGCAAAACATTAAAGAATATTTTAGTGAATATATGTAAGTAAGACAAGAAAACAAAATAATCTTTTTTATGTAAATAGCTCTTAGGACCCTTCTGATGTGCAAAAGCAAACCTGTAGCTTTGTCTGAAGGACAGACAAATGAAATAAAAGAAGAAAAACAGTTTCAACAAAAAAAAGTGCCTTTTAAAATGTATAATCCTTGGAGTTTTATGAACTATTCCTTGTGATGAAATAGTATTTTCTTTAAAGAACATACCCATCATTGCCCACATCTTCCCCTAGAGAAAGGTTTGTTCTGACTCTTCCTGGAAGCTTGTAGGAAGGCTGTATTTTAAGGACATCCAGTAACTGAAAAGGTTAGGATAGGATTTAGGTTTCCTGGAACCACACACACATTGTCTTAATGGGATGTGCTATGAGATAGAGACAGATCTGCACGGTTTGTTTAGCAGGGGCTTTTACAGACCTCCAGTAGTAATTTCTGGGAACAGTCCAATCTCAAATTATTTGAAAAATAATAATAATTAAAAAATAAATTTAATAATGATCTCTGGAAGATTTGAGCTAGCCTTCTACAGAGCCTGTATACTACTCCAAATTAGGTCTGAAATGTATGAAATCTCATTCATTTTCAGCAGCATTGCGTAGGTACCACTACAGGATAAATTTTCCAACCCAATTGATTCTGTTAAGAAAGGTAATTTAACCTACAAGGTCATCATTACTGGCAACAATAGAGAACAAACCAGTCTGATTCTCAGATTTTATGGTATGATTTAATTAAAATGATTTAATAAAATTACTTATAATAGTTCAGCAATCCTGCATTCTCATTTTTGTGAAATTACTTTCCAGACCAATAACGCACTTAAATCTTTAATGATGTTTCTGCGTTTCTGAAATTGAAAACCTTAAATTACTTTTAATGTTATAGGTGAAAACTGTAGATAAATCCTACTTGTAGCTTCCAAACTTCCAGACTGTGACATGCTGCATGCTTTTTGTCTCAGTATGCCAGGACAACAGAAGCATCCTTGAAAAAAAGAGGCATCTTGGTCCATTTCCAGAGCAGGCCTGAATTAAGGGAAGAACTGCCAATGCCATGGCTTCTCCTTGCTATCTTTTGCTGATCTCATGTTTCGGTTTCACTGGAGCTGATTTCGGGGAGGAGGAATCTGATAGTAAGTATTCAGTGGCCAAGTAAGTGCACGGTTCCTCAGTGCTGAGTTATCCACAGCTGCTTACTGTTAATAGCTCCGGGCGAGACACAGCAGGACTGGTGGGACAGTGGCTGCCTGTCTCCCTGGCAAAATAGGGAATGTCCAAACTTAAACCTGTTATTTTCCTCAGCGGTGTGGTATTTCAGAAGAGTTTTGCATAACTTTAATGTGTCTGTATAACCATGAAAAGAGATAGGGGCGAGGGGTGAAACTGCAGCACAGCAATGATGAAAGGCATTGGTTTGCATCCTGCTTATGAAAGAGTCACTGATACCCTGCTGCCAAAACCACATCCACTTTAACCGATGCTTGTCACCTCGGGGACGAAATTTTCCATTCTGATTAGACAGCTGGGAGAGATTTTAAAGGTTTTAGACTTTCCCTGACGTATCCAACAGTATTGGCTCTGATAACACGTAGAAAACCAGCTTGTATTATTCAATGGTGAATCCAGCTCTGGGTAGCAAGAATAAGACAGGTCAAGCCTTGTTCTTGCTGACTTTGTGTTGCTTGTTGAGGTTTCTAGTGAGTCTTTCATGCAAAGGACGCCACTGCATATTGTCATTTTGACATCTGTTTCAAAGGCACTGAGGGTTTTTTTCAGAATTATTTTCTATAGTAATGAATGCTTTGGGCAGTTTGTTTTGAGGTCACAGCCATTACTGAGGTATAGCTCTAGGTAAAACTGTTTAGTACTTTCGAGAAACTTATTAAGGTTGTAGAACAAGGATAAGAAAGCCTCTGGAGCCTGAATTCCAGAGGTATGTGAGTTATGCGGCTGTTGTGGTGTGATTCTTGGGGCTGTCCTGTGCAAGGCCAGGAGCTGGATTTTGATGATCCTTGTGGGTCCCTTCCAATTCAGGATATTCTATGATTCTTGATTCTTTGAGTGATTGCTTTTTTTCTTCTGCCGCTTTCCTTTCTTTTTGCTTTAACACAATTAATGTTTATTTGTGATTGGGAGGAAAAGTAACTTTACATAGACATCTTCCTCATGTTACTTCCAATCTCTCTCATGTTACTCCCATGTTTCTACTTTGTTAATTAGAAAAACATTACCTATCCTGTAACCAATGCAGCATTTTTAAATGCACTTGAACAGTAATTAAAACCGGAGTATGCAAACAGGTAAAGTACCTGCATCATATTTCACTGTAGATATTCAGGTGGCATAATTTTACATACAGATATGCAAGATATATATGTGTAAAATGTAGTTGTAAATATTCATATATACATCTTCGACCAGGCATCTGGCGACAGGATGAGAGGACACAGCCTTAAGCTGCTCCAGGAGAGGTTTAGGTTGGACATCAGGAAGCATTTGTCTCAGAATGGATGATTAGACATTGGAATGGGCTGTCCGGGGAGGCGGTGGAGTCACCGTGCCTGGAGGCGTTTCAGGAAAGCCTGGACGTGGCACTGAGGGACACGGTTTAGTTGACGCGGTGGTGTTCGGTCACAGGTTGGACTCGATCATCTCAGAAGCCTCTTCCAACCTAACTGATTCCGCGATTCTGTTTTTCAAGCACATACAAGG
>VZTF01008578.1:0-44530 GCA_013397755.1 Cnemophilus loriae | reverse complement strand
GCCGCCCTCGGCAGCGGGGAGCCCGGGGGGCTGCGCCCACCCGCACCCAGCCGCGAGCACCCGGCGGCGGAGCGCGGCCCCGGGCAGGCACAGGGACTGCCGCGGGGTGGGCGGTGGCTCCGAGCGCGGCGCCGGACCTGTTGCGAGCTTACGGCGCATTAAAACTCGTAGGTGAAGGGGATAGAAAAGTTATATGCATTAAAAAAAAAGTAGAAGAGCTTTGCGGGCTTGCCACGGAATGGGGGAGAAATGTGGATTTTGCTTTCATAGCTTAGTTCGCAATGTGTTACCGAAAAAGAACCCTAGAACACGTGTGTAGCTGTATTGCATTCTGCGTGTGTGAGCCCGTGTAGGTGAAGGCGCACACCCCCGAGACCGGCTGCCAAATTGAGAGTGCAGCGTGCCATGGGAAGGGACAGCACCTCTGCCTAGATGATGTGCTGGGGAGCACAGCGTCTCCGAAGAAATACAGAGTTAATACTTATCCTTCCGGGAGCCAAGGACGCGAGCCTGTTTTTGTTTCTGTTGTCCTACTTCTGCTTGCACATGGTTAAGTTTTACATCTTCACAGAGACACCAGAGCGTTGCATAGGTGCAACAATCCTCTGAAAAAGATGAAAGCCTATTGTGTAATAGAGATCAATTAAATTCTGCAGCTGTTCCTCACTGCTGGTGTTGTTCCCCAGGTTATGCGGTATAAGGTAAACTAGCGTTGAGACAGGGAGAAAAAAGTTTTTATTACCTTCTATATGAACTCTCTTCTTGGTGTGGTGGTGCATCCACACCCTCCCCCACAGTATAATTTCTGAAATGCTCATAATTCTTCAGGCGACCTTAAAACACTCATTTGTGATAGTTGGTATATATACCTGTCCTGAAATATCCTTGGTGCTAAATAGAATCTGGAACTGTGTTCAAAAAACTTGTATTATTTTGTCTATGGTTAGAGCTCCTGTCTCACTTCAGCACAACCTCTGTGTGTTTATACTGCCTGTGGGAAGTTTGACGTGGCAAGATTTTTTTTTTTTTGTGCGTGAGTAAGCTGTGGAGGAAGTAATTTCCTCTGAATGCTCTTGCAGCTTAAGGTGTTGGTTGTTGCAGCTGCCTCTAAGTGAAAATCTTTTCCTTTATGTTTATATGAAATATATATATGTCTGTGCTGGTGTGTAGGTAATTTAACGCTAATTTAGTGTCTTTTGGAACAACTGAAGCTCTCACTGCCACGTCTTTTCTGATGGAGGTGGAGGAGGGAAGAAGGTACAGCTGGCAGCACCAAGCCTCTGATTAAACATTTTTCTTTCTTCTCCTGGTGTTTACCTTGTTAAGTAATAAATAGGAGAAAACACCACAGGATTAACTCCCGGAAGCAGTTAACTACTGCAACTGAGAAATCTTGTGCTGCATTGAAGAGTGTGGTTTAAAGGGTTGCACGGGCAGTGTGTGGGGAGGGCCAGGCCCTGTACACAGCTCAGAGTGGCTTCTTGTCTGATGTGGATGAGCAGTAAAACTGTTGAGGTTTTTTTCTTCGGAAATACCTGTTTAATTTGAGAAGCCTAGGAATGGGCTTTCCTATAGGAATAGCTTTTCTCTACTGACGTGTGCCAGTGCAACAGAAATTTCTCTGTGTGTTCTTGGAGCTATAATTTCGATGTGCCTTTGTGTGTGCTTCTGGAGCACAATTCGTGATTTGTTTTCATCCAGTTTCCATGTTTAAAGATGACTCCACGGCTTGAGCTTAAGAATGTGAAGTATAGGTGGTTGGGAAAGCTATTTCAAAGGAACCCTTAACACCTGAAATGCTAATTTATGTTGTGTATTCTTAGTTCTTTGGGGATGCTTGGCCTATGTGCTTGTGACTCTACAAGAAAGTGAAATTCTGTTCTTGTTAAATTCAGTCTGCTATCAAAATAGAAGTTCTCACGTGGAAAAGAGGAAGCTCATTATCAAGGCCGCAGAGCGTACAACCTTAATAACTTTTCAGATCCCTTTGTGGCAAGGGCACTATATCTGAACACTAATCTGGTGAAATACAATCATATGGTTTGACAATGCAGGATTCTTCAGATTTTCTGCTTCTAAAAATGATGGCAATTATCAGGACACTCTTTCCTGAGAGTTTTAGAAAATGTTACTCTATCTTGTTTAACAAAATCTGACTACAAGAAAGAAATTACATATCTTGTGAATGCTCTCATTATTAGAAAACTCCTTCTGAATTGCTTTCTATCAGATTCTGGAGTTTGCTTGTTTCATTTTCTTTAAGAACAACAGGATCAAGATGTGAAACTTAGGGAGAAGATGTCTGATAACAGCAAGGGCAGCATACAATGCTGAGGCCATACTGCCTCAGCTCTCCCTTGTGGAATATCTTGTGCTCGGTTTCGTCACACTGTGGAGTTCTGGAAGGCTGCTCAGACCTGGGCCACTAGTGTAGAAGACAGTCAGAATTAGGAACTCTATCCTGTACTTTATTCTTTGTTTCACTAGCATCAAAAGCAAGGAATACTCCACCACTTGCTTGGAGTGGGGCTGATGTAGAAGGTTGGTAAAAGCTTTGGTGGAAAACTGGTGTCGTATTCCACACCTCCTCTAAAATAAGGTGTGCTAGCGCAGGAGGAGGATTTGCTAGGGGGAGTTTACTGCTCTGGTCACTCTGCCTTTCCTGATTTTTCAGTGTATGCCTTTCCTGATTTTTCAGTGTGTTCTGTGTTCTTTGGGGTGGCTGGTATTTGGGGAGCGGGATTCACAGTGTATTTTCCACGTGTAGTTGAAGTCAAAGTTCTCCCAGTAAGAAGAATAGTTTGGGACTTTCCTCTGTGAGGTTTTTTCCATCTGCACATCCTTTGCTTACAGTTCTCCCTGTGGGCTTGGGAGAGGTGAATCCTATTTGAATGCAGCATGTGGTAATGCTGAGAAAACTAAGCTATCAAGTAAAACCAGTATTTGCCCCTGACTTCAGGTCATTTTTTGCCTTCAAACGTGTCTTTTATCTTTTTTGGGGGGAATACAATTCACAGCCTTTTAAAATGCACAGATAGTGATGCATAGTAGCAGGTGTCATTTTCCTTTTTGCAGATTCCTGAAGAGGACGCTAATCTTGGAATGAGAAAATTGTCGTCATGAGTCAGCAAGGTTATGTTGCAGCTCCTCCATATTCGCAATCCCAACCAGGAATAGGAGCTTTTGGACCATCTAATTCTTCAGTTCATTATGGACATTATGGGGACCCTAACTCCTCATACTCAGCACCTCAGCCAGGTATTGTTTTGGCTTAAAATTTGTTTTCAGAGTCTACTTTTCTATAATGGTGTTTTGCATCTCTTTCTACCTTGTGTAAGTTTTACACTGATACTGCAACAGGATATAGAAAAAAAGTTTTACCCAGTTTCTCTAAAATGTCTTATTAAAGACAGCAGGAGTTGTGTTACTCTAATCAAATGCTGAATATAGTCAGAATTCTGATAGAAGTGCTTCTGGTAATTGACTTATTAGAATACTTAGGGTAAATACTGGTTTTCATACTAGATGATTTTTTTATGTTAGAGTAATTTCAAGGGAAAATAGATCAAGAAATACAGTTTGAAAGGCTGTTCATTGAACACTGCTGTTTACATAAATTACAGTTTCTTCATGGTCACTATACTAGATCTGAATTAAGAACCGTTTTCAGCACAGGAGAGGAGGTTCTACATATGGAAGCTCTTTTTGTCTTTATTTTGAAAACTTGTTTTAAGTTTTCGTTCTTACCTTGGTCTCTGAAATCAAAGGGACCTCTTGTTTCTACCTTGAAATATAACTGCGTGACAGGGAATTACCACTGCCCCAGACTGGCAATTGCAGGGTCTGTTTGTTCATTTCTTCTTTCGTACTGTCCCACTTGGGTTCTTTGCTGGAAATCTTTGAATTGCTATTTGTTTCCTTTTTACTCTCTCTTAGTTTTTTGTATCTGCTTTTATAACTGACCAGAAATCTGTGCTTTCTAACAGAATCACTGAAATTGGAAGGGACCCCTGGTCCAACCCCTCTGCTTGAGCAGGGTGACATGAAGCTGTTATTCTTAATGCTCTGCTAGAGCAGAGCTGCACACTTGCATTTCTTGCCCATCTTGTTCTTTCTTACGGGGTTTTACATAAAAGTGCTTAACCCTTTGCAGGTGTGTCGAAATCAACTGTGCCTTTTGGATCTCCAGCTCCTGTTGGGCCTCCACCACCTGGTGCACATCAGTTCAGCCGGAACAGTTCCCAGAATGGATCTGGTACACCAGGACAGCAGCCACACAGGTGACTGGGAAGGATTAATACCTGACATCCAAGCTGTTTGAACTCTGTTGCCTCTCTATGAAGGAGACAGGAATGGGAAGGGGAGAAAACAGGGACGGGTGAAAGCTGTAAAAAGAAATCTTTGAAAAAAGGTTGTACGAGGGGATAGCCAAGCTTTATTAAACAATACTTGTGTTGCAGGTAAAGTGGGTCAGTATGGAGCTCTTTTATTTAATTCTGTCAAATGTTAGTTATTTTCCACATCTCCCAGGAGTGGCAAAATTAGTTTGTGTGCCCATAGCTCCTTCAGTGTTAGTGAACTTGGCCCCATTTAACAACATGCTTCTTGTAGTTGGTTGAAATCTTAATCTGCTTCTGTGTTCGTTAGTTGTTGTATAGTTATTTTATGTCAGAATAGGGAAGGCTGTTTGTTATCACTGTGTGAAGGAGGACCCGGAAAGACTGGTGATCAGCTGTTCAAGATGATGTACTCATGCATAGGGAGAAGTGGTGGTTGTCCTAAAGATGAAAAAGCAAGGTGAACAGTCAGGTTGACATGACCCAGCAAAATACCGGTTCTCTTCCTTAGCTTCCAGTCATTGCCCTGACAGCTGCACATCTCGTGTTCTTCACCTGATCTTGGTTTTTTTCCACAATTGCTCAGAGCTGCTGTTCTAGGCCAGGACGTTTCCAGATGAAAATTTCAAGTAAAGTGAATTCTACTTCTCTTGAAATAGCTTATCCTCAGTTTTACGAAGGGTCACAGGAAAATCCGTGGTGATTGTCTCTGGGACGTAGCCTGAGATCTTATTTTCCCAGAGTGAAATAGTCTGGTAGGAAATACCTTTGTAAGCCACACATGTGTTACTGCTTTCTTTTCTTTCTTTATTTTTCTTTCATTCATATTTTCCATATCTGATAATTGTGAAGTTTTTCCCTACGCACATCTTCTTTTTTCATCTACCACAGAACTCTTCAACAGTTTCTCACTTCCTTTTCTTCTCTTCACAGATTTTTCTCCTAATCTTCTTCACCCATCCCTGGTAGGGAATCTTCCTTTATAACCTTGGAAAGGGGATGGAGTGCTGTGATTCGTTCAGAAGCTTGTGTTTCTTAATCTCCAGGCTTACAGCTATTACAGCTCTTACTTTGCCGTGGCATACTCACTCTGCTTGGTTTCTAACTAGTGTGCAAACGAACATGGACTGCCTGTTTTTATTAAACAAGTGTGCAATCTCTCTGTCCTTCCTGTGCTGTGCGTATTTTAATACAAGTCTACATTTTCTGAGCAGAATATGACCATACTCTCTTAGAGTTTTGTCCTAATTAATTGTTTCAGTACCACCTTGAGGAGGTATGAGATCTTCGAGAATTACGATTGATGTGATTTTTTTTGCATAACTGCACTGATTTTTTCCTTTAGGTTTCAAGGCCCTCCACCTCCGAGCAACACGGGACCTTCCTGTCCTCCCTACAGTCATCAGTCACAAGCAGCCTTCCCAAATCCTGCATCTGCTTCCTCTACAGCACAACTCGCTGACCAGCTCAACAGCATGCAGATAAATAGCTATGGTAATTGGGTTTATCTGATTGACTTTTTCTCAGTTAAAGCATTAGGACTGTGATAATTAGAAACTTACTGAACTTCTGTATAAACAGAAAATGAGACCTTTGCCCACCATCATTGGCTTAAGTTCTTAGAATTTTTTTATCTCATCCAGTTCTTCAAATTAGTATTATTGGGTTAATTCTGAATTGATGTTCGACAAACCTTCCATAAAATTTGTGTATCCCATCAGTCATTTCTCCAGTTTCTTAGTGAACATGTCAGTAACAGCCAATGCATGAGCAATAATACGCAGACAGGGTTTAATTTTTCTCAGCTTTTTACAGTTTCTCTAGTTACAAAACTATTTTCTTTTTTTGTCTGAACATTTTCGAGTTTTAATCTAAATTTATGTGCATTTATTTTGATGTTATACCATCTCAAACCTAGGCTGTGAAGATGTGATCATGTGATGCTTCCATGTAAATTACTTCCAACCACGAATGCTGATATGTATTTAAATTATGCAGAATATATTATATAAACAACTTAAAACCAATTATGTAAAATAGAGTGTTCTCATGTTATGTGCTGGGAGGTTTGTATTTTGCATGTAAAGATTTTTTTCAGTTGACATATTTGACAGAAGATGTATTTCACTGTTTGTATATGAACACATTGCTTCTTTTGCTTCAAACCTAATATTGGTTATTTTTCTAGCTCTCTTTAAGATTCTTTTGTCTTTGGGGAAAAATCTGACTTAGAAATGTAGGTTTGGTAAAGTAATAAGTGTTTACAGATTGTAAGTCTCAAAAAACCTGTATTTCCAGGGTCCTCTTAATTCTGATTGGAATCTGGATCTTATAAACAACAAACAATTGCTTGCCAGTGTATACAAAGTAATTCCCACGTTTCATCTTTTAGCATCAAGTGGATTTATTTTCCATCAAACCTGTAATGGTGACATACAAATAGCAGACTAACAAAAACATGCCACATAAGAGAAATTCATTATTGAGCAAAAAGAATGTTGTTTCACATTCTGAAATGAAGTATTATTTTGAAAGTGGAGTGATCTATGTGTGTTCTAGTGAAGAACTGTCAAGCTCTGGATTCCCTCACTCTTTCCCCATCTGCCCCAGCTGCAGGGTTTCATTGCAAATAAAGCCAAAAGAAATAAAATGAATTAATCAGCTGAGACTTAAACCATGATTTGTCATGTGAACAGACACATAGAGTCCCCATAAGGCAGCGCTGTCAGTATGGGATACAATATTTGTCTGTACGTTACAGGAATGTATTGAGCAGAACCAGAGCACCTTTGACACAGGTTTGGTAGGTTATCACTTTGGACTCACCTGACACAGTTTCTCACACAGGTCCTGGCACCGCTCCGAGCTCTTGCGTGTCTCCCGGCCATCCGGCGGCTTTCCAGGGCCCGCGACTGCCGCCGCCAACCCCGCAGCAAATGGGTTTGCCACTTGCACCACAGCTCCCCCCTCCACCAGCAAATAGTGTTAATGGCGTTTGTGCTCAGCCAGCATTGCCTCCTATGGCCAGGCAGGGTGGAATCCCTGGACCTGTCCCTCCAAATCCTAACTTGCAACAGCTTCCAGGACAGCCTCCAGGGCCTGGATATCATCCTCAGCAAGGTAGGGAAGGATGTTTGTTATGTAATTGAAAACAAAGCGTGCAGGGACAGTCTCTGGTGGAACTGTGTCCATTCGTGGCTGAATGTTCAGCTGACTGGGAAAAACGAAGTTTTGATTCCCTTTCTGTAGAAGGGAAAGATGTGCCCTGTCAGTCAGTACACTTGAGACAGGCTCTGCTTTTGCTCACAAATTTAGCACTCTGTTGAGACTGTAACAAGAAAAAGAGATTAATTTGGATCAGAAACAGAATTATGTGTTTAGTAACTGGTGAAGTCACAACACACTACATGAAGGAGTTTTTCTTACACTCTGTAAAGGTATAGGCTGCTTTCTGTCTTGTAGTACTGTCATAAGCAGCTTTCCGAAATGCTTTGCTATAGCAGTAATGGGTGGTAACTGAATTCAAGAAGCCAGCTAATGATATCAGTTTGCATTGACTGATGTTAGTGGAGAGATTCTCACTGAGGTAACGGCCTGGCAGGTAGCTGTGGTAATCTCTACTAACTGTCCTGTTTGACGTAAACCTGGAAACTCTGGAGCCACAGTTGTCACATCTGGTGTTGTTCTTAATTTTTTCAAAACACAAACTAAAGCCAAACTAAGCCACAGAAATCCATTTCTTTTAGTTGCTGAAAACAGAGGGGAAGGAGGAGTTGCACTTAGCTGAGTAAGAATTAATTGCATGGCAGAAGTTGATGCTAATCATTGATAATGGAACTTAAATTCTTTAAATGAATTGTCATTTGCAACTCTGCAGCAAACTATGGTCCTCAGATGGCAGCATCTCAGCTGTCATATCCTGGTGCTTTTCCTGGTGGTCCAGCACAGCTCTCAGGCCCACCGCAGAAGAAGCTTGATCCTGACTCTATTCCAAGCCCAGTAAGTAATGTGGCTCTAATTTTTTATAAAAGTAACTTTCTGCTGCATTTAAGGTAAAGGAATGGCAGTGCTAACATTGTGTTCATTTTAGCTGGTAAGGTTTTTCATAACGTACAATGGCACTAACATGGCTTGGCTCTCAACATATGTTCTAGTTTTTGCAGTTTCTAATTGATGCAATTTTGTGCTCTGTGCCATCAGTCTTGGATCAATTAGTGCATGAAATTAGTTTGAGTACTGAAGATGCTTGATAACTTTATCTAACAATAGATAACTTTATCTACTCATATATGAGTATGTCCCAAATACTTTATAGGAAATACTTTACTAGGAATTCTCAACAGGATTCTTAATGAGGTGGTGACCAGTACTGAAGAACTACTTGTCTTCACTGCAGCTTACCACCTTTCTTTTTCACTCTGAAAAGTTTGAAGGCTTCAGCTTAGTAACAGATACCAGAAATAGGATTTGTGCAGAATACAGGTACATGAACTCTACAAGTGCAATCCTGGCAATGCTGAAAAGTCACATACTCAGAAGCCGCTTCGTCTTTTGATTTCAAGGCTTTCCCAGGCAACTAGAATTATTTGCCTTAGCCATCTTTCCAGTTGCTGTAGCCTTGTAAAGATTTCAGTAGCCTGGAATATACCTGTTGCCTAAGCTTCATGCAGATTGAAGAGGCTCAGCTGTTGAACATGCACTGGTGGGACAGTGTCTCCTCTTAGGATGGTGCTAGAGAAAACAAGGTTATGGTTGCATCCATCTTTCTGAAATAAAGTAGTCAAATTGGTATGCAAAGAAAGGGCTGGTCAGGCACATGTAGCATTTAACTTCTTTACTGGAAACAGCTAATGGAAATAAAAAGCAATAGTGTGCTAAACTCATGGAGAAAATGTTCGGGTGCCCACGCTTAGAGAGGTTCTGGCAATCATCTGGGCAGGTCAAAAGGTCCTCAGAGAGTCAGAATTCTTGAAGCAGTCTGTGCCCTGCAGCTTCAACCTAGAACTTTCTACTTCCAGAAATGTTTTCACCACCACACAGCAAGCTAGCCTGGGGAAGGAATCCTCTACTTCTTGCTGAGGCAGGTTTGCTGTACAGGAAAAACATTTTTGCAGAAGCCTCACACCTTCTAGTATGAAACTGTCTTGCTTCTTTAAATTGGGGTATTCTTTTGTCCTTCTAGAAAAGATTTTTTTTTTATCCAGTGGTGGATTTGATGTAAACCCTCGCATAACTTTGGAAAAACACTTGTTGATAATCCCTTTGGGTTAATGTAACAATTGCAATTGCCTCATTAAAGGCAATTTTTAACTGAAAAGCATTGTGTAAAAAAACCCCTGAATCAAGTGTCTGTATAAATAACAAATGCCCTTAAGTCAATCATTCCTAATGTTTCAGTGCAATGCTTTTTACGTTAGAGGGATAAAATGATCTTGTCTAATTTAAAAAAAACGGGCAGGGGGAAAAAGAGATCTGGCATGAAAACATGGGCTGATGTCTTGTTTCAATTATGCACGCAGCATAAACAGCCTTGACTGCAACAGCCATGTTAAAATAGGTTAAAAGGTTTGTTTAAGCAGCACAGAGAGGATCAGAATGAATGTTTAAAAGAAACATGATCTGGGTCAACATCTGTAAAGGACAAAAAGCTAATTCAGAATGAGGAATAAGTATGACCATGTGTATTTCTGTTGTTATATTTACATTTTATAATTATAGTAGTGTTGCCAGATAAATTTACTTCTTATCTGTAGCCATTGTTGATTTATATTTCTCTTACATATGTTAGAGGTTGATATGTACCCTGACAACATTTATGAAAACTCGCGTCTGGACTTCGTCAACAATTATTTCCAAGAACGATGATATATTTAGGTCACTGAGCTGCAGAATACCATGGCACATTGATCCTTTGCAGAGCTAAATCTCAGAGTGGTTTGCTCTCTTCAGCCAGTGGACCTTTTTGGAGTGAAACCTTTTTCCTTCTAATGCAAGAGTTAGCTATAAGCATACAAGCCAAGGAGGCAGGGAAAAGTAATCAAGCAGAAGGTCTAACAAGCTCTCTGAGGAATGTCATGTATATTTAAATTGCAGTACAAAAAACTTTATTGATGAAAAAAAGATGATAGGCCCCAGACTGTTTTCCGTGCATTGGGAAATACCTCTTGGACATTGATCAGTAGACTCTATGCAAGTAATTTAGTTTTTCTTCTCTGTTTGCTTTCCAACAGAGGCTTCTGAAGTTCCGTAGCTATTATTAGAAGTTCATGTGCAGTGTAAAGACACAATTCCATGAGGTACCAGCAGCAGTGGCAGAGCCAGTTTCAGAAATTCCCTGTCTCATTCCTCTTGCCTCCCACAGCTGTTTGGCTGCACTCTAACCGGGTTGCTGAGGGAAGAGGAGGAATGATGGTATCATTCATTGATTTGATTTCTGGTGTGGAACAAAATACAGCCTTATATAACTTTGGTTATATCCTGAAAAGTGTCAGACTTAAACCTAAGTGAGGGACTGTGCAGAAGGACCAGGGAACAGTGTATAGGAAAGGAATTTTGGCAGTAAAGTCAGGTGCATGAGCATTCCATGACATTATATTGTAAATTGGTATGAACTAGGCTTCAACCAGAGTCATATTTAGCGTAGAATCTTAGCCTGTTCATGAATGTAGCTGGATGCATGATCCAGCATACCTTCCTCATACTGTTCTTGCTGCTTATTCATCAGATTCAAGTAATTGAAAATGATAAGGCTGCCAGGGGAGGGCAGGTCTATGCCACAAGCACAAGAGGACAGGTTCCTCCCCTCGTCACCACCAACTGCGTGATCCAGGACCAAGGTAACTGTCCGTGTTACTGCTTTGGGAGTCTTTCTAAGGGAAATCAAATACAATTATATAAAGCAAAGGCTAAATTCTCAAATTTCTCATCTGAAAATAATGGTATTTGCTCTAAATTGGACATGAAATTGCAAACTTCCTTTGAACAGAAAAAAAGGGGGGAGGAGGGAAGTGGGAGTTGAATTCTTACACCTTGGCTTAACACCTCCTCTACCCTTCTTGGCCTTCAAAAGAAAACGAATAGTTGAGACAACTTTCCTTTATAACTTAAAATTTTTGAAGGTGTTACATTTCAAGTTGAAAATCCTTTTTGGATTATTCTGAAAATTTAAAAGATGGACACTAGAAGAAGCAGGAAGACTAGACTATCACTATTACCTTTAAAGATACAAATTTCTATTCAAGTGATGGGGCAGAGTGCAAGCTGTCTAGTTGATGTACACTGGCCAAAGGAAAAATTTATCTGCCTTTGCTTCTGCTTGGAGCCTGGAAGTACAGTCTTCCACATGCTGCTCTTGACAGCAGGCTCAATATTTTAATACAGGTTAAACTGATGGGGTTATTCAGCCCAGCAGTAATTTATCAGTGCTGAGATAAACTGTATGAAATGTACAAACATACCAAGATTTTTTGGCAGTATCTAAGAATGGGATAATGCTGTTCTGATGATCCAAGAAATTCCTTTCAAGAAACTGAGCAGAGCTGCAGTTTGTTGGTTACAAAGGGAGCTTCAGGAAGCTGATTCCTGAGCTCCTTTCAGTGCTCTTGTCTGCAGCACGCAGCAGCTTCTCTTTGAGGGACCTGAGCTGAGTGTCCTCCTGGAAGTGGGGTGGTGACTTCTGCACCTGTATTTTGCAATATAGGTGAGCATGGTGATGTTAAGACACGTGAAATGTTTTCTGAATCAGAGCAGTCTAAACAGTAGGTATCAGTCTGCCTCAGTCCTTTATGTACAGTGTTGACATGTCCACTGGGATATCACCCATATTTTCTTTTAAGATCTTAGATATGGGATGTTTCAAAGTAATCTGTACTGAAATTCTTCTTGCAAATAATTGTGGGCTGATTCTTGTCATGTTTAAATCTCTGCTTCACACTCAGGAAGAAAAGATTTCACCAGAGGGAGAGGCGATGGGCTGCGATATAAAGGGGGAAGATGGGCAGAAGCCTGTGTGGGAGGTGAAGCAAGCGTGTATTTAATGTAGCACATGCACTTGTTGCTTTGTGTTGTTCTGATTTCCCTGCTCTGCGTTGGGGTGGGCAGGCTCCTTCTGGCAGCCTTTCATTCTGCTCTGCTGTGTCTTGCAGGCCACGCCAGCCCCCGTTACATCCGCTGTACGACCTACTGCTTCCCAGTGACTTCCGACATGGCCAAGCAGGCCCGCATCCCCCTGGCAGCTGTCATCCAGCCCTTTGCTGCTGTTCCACCCAACGAGGTAAGGCGTGCTGAGTGTCGGTCCTCTGGGCTTCTGTCTCCAAATTATTGCAGACTTGTTCTTCTGTGATTGGGTTGGGGGTGAGGGTGTTTTATCTCGGACTGTGAAGTGGTATGACCGTAAAGAGGTGGCAGAAGATTGAGATTTACTTGGGTCATGGTGCAACTTCCGAGGATAAAAATTTTTATTTGGAAAAGGTACAGGAGTGATGATTCTCTAATCTGAACCACTGGATTCCTGTTGTTCCCCCAACTGCCTCTAGTTTATGCCAGTTTTGTCAGTTGCTTGCTGTGCTGGAACTCCATAGTTTTATGCAGAGGTATTAAAAGACCACAAACTGTATCAAGTTAATTTTAAGATGTGGAGAGTTAGATTTGAAGAAAGACATTTTTCCACTGAGGTCTTTACAAAAGGATTTAATTTCACAGCAGACCAAGAAGATAATTGTGTTTTCTACTTGGATGAGCTGAGTCATAGAAAGAAGACAAACATAACCAACCATTTTTAGCGCTCATTTGAAGGCACTAGCCTTTTCTCCCGTACCCATCTCTAATGACCCTTCATATTCAAAACATATCCCTAGTTCTTCTGCAGGTTGTTTCTGCGGTATTCTCTGGTCTTAAGACAATTGCCCAGGTTTCCTGGCACCCTGAAAGGATTTTGTCAGTGCTAAGGATAAATCCATTTTTGAAGTGCAGCATTTAACTACATTATCTGTGGGATTATCTTGCTTGGTCTTCATGTGCTGTGTCCTCCATTGCTTCTAAATTCTTTAGCTTCTGAACTCTGCAAGGTCTGCAGAATGCATTTCCTTTCCGTGTCCTGCACTGATTTACTCTCAGAGTGCTGTGTCATGGGAAAAAAGCAGGGATTTTATCAAAGTTGTAATATGTGATTGTGTCTTCAAAAACTCCTCATAAAGTGCCTGCACAGGAAAGCCTAATTAAAATTGCTAAGACATTGTGCTTCGTTTTGCAGTCTGATTTTTCTTTAACTTTGTTTTATTGCTTATAAATTCTTAGTGGTTTTTTTTTTAAATATATGTTGGAAAAAAGCAGATGTTGCTCTTTATCAGGATGGATAACTTCCAATCCAGCAGACCTCTGTAGTTTGAATTGAGAGTATTATTTTAGCAAGGTAGAATGTAGTTATCTTCTCTGTAGTCCACAGGGAAATAGGATCTATTACCGATGGCTCTGCAGATACGAAGTCTCACCATTTGTCTGCTAGACAGCAACTTTGAGTTTCATTCCAGTTCTTGAGGGAAATGTGCAGACTTGGCTTGTTGCCCCCCCTGAATTTTCTCCTAGATGAAACTCCTGCTATTGCTTCCCCACTCCTTCACTTTATCAGCCAACCTTTGCTCTTTACCACCCTTGATCCCAGTTTCTGTGCCCAGGTGGCACTTAAAAATTCCACTTTCCTGTTGGCTCTTCATTTGTGCATCTTTCACTCAGTCTGCCTCTAGTCCTTTATGTTTCCCACACATGGCTTCCTTGTCTCCTGCATTGTGTTTGGACAGGGTGATCAATGAGTTGCTAAAGTCTAAATCTCTTCTGCATACATAAATTTGCAGTATGTCCAAACATTTGTGCTTGGCCAAGTTCAGGGGGGTTTTCCTGGGGTTGGCAAGAAGATGTGCTCGGTGACCCACCCATTGTGAAGTGTTAGTGCTCTCGAGCTGTTGGAAAGGTCAGTGGGGCTCATTAATCCGTAAAGAGCGGTGTGTTTTTCCCTAGCCTCTCTTTTGGAGGAGCCTGAAAAATGCCTCTCAAAATTGGCAAAAGCCCAGTGTGGAAAATTTTAGTCAGAGCAATTATAGCTTGGTAAAATTGTAAGAACTAAGGAGATAGATAGTGTTAGAGTAGGAAGAGCTGGGCAGTCTTAGCTGAGGCAGTTTTTCCAAGGCATGCCTGTGCCCTTTGTCTTCACTGCTGCTGCCAAAATAAGATCTTACTCTTAAGATCTCCTCATAAAAATGGTCTTCCATATGGGATTTATAACTACTTTAATTCTGAAAAGCCACTTAATTTGAAAGAACCGGGCTTTTTATAGAGGTAAAATACATTCAGGGGCTTTTTCATGTTTCTGAACTTCCTAGTATGGTGTGTTCTGCCTGAAACTGGTGACTGCAAGGCACAGAAAGTTCTTTGTTTCAGAATATCCACCCTGTTTTAGAGATAGTGCCTTTTAACAGTATCTACAGGTGATACTCATCATGTGCTGTTGGGTTACAAAGTGAAAATCTGTCTCATTTCTTTATTTCTTGATAAACAGTGTGTTGTACACAATAACCGCAGCAAAAATTTAGTTCAGGAAAAAGAGAAATAGCTAATTCTTTGGACAGTGACAGAACTAGGTATGTGTACGGAAGGGAGAGCCCAGTTGTACAGACCTTACTCTCTTTTCTTATTGAACACAGTCACCCTTTGGGTGGATAACTCGTAAATGTGATGGATTTTTGTTATAGAGAAGTCGTAATTCAAGTTGAGATAGTAACTGGTCACACTGAGGAAAAGGTCACAAATGAGGCTTCACTTCAGAAATGTTACATTACATGTGAGAGTGAATTTAAGACGTAAGTGGGGACCACTCAGTAGAGATGGTTGTAGGGTTGTGTTTGATACCCCAAGAACAGGTGAGTTAGCAGCACTTGGCATGCAGGCACTGAGCCTCAGAAGAGCGAGTGAAAGGGATTTATAGAGAAAAACCCTCAAGCTGAAAGTTAACGGGGGAAAATCCATGGAGGGCACACAGTCTCTGAGAGTTTGCTACAAAAATCCTGCAGCCAATCTAGAATATCATAAACTAATGAACATTGCATGTGCACTATTTATCACTGGAAACAAAGGCTGTTAAAACATGCCTTCCCTCCTCTGCCAGTGTCTTAAAAACACTACAAATTTCACAGTCTTATCTTTACCAAGTTCTTATTTATTATTTCTCAAAAATAGCAGTTCATTTTTCACTCTCCTGATCTGGATGATCTATGGAAAGTATTTGTTTGTTACAGATTGAGAGTACAGTATCATTGTTTGACAGAACTTATTTTTAGTCCACCAGTGCTTTAGCAACAGTCTATAAAAATAAACTAGCTCTCACAGTTATCATCCTAGACCAAGCCCTGCATGAATTTGTTTTGGAGATGGATGAATATTTCCAGAGCCTGAATAAACCATGTGATCTTGATTTAGCATTAATACTACTTGCTATCAAAAGTTAGTTAAAAGAGTATTTCATGTTGTAAAATCCAATATAAACAATTCAAAATAATTATCTCTAGCTTTAAATATTTAAGTGTCTAAATTGCTGCCTTCTTTGCTCCTTAGTAGTTTTGTGTCATTGTTCTCTGCCATGTTCTTTCCTATTTATTTGAATTTATTTGTTTTTTAGAAATGTTTATTGGTGGGAATCTAATATTTCACTTCCATTTTCTCCTCAGTTAATTAACTAGCTAAGAGAATGGAATTGCTTCTCAGAAATGTTGGTGTTCATGAGCTAAAAGCCATTTTACCTTTTCAGAATAGTGAAATTTGATGAGGCCCAGTGCAGCTGAGCTGTTTGGAAAGCCGTGATTTTTACAGGGTTGATAGTATGGGTTCCTAGATGGAGTTGTAAGGTTGGCAGCAGCTAAAAATCGATTGAGGTGGATAACTAATAATGTGATCCAATATTACCAGTGTGGTTTTTGTTTTCGGGAAGTCCTCACGCTCCTCCAGTCTACTTTGGGCTCTGTGGGACCCGGGTTCTGTTGTCCCTAATTTATAGTTAGTAGGCAAGGCAGGCAGGCTGTGTCTGTAGTTTGAAGTACATGTTTGGATAGACACACACATATTCATTAGCAGCTCTGTGCTTGTGCAGAACTTCAGTTTGAGGAGAGCGAGGAATGCTTAGTCTGCAAGATGAAATTATTCCAGCTGAACATCTCGCTGAGGGCTCCTTTGTATTAGGAATGTGTTAATAAGCTGGCTCTGAAGAACAGAGGTGCTTGCTGATAACACCTACCCACTGTAAAAAGCCATCATCTGAGTTTTTCCCTTTGATGTTTGTCTTTTATTTGGTACTTATCTACAGGAGGCTGTTACCCCACAGAGCATGAGAGCTTGGCTAATTCAAGAGTTTTTAATGAGGGATTCTATTGAAAGGTTCTTCCTTCAAGAGGATTACATTATATCAAGTAGGTCATGCTTAACTGCAGGTGGCTGACTTGACAGAAATCAGGACGTGTCTCTGTCATGACACCCCTCCACAGGAGCAGGGTTAGACAGTAAAATTGTCCATACAACTCGTAAGATAATAGTTTTAAGGAAACTGTTTGAAGAAAAGGTTCTGGAAAAGCTGCTGTTGACACTTCTGTCCTGCTGTCTGTATTGATTATTCTGCGTGTTCTGGTGTCTGGAGTGTCCAAGATCCAGCAGAGAATGATTTTGTCGGTGTCTTTGGGTTGTTGTGTTTGTTCTAAAACATGGTGGGAGTAGAAGCCCTGCATATGGGATGTACATTAACACATGTTGCTATATATCATGCTGGTGTGAGCCTGAACACACATTTTCCAGGTGTTAAAATAAAACCATTTCCAAAGCATCCTTGTTGGTGCTTTCATCTGGGAGAGAACTGAGACTTTGGGCTCATAGTTCTGAGTCTGCTTGGAGCAGGACAATCTTTTTTGCTCTGTCAAAGCTATTTTATTTTAATTTTTTTGACTAACTAGTGACAGGTTAATGTCTGGAGGTTTTGCTAAGCTCCTCTGAGGTGCCTGCCTCTGCCATTCATGGCGTGGAGAGCCCAGAACTCTCAAGCATCTCCAGGTGCCTCACTCAGAAAGTATTATACCGCTCTGGAGGTCAGTGCCTGTAAGCTTGGTTTCACAATGCCTAATTTAGAGGTGCATAAATCCTGTATTAGATGAGGCTTTCTTTATGGAGTATGCCCTGTGCTATTCTGCTCTTGGTAGTAAATCATTTGGAATTGGATTGCTTCCCAAGACTTCATCATCAAGGAGAAGGTTTTTTGTTAGCCTGTAACTACAGTTTGTAACTAGAATGAGCATTCAGAGACAGGTTTAGCAACGGCTTTTGCAGCAGAGCTTCTTCTAATTGAAGCAAATTTTCTCATTTACTTTCTTCTGTCTTTTGGTTTTTAGTGTACATTGAAAAATAGTCCTAAAATGTACCCTTTAAAATACTTCTGTGGTATGTTGGTCCCTGCACCACTGTTGTTATGGTAAGGATGTAATTCTGATAGAGATGAGGATAGTGACTCGAAAATGTGACATTTATATAATCTTATATTGTAATCAGAGTCCCTGACTAATTTTGTACAAATTGGAAATTTAAACTGAGAAAAAGCCTTTATAAGGATGTTGTAATCCAGTTTCTGGTAAGTTGGAGACTGTGACTGTCCTTCAGAATTGTACTGGCAGAAGAAAAATCTAACTAAGTAGCAGTACATATAGAAGAGAAATAAAAAGTAATAGTTATATCCAATTAATTCGCTGGCCAATAATGCTGATAATTTGTTTTGCCAACAAAGATGACACTCAAGTTAAAAATCACATGGGCTATTGATCTATTCTTTGTAGACTTCAGAGAGTCAGAACACATTGGTATTGAGTAAGTTCCAGAGGAAAGGTTTGTATTTTGCTTTTTAAACTGGAGTTTTTGTTGCATTTCAAGTTTACACGTTTTATTTTTCTATGCATAGTATGCAGTGTTGTATTTTGGATGCCACCATGTAAGTGTTTTATTACATGGAAGCTGTGTGCTTGCTAAGTAGAGGCACAGATCATCTCCTCAGTCCTAGAGCGAGGGTCAGTAAAGCAGGTCTGTGTCCTTCACAGGATTGCTTTCCTTATGTCATGGTTCAACCCCAGGCAGTTCATTCCCCCACCGGTGGGATCAGGGAGAGAGTGGGAAGGGTAAAAGCTGGAAAACTCATGCCTTGAGACAAAGATTAATAGGGAAAGCAAAAGCTACGCATGCCAGCGAAGCAAAACAAGGAATTGGTTCCCATTTCCCATAGGCAGCCAGGTGTTCAGCCATCCACATCTTATTACTGTGAGAGCAGGGCCCCATCACAGTAACGGTGACTTGGGAAGACAAACACCATCATTCCAAGTGTCCCCATTCCTTGTTCTTTACCCCATTTTATATACCGACCATGAGGCCGTAGTTTNGCAGTTCATTCCCCCACCGGTGGGTTCAGGGAGAGAGTGGGAAGGGTGAAAGCTGGAAAACTCATGCCTTGAGACAAAGATTAATAGGGAAAGCAAAAGCTACGCATGCCAGCGAAGCAAAACAAGGAATTGGTTCCCATTTCCCATAGGCAGCCAGGTGTTCAGCCATCCACATCTTATTACTGTGAGAGCAGGGCCCCATCACAGTAACGGTGACTTGGGAAGACAAACACCATCATTCCAAGTGTCCCCATTCCTTGTTCTTTACCCCATTTTATATACCGACCATGAGGCCGTAGTTTTGGAATATCCCTTTGGTCTATTGGGGTCAGCTCTCCTGGCTGTGTCTCCTCTCAGTCTCCTCACACCGTGGTAATGTGGAAAGTAGGAAAGGCCTTGGCCCTGGGTGGGCCCTGCTCAGCGAGAACAGAAACATCTCTGGATTATTATCCTTGTGTTCAGCACATATCCAAAACACAGCCCCATTCCAGCCACTGTGAGGAAAACTAACTGTACCCCAGCCCAAAGCAGCACACTGCCATAACTCAGTTCCACACAGTTGGGACACTCAGCTGTGCTAATAAAAGAGAGGAGGGTAGTTGCAAGTCACATACAACTATTATTAATGTTTGAAGGTTCTGGAGTCTGCTTGAAGCGTCCCAGCTATCATAGTAGATCAGAGTAGCAAAAGTATTCGTGGAAGAGAGAGTCAGATTGGGAACATTCTGACCTGATGTGGTATTTGTGAAGTAACAGTTAGTTTTACTAGTGACCTTCAAAACTACTGTCCTAGAAAGGACTTGACTTTTATAAAGGGCATTAAACTCATGCCAGATGTCTTTGCTACAGAGGTGAAGTTGTTCAGTGCTGCTTTGTGTTCACATAGCAGAAATTCTCCTTGTACTTTCTAAGTTCTCCTGTGGCAATTGGCTAGCTCTCGTTGGCCTGGGAATGCAGCATGACACTTTAACTATGCCCAGTTCTTTCTGATTTCGGTGGAAATAAATTAATTAGCCTTAGAGGTATGTTTACTAATAAATATTGTCCAGGAAAGGCTGTACATAAGCAGAACTAGTCTGTCCATCTCCAATTGAAATACTCCTAAATGTCTCTATGCTTTTTTTTCTAATTAAAGTTTCTTTCTTTAATATATTTGGCTATGCGAAAGTAGGAACCAGACTGTTCCTGTTGTGAAAATTCTCAGGAATGCAAAAATGAATAGTCAGTTTAAAAAGTCAAAGTAAATGCCTTCTAACAAAAGAGAAACAGCTCTGGTTTTGAGAAGGAAGGAAACCTTCCACTTGTTAGATTCTCATGCATGATCTTTGGTCAGCAATTGCTTTTCTCTCATATGGTCATAAAATACATTATATATATGGACACACATCTGTCTATCCACCTATGTGTGTGTGTGTGTGTGTGTGTGTGTGTGTGTATAAAAAGAAAAAAATCCCAACATCTAATTAGTCCCTAAAGTTGCTGATAGCCCAGCAGGCCAAAATGGATCTGAAATCCAACGTGGGGTTTTGGTTTTGTTATTGCTGTGAAGATGTGAATGACATTGGTAATGTTCTGATACAGAATTTCATCTAGGAGAGTCTTGTTTCAGAGGTCACTATAGCACACTTAGATTCATGTATAAACTGAAATATTGCTCTCTAAACCTAGAGCTGCATGTTCCATGAGCACCGTTTGGAGTGTTGCTTTGTTGCCTGTCCTAAGGATATAGAAATGGTCACAGCTCTGTTTGCATTAAATGGTCTTGGACTTTTTAAAACAGAATCGATGTGCCAAGTAACCCATTATCTTTGTATTTTACAGGCTGTGCCTGTGTTTTAAACTGTGGTGTTAGGTTTATCATATATTTAGCAATCTGAAAAAAATGTGTGAGAGGATAAACCTACCTTGATAAATCATAGAGCACCATGGAGTAAGAGACTGGGCCTGTCCAGAAATCAGTATTTAGTGCCCAAATTCAGTCTGACATTTTGAAGATCCTCTAGAACTCTCCTGCAGTGATTTGCAAAAAACCAGAAATCATACCCGAATGAGGTGTCTTTAAGAGTTCTGTTTGGTTTTGTAAAATAAGCCAGACAGAGATCATACCACTGAAAATCCAACTTCTAATTTTAATGTGCAAATCTTATGACCGGTAAAGCTAATCCATTGTAATTATTACTTACCATTTCTGTAGAGAAACTTTTTGAACCTTGCCTGTCTTACTTTTCAATGGCTTTACAGCTAGTGTAGCAATCATGCCTGAGAGTCTCAGACAAGCACTGCAGTGCTGGACCACCTGTGATACTGAAAAAGTGGAAAGTGGAGCTGTGGATTGGTACAGCCGTGAACCTCAGCCCTGGCATGTGATTTAACATGTGCTTATCACCCTCAGGGATGCTAACAGCAGTGCTGTTCTAGGGCAGTTTTGTCTGGCCCTTGTTCTTCCCTTGTGTTTGTGCCTCTGCAGCAGCTCCCACGCCTGCTGGGTTGAGGGTGGACTGGGCTGAGGTAGGTCTGGCTGAGATCTGATGGGTTTCAAGTGCTAACATTGTGGAAGTGAGTTGTGCAGCACCGTTTCTTGATTAGCTAATTTCACACTCTGGCTTCTGTCATCAGTTAATCCTGGCTGCTGGTCTTCCCTCGAGATACAGCATGTCCCTGCATCCAAAGAGCAGTCAGCGCTGCAAAGCTGGGAGGTGCTGCAGAGCACTGCCCTGTTAACGCTTGGGACTCCCACCCTGGGATCATGACCAGCAGAACTTGGGGTGCCTCTCTCAAGCATGGATAGTGAACGTTTTTCTTTTTTTTCCTCTCATTCTGTCCACATGTATGATACAGAAGTCCTAAAGAAGTAAGCTAACTAATTTTGCTATTTCTTTACATCAGCGTTTTATCATCATTACATGTATTTTCTCCCATCCTCAAACTTTTAAGAATCCTTTTTCTCATGTAGAATAGTGTAGTCTGTATTGACACTCTTCATGCTGCCAACTCTATTCAGTTAATTGCAATATTCCCCTTAAAAAGGGAGTGCTGAGTAAGGATTTCAGGGATAGGCTGAGCTATGATACACAGAAGCTGATAAATAGTTTTCTGTTTATTTTCCTACACACTGGATCATATCCCATGTGCAGTGTCCACCTGAAATTCAGCTACCATGCCATGATGTGTTTTGCAGTGCTGTGTATGCAGAGGAATGTGCAGCCTGGGCCTGGAGGGGCTTTGAGCAAGGAGGTTTGTACATGCTTTTGGTGTTTTTATGTGGTCTGTAAAAACCAGGATAGAGCCAGGAGACCCTGCATCACGTGGGTGATGCTTTAACCTTGCTGCAGTCTTGCAAGCGAACAAGGAAATCGATGGAAAAGAAGTGTGGGACAGAAAATACTTGAACCTGCTGTGAACCTTGCGTAGGACATGGTCCAAATTGGCCTGAGTCATCAGCTGAGGAGGCTGAGCATGTTCAACATCTGAAAACCAAGAATAGGCAAAGTAACTCCTGCCTTCAGAGGGAACGGCTTCTGATAAAAGACAGTGGGAACATCACAAAGGGAAATGCTTTCTTGACGTTTTAATGTGAATCAGTAAAGCAGCTCAAAACCAAGGGATTATTTGTAGACTGGTTAATCTTTCTCAAAAGCAATCTATGATGATAGAATAAAAGAAAACAAACCCCTTCAGTAGTGCTAGGAAACAGAGATACTTTGGTTCATGACCTAGTTTTTTTCCAAAAACATCAGTGTTATATGTCAGAATTCTCTTTGATTATCCAGAGGAGTTTTTTGTCATCTTTTTACTGCGCTAATTAAACACAACATTTTCCTGGGGCAGCGGTGCCACACTTGGACAAAGCCTTCTCCTTTGTTCATTAGAAAGTTATGTTGTATAGCATATCTTGAAATTCTCATAGGAATATTTTAGGGACTAGATTTGCATCAATGTAACTGTCAGTAACAACTCTAGAAGCACTGCTTACACTGTGATAGAGACACTGATCTCTTTGTTTTGTTGTCTGAGAAATGGCTCGTTTTCTTCAATTTCTGTATGTGCCTCTCTCGTTCTCCAGAGGGTCTCTCACTCAGGAGTTTTGTCTTTACAATGCTTTCCCAGAGACGTGCCATGATGATCTGGAGCTTTAGCACAGTCCTTACTCCTACACTTAGAATTTGCAGCTGTGGTCCAGATCCTGCAATATGAATATGGTGATAGTTTGCAGGCATCACCCTCAGGAGCGTGTCAGGACTTCATTTTTATAGCAAGCAATAGAAATTCAGCTTTCTCAGACTTTAAAGTGCAGGTTACAGTCCCTTTGGAAATTTTTGTGGATGTGTTTTATCTTGGAGCTGTGCCACCAGTGTCTGTCTGTTGCTTTGTGATATTTTTCTGACTCCTGAGAGATGGTCTTGCTGAAATATTTCCAAAATAAAACTCCTCTTCTTGCAGCTATATTTGGGGTTAAGTAATGGTTTATCAGATCAACTTCCAGGGCTTGCACTTCAGTGGGGCCTCAAGGTTCCAGAGAAATTAAAGTTTGTGCAGGTCCCTTGCAGCATTTTCTGTCTCCTGCCCAATCCTCCTTTGCTTTAACCTAAAATTACAATGTTGTGCCTCCCAGCAAAACTGATCCTTTCTGAGAGAGGAGAGAAAGAAAATGCTGATACTTTGTAGGTGGAAAAGCAAAAGAAACAGGAGTATTGCATTTACTTAAATCAAACAAATCCCCCCGAAATTAAAAAAATGTTTTTTACTTTTATCCCATTCCCCTGCTTCTATGACAGTTTGCCACTGATTTCTATGGGAGCATAAAGAGATCTCTCTGCTTTTTCTTCTGGTGTACAGTGACATCTACAGAGAGTGGAGCACAGCAAACAAGACTTTCCCATTCAATATCACATCTATTTTTTTTTTACTGTTCTGCTGTTATGTAGCCTTAATTTAAACTCAAGACTTTTTGCATGCACAGTATTACTTACCTTTGTACATTCCCACAGAAATCTACTTTTTTTTAAAAGTGACTTTACCCTGACAGAAATTACTTTGATGTTTGGAAGGGCAATTGCAGTTTACACACAGAAATAGAAATTCTTTTCTCTTGATGGGGTGGTGCATGGTTCTACAGTGCAAGGCACTGAAAGATTGCAGCTTTTTGGAGATCGAGTTTCTTTCACAACTGTGTCGTTCGCATCAAGAAGTGGATTTTTGATGCTTTTGGTCTGAGTTCTTATTCTGAAATTATACAGGTAGCTTTTTCATTAAATGTGTTAATTATTGATGTAATATTTTAAAGTGTTAAAAAAACCACTAAAATGTAAATGCCATTTATTTTCTAAAAATTCCAATTAATAAATCTGTAAGGAGACAAATAGGGCTACTTTAAAAATTTTTCTTTGTTAGACAAACTCCTTAATTCTGTCATATACATTTTGGCTGGCTTATTTCTTAGTTTATTTTTTTTTTTGCTCTTAATTTTTTTGTCTTCAAAAAGGTAATTTATTACATGTGTGTAAGAATGTATATAATTAGGCTCTGAACTTCATGGCTTTTTTTTTTTTTATTGTTCTTGTTTATGCCTTTTATGTAAAAGTCTTAATTTTGATATATCAAAATGTGAATACTTTGGGGGGTAATTTTTCTTGGATATTAAATACATATTAAATGTATCAAACCAAGGTTGAAATTTACTGAATCAATGTGTATAAATGCATCAGGAGGTGGTTTAGCCTTGGTTTTTTTCCCCTACCAGGTCACATACTATGATAATATTAACTGCAAACCAGATCCAGGCCTCATTAAACTAATACAGCAGAATGATAATCAGAAAATTGCCAAGTAATGAACAAAACCCAGAACTTTTAAACCTTATTAAGCCATTGTGGCTGATGAGCAAGTTTCATAGCCAAGGTTTTCATGTCTGAAAAATGACCCTGGTATTTGCCAGCTGGCATTATTGGTTAATTTGGGTTAAACTCATTTTGTGTAGAGGGAAGAACACAAAGTAAAAGAATATCTCAGTGGAGCAGGAGGGAGCACTTAAAACCCATGTAGTAAAAATCTACTTGTATGTAGAAAATCCTTGGCAAAATCCATCCTTATGCAGCAGTAAAAGCTAAAGTGTATAATAGATGAAATACACCCATTCCTTAAGAAGAGACAGAATAATTGTTAAAAAAAAAAAAAAAAAGAGAGAGACTGGGCTAGTGTGATGTGTTAGCATCAAAAGGCATTGTCAGCATTTTTCTTCTTGTAGGGATCTGCTGTGTCCAAACTCTGGACACTTCTTATTCCTACCTTTTGAGATTTTTAGCTGGGGATGAAGGGAGTAAGAAAAAAAATTAAAATAACTTAAAAATAGTGTTTCACAAATACTTCCATTTCTGTAGTGGTTTCAAGTATGACTTTTCTAACTTTAAGAATAATCACAGGACTCTTTCAATTGCTGCAGTTTTTATGGAAAGAGGCATCTGGAAAACGTCTTCCCTTAGCTGTGGGTTTTGGCAGGGGCTGTAAGCAAGCGTGGTCAGTGTAATTCAACTGACAAGTGCTTGAGGTACTGTACTTGTTTGCTGTATGTACTTTCCTTCAATAAATATTAGTACTTCTCCTAAATCTCCCCCTCTAGCTGGTGACCCTGACATCATTTAAACTGGAGTGTGGCATGTAACAAGGCAGCATGAGAGGCAGCATTTAGGACAAAATATTAGAAACTCTCAGCAAATACCCTTTTGCAATTGACAAGCAGCAGTAGATTTCTTCAGGAAAAGCTCAAACTGACAGAGAAGGCAAAAGACCTGACTCCAGCAGATTTTTCTTAGTGAGCTGTAAAAATTACCATTTGCTGGAGAAAATCAGCCTGGAGCCCTAAACTTCCAATGGTTGCAAAACGTTGTAGGGTTTTGGTCTGAATCCTTATTCTTCTTCTGATAAACATCAGAATACAGCCCGTGAACTTGTAAATTTAGCCCTTGAGGGGATCTCTGGGACTCGACAGTTTTTGTGTGAGTGCTGAACAATAAATGGTCTCTTAATCAGGTGGTCTCTAACAGGAGCTAAATCTGAATTAACTCTTTCTAGCTCCCCTTGGTTTCATGTTTACATTGCTCTCTCTCTGTACCTCTTCCTCTATAGACACCTCTTTATCTCGTGAACCATGGGGAGACCGGACCCATCCGGTGCAACCGCTGCAAAGCTTACATGTGTCCCTTCATGCAGTTCATTGAAGGTGGCAGGAGGTACCAGTGTGGATTTTGTAACTGTATAAATGATGGTAAGTGATGTTTCTCTAGTCTGGAATTCATACCAATTCCATAAGACTAAAAAGAAACTGTATCCCTAAAATTATTTTCTTGACTTGCTGATTTAATAGAAGAATAGTTTAGGGAGATGCAGTAACTAGGCTTATGTCACAAATGAAAAAAAAAGAAAAAATCACTTCCCAAGAATAGTAGAGGGAAACGTTTGTTCAGTACAGTTTAAAAAAAAATGTATGAAAAATAATGCTGACTCACGAAGTCCAGTCTGGTATGATCAAAACTTTATTTTAAAAATTTTATGACAACATAGGATACAGAGCTGCTTGTGTTGTTACTTGAAAGCAATTTTTGTGCTGAAAGAAAATATTAATTTCTTTAAGAAATGCAAATATACAGCCAGAAGCAAATATTTAGACCCATGTTAGCTTCATCCTGTGCTTGACTGTGGGTGCAATGGTTAAATAAGCTATTAATCTTACTGTGACAAGTGCTGGTTTTCACAGAAGATACCATGCCATATTTGTTCAAGTGTGCTGCATGTGACTCATAACTGTTCTTGTGCCCTTGGCGAAATCCCAAATCTTTGCCAGAACTAGCCTTTCTAGACATTTGTATCAAGCTGGATTTCCTCAGCTGGATCACAGGGGTATGGTGCTTTCCCTAATACAGTCATCTTTTCAGCTCTGAAACGTGAACCTTGTCAGACCCGGTCCAACTGCTTTGCTGCCTGGAGCTCTAATGTTTGTGCAGGCATAGGAGATAATAAATTTCATCGTTTGTTAACAATTTAAACTCTCATAAAGGGAAATTTAGTTGTACTGGGAACACTTTAAGAAAGACATTTAAGTTGCAGTATCGTTTTAAATCATGCTGGTATTACTACGATGTCTTTTATCCAAATCAGAAAGCACTCACAAAAAAAAAAAATCTTTGATAAGGACTAAAAATGGCTAAGGAACTAGGTTGATATTCCCCTCACTCACACACACATGCACTTTTGCTATCAAAAATGTGAAAAACAAGCATTCTGAGTATGTATTCATTGAGGAGCCATAAGACTGGCTCTGTGTAAATTGTTGGTGCAAACCCACTTGATTTCTTCCTGCTTTGGAGTATATCGCGTCTGCTGAAAGAATTTGTTGTGTTGTTCCCCTCTTTCCCCAATTCTAAATGTTTTCTTGTGTTCTTGTGTTGGCTTGTAGTCCCCCCATTTTTCTTTCAACACCTGGACCACATGGGCCGACGGATAGACCACTATGAAAGGCCTGAGCTGTCCCTGGGATCTTATGAATATGTGGCTACTTCGGATTATTGCCGAGTGAGTATTGCCAGTGTGCAAACCAATGTACAGTGTTACGGCAAAACAAACCAGCTCCTCAGAGTAAATGTACTTGGAAGCTGCATATCAGTTTCCAGGAACATTCTAGGAAACATAGATAGGTGTGGAGAATACAGTGTTTTGCTCTTGCGTGCTACAGAGTGTGATACAAGCGAGTAAGAGTAACAACCAGTGCAGCAAAATCATGGATCACCAGTCTTTAGGCAAGGCATGTGTTTGGTCCTACCCAGCGTGTGGCACTGTTCAGGGGATAGGTTTGAAATTCTGGTGCATTGTTGCATTTTAGATATATGTCTTCTACTGATTTTGAAGACAGACGCATGCCTAAATTGCCTTCCCGATACCCAAAACCTTAGCAAGGAAATTTGACCTTATAATCTGTTCCTGGCAAGAGTCTTCTTAGTATTCTGATGAGTAAGTTACAGTGGAATTGGTTCTCTCTCCTAGTATCAACTCACTGAAGAACTCAATCCAAAGCCCACTCATGTTACTCTAAATATTTGCAGTTGGTTTTATTACAGAACTCTATCTGATACTTCTGAAAGCATAAATTACTTAATCTTTTCAAACTTGAGCTCATTTTATGGAACTGCAAGTGTGACTTCATCTGACCACAGCACAGACATATTTTTCTGTTCTTGCTGGAATTGGGCAGAATTTTGTTCCTGTGAGGGGAGCTGAAGCCACAATAAGGTTAGAAAAGGCAACTGGGTCCTACAAAATCTTGAAGTAGCTACCAGTAACTACTTCAGACCATCAAATTATTCGTGGCATGAGGAAAATGAAAAAGTTTGGTTCTGCTTGCTCACTAGAGTACTGCTCCAAAATCCAGTGAGATCTCTGAGATAACCTATCAGATTTGATTGAAACCTGGGTTAAACCCCAAAACAGGAGAGAATTGTGGTGCAGTGTTGCAGAAATACAGTGTGGGACACTCAATGTACATCCAGTGTAGCTCCATCAAATTCTGAAGCCTCAACTTCTGCCGCATAACTTAAATCAAGGAGTTCCCTTGAGAAGTCATCCAGTGTGGTCTGCCTGCTTGCTACAAAGATGCATCCACAGACTTACTGCAGTGTTTCAAAAAAGAAGTCTCTTACAGAATAACACTCTGCACTGGAAATGCTAAGTCATTAAATGTTACAGAAGTTAGCATTATTTTGTGATTCACTTTTCATTTGGCTTCAAGTTGCAGAGGTTCCCTTCTTTTATAAATCCAGCTCAAGACCAGAACTGAGAAGTCATTTCCTTTTGTGCTTATCAAATGACAAGGATGAACAGCTACAAAAAATGTTAACAAATCCCAGCTGGTTTGCATTATTGCACTCCTGCTAAGCGGATGTGGTGAGAGCAAAAGTCCTCGTTTCTGCCATATATTTGTCAGAACTTAGGCAGAGATTCTTTCTGAATGCTGATCCGATACAAGAGTTTAGAAGCAGTTTTTGGTGCAGTTTCTGAAACAAGAATCCAAGTACAGTAAACAGAACAGCTTTGAAAAATACTGCCTGGTTTTGGTTCCCTGGAATTAAGCCTGATTTACATGAGTCAAATGAGTGAGATCAAGGGTATAATGTTTAGTTTAAAGTTTACCAGGGACTAAGAATAAGTCATAATCAAGGGTTAGATGAATTTTTCTTAAGTGGAATTTTTCTAGGGTTTAGTTTAACAAGTATAATTTGTTTAAGAGGTCAGACCTCTATATGAAGGCAGTGGAACAGTGTAATGAAAAAGCTGTCCTGAATTTGACACCAGATAATGACTACTACTCATTTAATGGGAATTAGGAAAACTCATTTTAGGGAGTGTCATTTACTCTTGCTCAGTTCATTTCATATTAACTTCCTGGGTACATCTCTTGGCATTACTTTTTTTTTTTTAAACAAACCTTCCTCTTACTTTTCCTTACTTACAGAACCTTGTACCAGTAGTGTATGCACGATTTGTATGCCACTTACACTGTGGATAAGAGGAACTCCCAGAGGAAAGCAGGGGCACAGAAAAAAGCCAAAAGGCAAATTTGTTTAAACACCTGAGTTCCTGCAGAAAAGTGTTTGCTTCATCTTGTCTAATGAACTGTTACTCTTTAGATATTTTATTCCATTAGGATGCTGTTTTCCAGTGATAATGTTTTGTTCCAAGGCTAGACTTTACCCAATACACGTCAGCTTTCTGCAGTAGTTACTATTTCCAATTCACAGCATTTTTCAAACTACTGAACACTGTATTTGCACTGCCTTATGGTACCACCTCTAAATTTTTTCCTCACAACAGGACACTGATTTTCTCTGTGAATGGTCTTTTTTTTTTTTTGTGTAGGACAAGAAGCCTCCAAATCCACCAGCTTTTATCTTCATGATTGATGTATCGTACAGAAACTTAAAGAGTGGCCTAGTGAAGCTTATATGTGATGAACTGAAGACTCTGCTAGATAAACTTCCAAGGTAAAGAAGCAGAAGTGTGCCTGTCTTATCTTGCTACACTGCACTTCTCATGCAGCTTTACATGTTGAAAGGCAAAACCAAGCTATGGAAAATGTCAAAATTTCCAGTACGGGAACTTTTTGAGTGCTAGTGACCAAGTGTTAGTTTTTAACACTGCTGGCAATTCTTACACTTGGATGTCTAGGCTTACTGTATGAACAGAAAGAATCTGCCATGCTACTGCATGTGGAGCTTGCATTCTTTTCCTTTCTTGCAGTGAACTCTAGTGGTGTTATCAGCTCAGTCACAGCTTTGACTTCACTTGCTGTAGTTGTGTTCGCTGCAGTCCTGCTTTTCTCATTGAATTAAACAGGGAAATACCCAAAACAGAATACTTGGGAGTAGCCAGTCTCTAAAGCCATAGTGCTGGTGGGTTGTATCTTTAGCTCTGACTGTTAATTAACAAAACTTTTAAAGCTTCCTGCTGCACTGTGAGACTTCCCTGTCCTGGTTTGTATCTGAGAGGAGAGCAAAGCTTGTAGGCAACAACCATTTTATGAAATAGAGCACATGTGCTTTGTGAGCATGAAACACACAGCAGTAGTATTAATACTAGTCAATATTATTGAGAGGGTATTATTTTAGTGTTTAGTATAGTTTTTAGTGTATTAGTGTAATTTTCAATAGAGCTTAAATAACACAGACATGTAGTGAAATGAGAGCAGTGACAGACTGAAAAATGAAGTAGACAAGATGTTTCTTGTCTGCATATAAAGGTATATATAAAATAAAAGAACATCCAAAAAGAAAATGCTTTCTAAATAACAATGCTTGCACAGGGAGAACAGACTTAAGAAATGGAGAGAGCAGTGTGAGGAAGGGTGGGAGATGACATCCTTGGGACAATCTGGGATATGTTAAAAATCTTTTTTCTTATGGCCTTCTGGGATCCCTGTGCCGGAAAGAAATTCCAGTCCAGGGTGGGGGTTTAGCTTATCAGATGCCCATGTAAGGCCATCTCTCAAGTAGTTTTTCACTGAAGATTACACTGGAGACACAAGTGTTTGATATTATCCTGAACATATCTCAGAGCTTTCCATCAGAATTGGTCATAACTCTGAAGAAAATAAGAGGCATGGGTGGAGTAACAAAAAGCATTTGGCAGTTTGGAAACTTGAATAGGGCAAGTAGAGGAGGAATGAAAGCAAGTGTATCCATATCACAAAAGAGACATATTCATTCTTCTCACCAGCACTCTGCAAGATCTGTTGTGAAATAATTCGGGCCAAAGTTTTCATGTCCACTGAAAAAAGCAATTAAAAAAATAAAGAAAGCCAGGCCCTTCAGTTTCCTCAGATTTGTCTGTTGGCTTAAACGATATTAATTTAAAAGAAGACAAACATAACGCGTTCCACCAAAATTTGTGGTGAAAATTTTACTATGTTGCTTAGACACAGAGGTCACTGCATGTTCATTTTCTGTTGCTGGACAAAGACACCTGCAGAAATATTCTTCTGTTCCCACATGAGAGAAAAGCTCTCTGCAGGGAATTCACCCTGAGCTTGTATCTTTGAGAGGAAGGACTTGGGGTACCAAAGAAATCTGTGCCACAAAAAGGCCTTGCTTGCTGAAATTTTAGAGCAGATGTTTTCAAACGTGTTCCAAACCAGAACCCTCTCCCTGACTGTGTTTTGAGAAATACTGAGAAATGTGTTTGTAGAACGGTGCTTATGAGTTCAGAAAATCAGACTAATGAGTTGTGCAATTACGATTTTTAGGTACATAATTAAAAATAAAAACCAAAAGGCATTTGAATGCATTTCTGTACATATAATGCAGGTTGCTTCTTGTGAAACTTTAAAAAGGACTAAATAGTGCGTGAGCTACAGAGGCAATTGGCTGTTTAAAGCTAATCTTAAAAAAAATTCTAGAACTTGGTTGAAGTGGGGCAGTGCAGACTGACACTGGTAAGAGCAGTATCTGGAATAAAGGTCCCAGCCACCTGCTGTGTAACACCTTTGGGATTGGGATGATGTGGATGCTTCTGTTTGAAGTAGGAAAATGCTGTATGCATAGAAATTGAATAGTACTTTGTCCTCGTCAAGCTCCGTAACTAATTGTCCTGTTCTCTCTTTCCCATGTTGTGATGTCAACATGGTTTATTCTTTATCTTCGGGATTTTTGACTGTTTGCATGGGATGCTCCATTGAGAGGGTTGATGTAACTTTATAACTTTTTTTAAAAAAAGTAAACAATAGAGTAGTTGATTTTATCGAGGTGTTTGAATTTGACCTAAGGCAAAGATTGAGGCCATTACATCTGCTTGGCTGTTGTTTGCTTTGTTGTTCCCAGTACAGATAATGATCAGAGAGCAGCCATGCATGTCAAAGGAATGCTTTTATTGCAAGGTCAGGATTTCAGAATTATAACCAGTTGGGTTCTGTTTTCCTTACAGAGAAGAGCAAGAAGAATCCTCAGCAATTCGAGTTGGTTTTGTCACTTACAACAAAGTCCTTCACTTCTTCAACGTAAAAAGCAGCTTAGCTCAGCCTCAGATGATGGTGGTCACAGATGTGGCAGAAGTTTTTGTTCCTTTGCTGGATGGTTTCCTCGTGGACTTTGAGGAATCCCGATCAGTTATTACCAAGTAAAGTACAATTACACTTCATGAGAATAAGATGTGAATGCTTATGATGTGCATTATGCCTTTTAGTCAGTTGGGTTTTGGGGCATACAGGTATCTGTTGAAATACTTCAGAAGCCAGCAGATGCTTCAAGCCCTGTGTTTCCTCCTCTGAGGCAAAGAAAAAGCAATAGCCACAGCCCCCTGGTGCTGAACTGGAAAGTTTGTGTAGACCAGATGTAAACCACCTTCAGCTCTGCTGCCTCAGAACTGGGAGGGGGTGTAGCTCTTGGCCACGCTGTGTTTTCCCTCTTGCACTGCACATGATGTGCACCTGGATATGATCTTAGGACTTCGAAGTCCTTACAGCGCACCAGAACTACTTAATGGTTAGCTATTTTTTATTTATTGTATGTTCCTTTAGGTTACAAGCTTTGAAACAATGCTTCTCATAGAATTAAAAAATGCATATTTTCTTTTATTCTTGCTGGGATCCTAAGAAATTGAGCAAGGAAAATTTGTAATTTTTTTTGTACTGTAAATTTTCATGAAAAATATCTTCCTGTGTGAAGACTTGGTATGTTACAAGGTGTGTTTAGGGATCACCTTACACTGACCAGTTGAGACACTGATCCTTTCTCTTTCATAGCTTGTTGGACCAGATTCCAGAGTTGTTTGCAGACACTAATGAGAGCGAGACCATCTTCGCTCCTGTTGTCCAGGCTGGCATGGAGGCACTAAAGGTTAGAACATTCCTCTCTGTCAGAGAAGCAGCTTGAGATCAGGTTTGCTAAAAACCAGTCCCATCACAATGGGAAATGAGGGGAAAAAAGGTCGTTGATTGTTTCCAGCACTAATGTTCCATTATTCTAACAGTACCTTCAAACCGCTATAGTCAAAATAAGAACTGACAAGCATAACATCTGTTCCCAGATGTTCCTACTGAGGGAAACCAGTCCCCAGAGTCTGTTCCATGTAGGAGGGATGTTTAGGAGAAGATGAGGAGCAGGAGTCAGTTTCTTGTTCAGCGTTTAAGAGAAATAAAGACATGTTTAGTTACCACAACGGAACAAATCAATACTCTTGTGTTTGCACAGACACCCAGCCCTTGCACGTGTGAAGGGCAGGAAAGTCAGTATAATAATAATAATAATATCAGACTTTGCTCTGGTTATTCTTTTGCTTCTGCAAAACTTCTTGTGCAAAACAGGGTATTTATGACTGTCTGTCTGTGATCGAATCAGGCCGTGGCTGGAGGGTTTCTATTTAACCGACACATTCTCCCAGCTTGGATACAGCTGGCAGGAATCCACAGGCCAAGGTGCTGCCCAGTTGCTTTCTGTATGTCCAGGACATTCTCTGATGTGCTGACATTGGAGTGCCATGGAGCATTGCCAGTTAAATGCACACCACCCTGCTTCACCACAAGATTTGTAGGGGCAGAGCACGGCCAGTGGTGCTTTAAAATGTTTGATTTACCTGTGAGCTTTGTATGAGTGAAGCATGAACTTTGAGTACATAAATTTGTCGAAACAAAAATCAACATTTCTCAAATCTGTTTCTTATATATTGATTTAATACCTGCTTTCTTGTTATTTATTCATACTGCCAGCAGGTATGTGTGCAAAGCACATCTGAATGCTTTTTCCTAATACCTGACTTCTACAAAACAAAAATTTAAGGGCCATAATTACAAATTTCCTTTGATGACGGCTATAAAAGAAAGCAGCTCTTAATTAAGCTTTTGATTTAGCTCAGTATTTTTAAGTTATAATTTGCAAGGATTTTCACTGTGAGTTATTCATCTGCATATACCTTTGCTCAGGAAAACAGTTCTTGTCTAAAAAGAACAAATGGATTGTGTTAATATGTATATTTTAGAAATTTTGTCAAACCAGTATCAGTAATTTCTGATGCATATCAGGACAAACAGATATTTGGGAAGTCTTTCAGCCTTCAGCAGAAGGCTTCTTCGAAGGAATTGAAGAAATTGGCATTGGTGATCAAAAGTAACTGTTCCTGAAATATCAGGGGTGAAATTTCAGCCATTTGAAAAGTCAGGTGCTGCCTTCAGTTGTGTTTCTGCCATAGCAGAGAGACTTCTGGTTTCCCAGAAGAATGCCACACCTTAGTTTGAAAGGTGGAATATCCTGTGAACATGATTTCTGATTTGTGTCTGCATCTTGGCAGTGTAGATTTCAGTGTGGAATCTGCTACAGGGATGGAATTGTCACCCATTTATAGGAATGTATGGAACACCAGTGTGCCTGAACTGAATTTTTCTGTTGAACTGCATGTCCGTTCAATTTGATCCAGTATGAGTATTTGTATTTTGATGCCTGTGGCATAATGCTTGTATCCCATTGGAAAGTCTCCAAGAGAGGCACTCCTCCTTTTGCCTCTGGAGGAAGCGCTGTCAGAATGCCTCGGCCGGCAAACCTGGGTGCTGGACTGCTGCTCACTGACAGGAAAGCCCCCGTGTGTTTGGGGCTTGTTCCATCAGGTTCTGAGCCTGGAAATGAATTCTTTACCTCCGAGGAGCTTGCAGAAAGAGACCCCCCAGTGTGTGATATGTGCTTGTTAACCGTGCAGTAATGACTGTGCCAATGTGGTGTCTTTGGAACAGGCTGCAGAATGTGCTGGGAAATTGTTCATCTTCCACTCTTCTCTGCCAACTGCAGAAGCACCAGGGAAGCTGAAAAACAGAGATGACAAAAAACTGCTCAATACAGATAAGGAAAAGGTATTTTCTGCTCTGAGCTAAGAGGGGACTGCTGTTACAGTGCACTTCTCTAATAGGGCACTGATCTTTTTTCATTTACTTTTACACAGAAGTGTTTGGTTATACGATGCCTCTGTAGTGATGGGTTCTCCAAGAACATACTGAGGTGTTCCCTGTATCCATGGGCAGGGGAAACATGTGTTTGGTGATAGCCATGCCTCACTTCAAACTTCCACTTCATCCTTTTGTCTTCATCTGGCCCTTTGGGTTATGATTAATATCTTATGTGATGGCACTCGTATTTTTTATTCTTTTGCAGACCCTCTTCCAGCCCCAGGGAAATTATGAGGCCTTAGCCAAGGATTGTGTGGCCAATGGCTGCTGTGTGAATTTGTTCCTCTTCCCAAATCAGTATGTGGATGTAGCCTCCATGGGCCTTGTCACAATGTACACTGGTGGAACACTGTACAAGTACAACAATTTCCAGGTAAGTGGTGCAGGTTTCCTGCCTTTCAGATAGTAACAGCTGGGCGTTACTGTTGTTTTTCATCTCATTTCAATGTGTGCTTGGACATTTAACTTAAAAGCAGGGCGAGTCTGGAAAGCCTGGTTATCAGTTCCAGGGGATAAAATTCAAACTTAGAAATGGCAGGTCAGGCTCAAGTTTGTATCTTGAAGTAGTGATAAACTGGTTGGCTTCCTTAAATTTTGCTGAAAGGTTACGTGCAGGAATGTCCAGTTTATGTCCAGGCCTGGTGATGAGTGGCGGCCACTTGCATATACCTGATTCTGATAACAACAATCCACATTTGAAATCCTTTTTAAAGGGCTCAAGAGCTGTTAAATGTGAGCAGATTTGCTGGGGGAAGATGGGTATGATGGGAGGGGGTGTTGGGTCACTGCGGTGCTGCTGCCCTTCAGTGTTGGACCTCTGAACCTTCTGCTTTGTGTTTGCAGCTCGATGTCGATAGCCCCCAGTTCTTGAGTGACCTCAGGAAGGACATCCAAAAAAAGATGGGATTTGATGCAACAATGAGGGTTCGGACAAGTACAGGTAATAGGACCCACGGGAATGAATTTTAACTAATATAGTGCTGTGCAAATCACTTGTAAGATCAGGCTGGTTTAATTTCATTATGTACTTCTTGAAAATTAATTGAATAGGCTGATAAAATGCATGGCTCTGTGTATATATATTGTTACTTATATACATATACGCACACACGTACTTCTGTATATGCGTCCTTAACAACTGATTTTCAAGTCTGGGAAAGGCTTCTGCTCACTCTGCACACAGCATGGACTGCAAGGAAGTTGTATAAAAAGGTGTTGCTGCTGGACACTGAGCTGTGCCTTCATTTTCATACTCAAATGACATTCCTATGTCTATCCAGCTTCCTTCAGTCATTGGTAGCTGAAATGCAAGTATTAGAGAAAGGGACACACCCAAAGAGGCCAAGCCAGCAGTGCAGAAGCTCTGGGTGTCTGAGTGACAGCTTTTCCCTTTCTCCAGCTCTCACAAATGCCATCAGCAAGGATAGTTGTTGGGACTTGTGAGGCTGTAAAGCCCTGAGGGAACATGGCTCCTGCTTCAGTAAGTGATGTCAATTTAATTTGCCATTTTTAAACGAAATGCTCTTTTTTTGCATCTGGCTGCAGGCTTTAGGGCTACAGACTTCTTTGGGGCCATTTACATGAACAACACCACGGATGTGGAGATGGCAGCGGTGGACTGTGACAAAGCAGTGACAGTGGAGTTCAAACATGATGACAAACTGAATGAAGACACAGGGGCCTTAATTCAGGTAAAAACACCTAATTCATGTAATACCATAAAATGGTGAGCAAGACCTTCTGCAGCCAGAGCAGAGAGGAAGTGATGGTGTAGGAGTGATGGGAACAAGGCACAACTTGCACAGACTCTTGTGCCGTAACACCAGTAGTTAAAAGTGTGTTCCCCTTCCTCTGTGCTGCATGTTCTATTCAGGGGTACCCAAAGGCTTTCTAAACACTCACTGAGACCTCATCGGCTGTTCATTTTTTCCATTTCACTGTAAATAAGTTTATTTGGAGTAAGAGATTCATTGCTACTTATATGGCAATTGTTATTGCTGTGGCATTCCTTGTGATCTCTGTTGCTAAACCTCACTTCCCCCTCTACAGACTGTAGGACTTTTCATAATGTTAATATGAAGACCTTATTTTATAATGTCTGGTAGATGTCCCTAAGAACCACAGGTGTGGTGGTTCTACAGCTGCCAGCAGCGCTGCCAGGCTGCTCTGGCTGCAGAAGGCGTCACCTGCCTTTAGTGCACAGAGAGGGTGGCTCCAGGGGTGACACTTTGTGCCTCTATTGCAGTGTGCTGTCCTGTACACATCGATGAGCGGGCAGAGGCGAATCCGCATACACAACATAGGTTTGAATTGCAGCTCCCAGTTAGCTGACATCTACAGGACTTGTGAGACTGACGCACTTATCAACTTCTTTGCTAAGTCAGGTACGGTTGCAACAGACCAGTTTTGTTTATTTTTTTCCTTTGGCTTGGATGAAGAGGAAGGAAAGGGGGCTGAAGTGATTACCTAGTAGGAAATCATTTTTTATAACTTGCTGCTCCATGCCTGAGCAATTCCTGAAGTATTATGAAATTGAAAAGACAAATAATTACCTATTTTAGACAAACTGCCATAGAAGTAATACTTGTATGTAGGTAATGCACAGAACTGGGCAGGCACAGTAAGTGGCAATGGACATCCTACCGCAGCATTGGAGGTTTGGTGGGGTTTTTGGCTGTCTGTAGAAGAGACTGAAAAGCAGCCCCAGCCCTCAGGTCTGTAAAATCAGAAACTAGCAGAAGACAAAGATACTTAGAGAGAGCATCTTTTTTAACACACACTTTTATTCTGTGTTTGTAGCTTTTAAAGCCATTCTGAGCCAGCCCCTGAAGACAGTCAGGGACATCCTGATGAATCAGACTGCTCACATGCTGGCCTGCTACAAGAAGAACTGTGCCAGCCCAGCAGCTGTCAGCCAGGTAAAACCCACACCCAGTCCTACCCACCCAGGCTTTGCCACAAGGGATCAACCACCCTGCAACATCAGCAGAGCCAGAAAGGAAAATTTCAGGACAGACTTGTCCTTTTCTTTCAAATACAATTAATGACAGGTGGGATTCAGTGGTGGCACTTAGAGCACACAGAAACTGTTGTTCTGGAACAAAAGGCAGTGCCATTCATGAAACTGATGCCTATATTCACAGAAAGGAGCTCAGTCAGCCTTTTTCTTCCTGCAGGAATTACGCACTGACTCACAAAGCTTTCATTTGTAATTGTTATGTTGTTACAGATGGTTGTAGTATTCTAATTTTTGACAAAGCAGAGTAACTGATTTGTTTCTGTTTAATTTATTCAGTCACATCTTAGTGATTCAGCTCAAAGAAAGACTCAGGCTTTTCCATCCTAGCAGTGCTGCCAGTAACCACAAGCCTGGGCAGTGAATTGTTCATTGTTGCTGAGGCCCAAATGTGTCAAACAAAACCGGAGCCACTTACTGTGGACCACTATTTCTCTCCTTAATACTTGAGAGAGTGCCCCAAAAATGAACAGGGTTACAGGGAGATGACAGCAGCCAAGACAGCGACTACATCTTACAGAGCAAATAATTTCTGTTGGATTCTTATTAAATGTGTCGTTTTCTCAGCTGATCCTGCCAGACACGATGAAGGTGCTGCCCGTGTACATGAACTGCCTGTTGAAGAGCTGCGTGCTGGCCGGCAGGCCCGAAATCCCAACCGACGAGAGAGCTTTCCACCGCCAGCTGGTCATGGCCATGGGGGTGGCCGACACGCAGCTCTTCTTCTACCCGCTGCTGCTGCCAATTGTGAGTCAGCAGTGGATTTTTCACTTAAATTTCTAACCCCTCTTACCTGGAAAGGAACCACTAAAATGTACCAAGCCTTTCAGGAGTTACTTGCCAAGTCAATTGCACAGCTCTTGTGTCTTTTGCCCCACAGCACAGCCTGGATCTGAAGAGTGACGCTGTCCCAGCCGCTGTCCGCTGCTCCGAGGAGCGTCTCTCCGAGGGAGGGGCCTTCCTGCTGGCCAACGGGCTGACCATGTTCCTGTGGCTGGGAGCCAGTGTCTCCCCAGAACTCATCCAAGGGCTTTTCAACGTGCCATCCTTTGCACACATCAGCACCGAGACTGTGAGTAGATGCAGACTAAGAATTGAGGATTTAGTTAGACCAGATGCTAATCAGAGAAACAAGCAAGGTCTTTTTTCATCCTTCAGCCTTAAAAGCAGGAACAGGTGACCAGCAGAAGGTGTTTAGACACCAGAATTGCTTTACATAAAACTTAAATTTGACACTCTGAACACTATGAGGACAGAAGCTTTCACAACGTTTGTTGCAGGTATTAAAGTCCTTTCAACTGTGTATTGCTCAAATTAGAACAAAGCACTTTGCAATGGTTAACTTTCTCTTGATGATGCGTTTTCAGATAGTGATTGTTTTAAACTGAAAAATAAGTCCCCAGGATGAGACCTTCTAGTGAAAGAGATAGGGTTTCCTGGTTTGGTATGAAATCCACAGTACCTTATAACATAACTATCAGCAGCTAGTCTTGGTTAGAGATGTGACTGGACTATAGCAATCTGCTTTCCTTCTGACAGACATCCCTGCCTGACCTGGACAATCCATTTTCTAAGAAACTGAAGCGTATCCTGGAGCAAATCCAGAGCCAAAAGCCCCACACTATGAAGGTAACTGCTTTCTGCCTCAACTTATTCCTCATACTTGTTCAAAGGAACACTCCAGGCTTTGCCAAAACTTAGCAGTGGCTATAAAAGCTTTTTTAGGTATCGGGAGTCTTCCTGGACATGGGTGAGTTCCAGCATGATTTGTAGGCACAGGCATCTCAAATATGCTTAATTGCAATCAAAACAGATTTTCAAAGGTAGTCAAGTCTAAAAGGTAACCATTTTATTCTGCACTCCTCAATTCGTGTTAGTCTCTCCAGCTTCTGCACTGTGGAGATTTATTTGTCTTGGGGGTTTTCCCCACCTCAAGAGCATCCACTAAGAGAGACAGGAAAACTGTGCTGCGTCTAGTCTGACTGTATCCTAAAACTATGTCTGTATCTCTTATCTTTCCAGCTGATGATAGTGAAGCAACGGGAGCAGCCAGAGATGCTTTTCCGCCAGTTCCTAGTAGAAGACAAGAGTAGTTATGGAGGAGCCTCGTACGTGGATTTCCTCGTGTGCATTCACAAAGAGATCACCCAGCTGCTCAGTTAAGGCAACTCAAGTAAAATGTTCAGTTCCTTTTTGCCTTTGCAGGAGGGACAGTTTTTGGTGCCTGAAGGCTGGCCCACAGCTCCATCAGGCCCAGGCCTTCTGCTGTGCTTTACTGACCCTTTTCTGTGCTCTTTTTGTACAGTTTCATTTGACCCCACCTCTCCCTGAGTATTTTGCTTACTTCTTAAGCTGTAGAATAGGAAGTTCTGCACTCAGGTATTAATCTTCTGGGAGTCCTGACTCTTTCTCTACGTGAATTGCCAGATTTCAGACTGCCAATGCTTAATAGCATATATGGTATACATTTCTTAAAAGACAATTTAGAAAACTCTCCATTATTCCTTTTGCTAGTCACAAGTTGTACCAGAGCTGGGAAAGATGATCAGAATCTGTACAGAGAAGGAAAAAAGGCAAAACGTTTCTTTTTCTAAGTGAGGACATAGAGTTGAATCAGATTGGTCGTAAACATGTAGTTCAGTTTTAAGGATTTCAAGTCCTTCCTGTGAAGCAAATCTCTGTAAAGTAAATCCTTTTTCTTCCCCTGGAAGGGACAAGTGTTACTTTCTACAGAAGCAGAGCTCCAGAGACCCTTCCACAGTCAGGGTTATCCAGGAGACAGAAATGCCTCAGTTTTATAACTGGACTTATAAAAAGTGTAACAACAACGGGGATCACAGGAAGAACAGTAATCAAACAATCCTTTTGCCACCTTTGGCAGATACTGCTACACTATTATGGTACAATTCTGTCCTCTTGGGAGCAGCAATTAGTTTAGCATACTATTTAATTACATTTTCAAAATTGCACACGTTAGGCTTTATTTAGTACATTTGCTAACTGGAATATTCCCAACACAACTCAGAAAAATCTGTCTCTCAAAATTTCAGTGGCAGATCAACTGTGAGGCAGTTCACACATTAACCAAAGGTTATTTGTGGTGCTATAAAGCCTCTTGTTTAATACCAGTTCTATTACAGTGACCTCCTCTCCCATGACTGATTTAATCAATGGTCACTGCTTTGAAAAACAAGCCTTTGCTAATACCAATATCAAAGGTAGAATTTGGAAAGCCAGAGCCTTTGGAACAGCTGTTTACCTCAGATACTTCATCAGTCTCTCTGCCTCTTTAGGACCAATGCCTCTGCATGTGAGGTTTGAACTTTGCCAAACTTGAAAAGCTATTATTAAAAAAATTAGTGTTTCAAAGAAAGCCAAAAACACTCAAAAGTAAGGTTAAGCCTCAGTAAAGAAAAAAGTGCCTTTAAACATGTTAGTGTTGCTACTTATATTAATTATTTAATATCCACAATAAGCAGTCAAAATGCATAATTTTTCGGTTCGACAACTTACCTATACAGTCCTATTCTTGTCATTGACCAAGAGCTCTTGAAATAAGTGGCTGTATTACAAAAGGGTCCTCGGCCTGAATTCAGCTGCCAAGACAAGCACTTTTTAGCTGTAGACATTACCCTGTAAAAAGTATTTGTTGCCATTTCATTTGTAAAATGACACCAGCAACATTTGTGTAAAGAAATAAGCAATTATTAAATATAATCTGTGTGTGTGTTTATTCTTTCATACATCCCAATTTCTCCAAGGTTTTATGGCCATGCATCCAGCAGTGAGTGCACTGTAGGTCACCTTCTCCTACTGTGACTCTCAAGACAGTCAGCTTACATGGCCTCAGCATTTTCAGTGTCTTTCTGCTGTTGTCATCACCCATGGCTATGGTGAGAAGACACAATCCAAGTGGAGCCAAGTGTCCCAAAGAGGGGCTGTTCAGAAGCAAGCTCAGGTAAGCCAAAGCTGCTCATACCGGCAGAGCTACTGCAGCAGATCTCTGGCAGGCCCTGGGCAGTTGGTTACCCACAGTAAGACATCACGGTGGAGAAAACAGCACATGTTGACAGCAGTCGTGACAGTGACAGGTATCACACAGACATACTACAAGTGCAGTGCTTGGCTTCACCGTAAACTGTAGGACTGTAGTATTTAACTCAGATTTACAGCAATTAGGACTTTTTTTCTCCTTTTTCATTGCTGCAGTAATTATACTCAAAATTACTTTCTGTTTCACGGAACTTGCCCACTGCTTTCTTTTCAGTCCATGAAAATGACTCTGTTCTGAAAAGGATTAGTGCAGCTCTCTTGCACACTAAGTTGATATTCAGCCCATTACACAATTGCCATTTCTGCTAAAACAATAAAGTTGCCCCTAAATTCAGTAATTTCGCAAGGAGAAAACACTTTTTCTACTATATACAGAAACAGTGGTTCATGTATCTGTCACTTTCAAATTACTCAGTGTATGTTTATAAAGCCGCAAGACTTAGAGATGCTTTCAATGTAATGGGCTTGAAATGCTCAGGTATCCGTTTTTAGAGTGCATTCTGGATATTAAAATCTATAGCAGGGCCTAGAAAACCAGCTGAATATTCTAAAATGAATTCCATGACTTAATGTCAGTTAACTTCCATAATCATCTCAAAACTGCTCAGTAGTTTGGAGCCTGAATTCCACTTCCCTGAACAAAGCATTCAGCACCTATGAACACACCCAGCGAGCCAGTGCTGGGGAAGAACTTCAACACCCCCACAAGGATTGACTGCCAACCTGCACAGCACACCAGCATTCCAGCCAGCTTCTTGTAACCAGCACTGTCTGAGTGCACAGAATTCTCCAGCTCATGGCTGATTTACAATGATCTACAGCTGACTGGGGTCCTAAGTTCCCACTGAAGCCCAACGCTGAGACATCCCCAGTACTCAGCCTCCTCCAGAATGGAAAGACATGACAAGCTGTAGACAGGCACCCCAGATCAGACTGGAGGCATTATGCCTTTATTGAAAGTGGAAAGGAAGAAACTCGTCAGGCTTTTTATCTTCCAGNTTCACTGTATAATGGAGTGTGTGGTCAATTGCTTGTTAACAACGTGGACATCCCACTTTGCTGGCAAAGGTTGCCCATTCAGACAGCTCTAATCTAACTTAAAGTCATGTCAGGGGCATAAAAAGAGCTGGTTCTGCTGTTTGAGGGCCTGGGTGGCTCTGAGGCCTGATGGGTGTCGCTGAGAGAGGTGGATCTGTAACACCGCTCATAATCCCACCTAAAATTTAGTAGTCTCGATGGAGGAATTTTCCAAACAACCATCATATTTCAGTGCTGGTTGCTGAAAATTTGGATTCTGAGGTGGTGGGAGCTGGTGTGCCTGGAAAGAGTTGAACCCTCGGGCTGGGTCAGAGCCGCCTCAGCCTTGGGGGCAAAAGCGTCTCCTGGTGTAAGAAAATGGGATCTGCTCCCGGGCTGCCTCCCTGCAAAACCTGATTGCTGTGGATCTGGGGAATCCCAGGATTATGTGAAAACCCTGGCTGCTTTTTAAGTCGCAGTGAGCCCGTCTGGCCCTGCCTCAGGATTGCCGTCATTACCACGGCCTCATCAGCTGTGGGAAATGTTACAGTCCCGGCTCCGGAGCGGAAATTTCCTCATGAAGTGTGCAGAAGAAAAGAGTGTAATTGAGTTTATAGCTCGAAAAGTGGTAAAACTACCCTTGAAGAAGTCATTAAATGTGAATTGACTCAATGATTTCTGCCTGAATCATCAGCAAGCATTAAACACACACGATGTGTGTGTGAGGGGAAAGGCAGGAGCCTTGGCCAGGGAGTGTTCCTGAAATCACAGTGACTTTGTAGTTTTTGTTATTTTGTATTATTTGTATTTGTCACTGAAACATGACTGGAAAAGTGATAAAAATGCTTTGGATAGACACCAGGGGTGAAGGTGCAAAGGACCGATAACATCCCACACACTCTCTTTGGAAGTGTCCCACACCAGCATTCCTCATCCGCTGCCTCTGTCTCTTCCGCTGAAGCTGTGACTGTGGCAGCAGGACCGGGTATGTGCTACAGTTCTAAAGATATTTTATTTTTATAGCTATCAATTATAGATGGGCAACAACTGAGAAAAGATGCAATTGTAAAAATGCATGAACTTCAAAATTTTGTAGGAATTTCTCTGACTTTTGATAATTCTGATGTTTTTGTGTGATTTATATGATGACTATTTTGCAGGGGGAAAGAAGTTTATATGGAAGTGTTCCATTTTT
>VZTF01008566.1:0-13875 GCA_013397755.1 Cnemophilus loriae | reverse complement strand
TGTAGGTACCATTGCCAACAAGTTCCACCAATTCAAAGATTCTTGCAGGATCCCGCAGCGCCGAGAGGTCGATCTCATCTAGGTTCCGCATCGGGGAATTGTTTGCCATGTTTCCACCGCCGGCCAGGCGGCCCACCGCCACTGAGTGGGCAGTGGCAGCTGCCACAGAGCTGGCACTATTTAACGCCTCTCTTCATGTGGGGCACGGGGAAGGAGAAGCCATCGCTGCCACCCCTGCCCTTCTGCCTGCAGTGCAGCTGGCTAGGGGCGGCCAGGTAGGTAAGGCTTGCCACGGGCCACACCAAGATGGAGGCTGCGGCGTGTTGCACCGGGATGGCCCCAGCAGCAGTGCCTCGCCACCCCTGGAAAAAACTACGCGTGCACTGTTTTGATTTTCTTCTTAAATATGTCATCACAGAGGTGTTACCAACCTCTCTAATTGGGCCAGTAGCATGTCCATCTTCAGAGCCATCAGAGATTGGCTCTGCCGGACATGGTGGAAGCTTCTAGCAGCTTCTCACAGAAGCCACTTCTGTGGCCCTCCCCCACTACCAAAAACCAGGCTGTGCCAAATCAACACAGTACACCATGTTGATATGAAGTTTTAAGTAGGAGAAAATGAGAAAGGAATCTGTAAAGACAAAGCTATTGCAAGTGCTGCATAAGATTTTGCTGAATATATTAGAAGCTGCAGCTCGTATGGTCTCCAGTCCTAATTTAAAAAATGCTAGTCTCAGAGAGGAGTTTTAACAGCATAACTTGCTCAGTAATAGTATTCAAAGAGAATAAAAATATCTGTCTTCACAGCATATCATCTTATATCAATTAAGCAAAACAACAAATGCTTACCTTCATTTCTCCTTCTTCTACCACTAGCTGCCAATTAGCATCTCCTCCTACATCTTGCAAGGAATATGTCATGTGGTTTTGTACCATCTCTTCCACCTTTAAAGGAAAAATTACATATTTTTAAGTAATTCCTTTCATCTTCTTGGGCAGGCGACTGTACAGTATTGGAAGCCATAAGTCAATACTTCAAATCCTGTGCAGGAGCTGAACTTGGACAACAGAGCCTTCTATTACAGGTTAAGATCAAGCAGGTACTTCTGGCCTTCAGAGACAAAAGCCAAAATCTTGATTCAACTTCCGATTTCCTTCTTTATGGGTTCTTCCCTATCCTTCCTTTGTGCCTTTAAACTGTCAAAACTCACTATTCCTACCTGAGACAGTTTTATTTCAGCACATAGGAAATTACTTCCGGTATCTCCAAATAGAATTACAGTGCATTGTAGGACTTGAAAACCAATATTCACTGAAGAGCATTTAAAAAGATGAAGGGGAGGGAGGGGGGGAGGGGAGACAGACAAACACTCTAAAAAAGTAAATGCATATCAAAAGTTATATTGAAACAGCAGTGAGGGAAACAGTCATGAGAAAAGCATGCCTATTCTGTTTCATTGGCATCTTTGCACAGTTGCCAACTAGAAAAACAGAACAGAAATGCTTACATTCAAAAAAATTATGATGATGCAGAGATCCACTATTTTAAAATACTCATTTAAAAATACTTAGCTAGACAGTTGCATGCTTTTCTTAAAGGTCAAATATTTGATACATTTTTATCAAGCTGTGTGAATACTTTTTTTTTGTTCCAAATAATGTGCATGAAAATGGGGGGGTGGGACAGGAAATGAATTTTCATGTTAAATCTACAGTCTTGTTATGTTTCTTTAGTGTCTGTCCCCCCATTTCCAAATCCTATTCTCCCCCAAATAAAAACAGAGACAAAAAGCTAAACTATCCATTGCTGTGTAATGTTCATAAGTGCTGAAAACAACTTAGTAATGTTTTTTGCTTAAGAGGTAGGTGACTACTAAAACTCATCACGTCAAATAAGTCCATGTAATTGACACTATTTTCCTGAATCAGTAGAAATTTCTTTTTTAAAGAGGAAATGCATTGCAATCAAAGGTTAGTCAATTGACCAACATACAAATTAGTCTAAGAACTGTATGATCACAAGATTAATAGCCTGAACCTATGGGTGGTTTTTGTACAACTTGAAGAAAAAAGTAATTGAATCAAGTCAAAATCCTCAAAATACAACATAAAAATAAAATCCTTTCAATAGAAATGCTACTTTATCTTATTTTAACTATAGAATTCTCTACAGAAACCAAGTTAACAGTCCAGTTTTGGGGGTTTTCTTTGTTTTCTTTAATTTTTTTTTGTTATAATGAAGTATAAACACCCACAAGATTTGTGTTTCTGCTTTTAGACAGGCCATTTTTCCCTGCCACTTACTAACAGGTTTCCTACCAAATATTCTTCTAATTATTTTTTTTTTCCCAGGGAAACAATGACACAGTACAAGCCAAGCCAGATAAGAATGTGAGCTATTTAAATATTCAATTTGCTAGCTCTAGGTCACACTTCTTTCAGAAAGGAATCCTTGCTATGCTCCTGCAACTTTATCTGCAACATATTCAGGGTCCCTATTGCCTCCCCTAGCTCCTAATCTATTAGGGACAAAGCTGACCTGTATGTGTTTGTTTTGTATTTTGCTGCTTTTTGCTTTATGCCAAATGCAGAGGGAGGAGGAGAATAGCAAAGAAAGAAGGGAATGAGGCATTGACAGGAGTATCAGAGAATCATAGAATACCTGAGTTGGAAGGGACCCTCAAGGATCAGAGTCCAACCCCTAGCCTTGCACAGGCCAACCCCAAGAATGTGCCTAAGTACAATCTAAACAGTTTAAGGCCTTTGGAATTGTTCAGCATTTAGCCCCTTGACTTCCTCTGAAAATTTGAAAGGCATCTTTAGTTTGTTTCTCTCCCTCTCTTCTCCCAATAAAGTTTCATTCCTCCTAATACATCTTTCAGACAGCTTCCTCTTAGGTTTGGGAAAGGAGAGGTATTATCATTGCAGCTTTCAGAGGAAAGAGAATGTTGTTTTTCGCTAACAAGCAATTACTTCTATTTGACCAAGTAATTGCAATGCCTACAACTGCCTTGTGCATACTATCTGTCCAAACTGTGATCTACCTGCTGGTCTCTGTCAGCCTGAACCTATTTCAGGTACCACATTAGGCACCGAGTCAATATTCACAGCTTCTTTCCCAGTGGGGAGGCTATACTATTACCTCTGGGTTCCTGGCAGACTACAGGAATGATCTGCAAAAATACTTCTATCCCATGCAGCCTTGGTCTTAACATTAAATGGGCAGATCTTCATTTAAAAGGCCCTCAGAAGAGCTCAATCTATTTTAAAATCTGATAGTCCTTTAAAAGGAAAAAATGATTTGCCACACATTTGCAGCATTTTAAGCCCACAACCTCCCACTCAACTGGCAGAGACAAATCAATGTCAGAATGAACCAGCTCCTGTCAGAATATGTCTATGCATCTCCATCTTAAAAGCAAAGCTGCAAGTTTCTACTTGACCTGCTACTAAGATTCCCTTCATATAAATGAAGTCTAGAAACAAGCCCCATTTATTCAGAATCAAGATTTAGCTTGCCTTTCCAAAAGCCAAATCCTCAGCCTGGGGACAGAGGACAATTTCCTAATAATAAGGTCTACAGCAGGTTGTCGCCAAAAGGTGTGCTGCTTTTCTCTTCATGCTCTCAGTTGTCTTTCACCTGCTTGTTCACTAGCAATGAAGCTCCAGAGCAGGTAAAGCAACTTAATGAACTGGCAAGTTTGTTCTAGGGAAGATATGGGGGAAGAATGGGGTAGAGGGGAGTAGGTTTCTTGTAAGTAAGCAGGATCATTCTTTCTGTAGTGAGTCAGTTAACTTGAAACCACATCCTAAGACCCTGGGTAGTAGCTTCTACATAGTATAATCCCTGCAGCTGCTAGAAAGAGCAACACCTTGACCCCATAATCCAGTCCATTTGACCCTGATCTTTAATGTCAATTTGCATTATTGTGATAAGGACCTGATTGATCTCAGATTTGTTTTTAAGTGGTTAGGTTTTCAGCCACACTGGTGGTCTGATACTCAGGTTTACCATATGGATCCACAAATGTTATCACAGATCTAAGAGGTGAAAATGAGAAGGTTCACATATTTTAATGACTGTTTCCCTTACACTGAACTGGCAATGCAGCCTGATAGACAATGAATTCTATCTTTAGAATCAAACTTGCTTTCTATTACTTGATTTCCTCCCTCCTCCCCTACAAAACCAAACTTGAATTATTAACGTGACTGGAGTACCAGTAGATCAGCCTATCGGTGTTGTGCAATATGACCTGCATACTTTTTCCCCTTGTGATAAATTCAAATTCCAGAAATTAGCTGACTGCAATAAGTCAAGGCAAGTGTTGGGATTTCAGTCCAATAAGCAAGCCCTTAAGTGTTAGGATTCTGCTCACAAAGCTGGTGGCAAGATATGCAGGTAGTATGATTCCAGGCTCTGTTACTCAAAAGAAAAATCCATTCCTTCTATTTGAAAAAGCAGGCTGTTTGCAGTGTGTCAGACTAGAAAGATGGCTGTCTCGAGACATTTTGGGATGCATGTGTGTGTGGGGGAGGGGCAGGTTAGGCCTTGCCCTGGCGAGACAGTGAACTGCCCCTCCACTCCCCACCCCTAGAGCCAGTATCCCAGCCCTGCAGTGGTGCCAATCATGGAACACTGGAGGCAGAGCTCCACTCTCGCCTAACCCAGCTCCTGAGTGTCCAGAAGTCCCACCTGGGGGGAGGGCCCACGAAGGCCAAGGGGTATTTAAGGCTGAGCATGAGGCCAGCACACGTCTTGACCCTACCTTCCTCTTGGAGTTTCTATCTGAACACCGCTGGAACCCAGGAGTTGGTAGCTATATGCATGCTTTTCTATATCTTTTCTTTCTGTCTTTCTCTCTTTCTTCTTCTTTTAATCCCCTCTTCTTGGAACATTTTGAGTGATTTAACATCACACGGGTTTAAAGTTTGCTAAGTTGAATGGACCGAATTAATGCTGTGAAAAGTGTTTTATGTTGATTGGATGTTGTAGTAAACCTTTTGCCAAAGCTCTCTGATTTTTCTAAAGTTTGCCAGTAAACTTTTGTTTTGTTTTGATCTCTTGAGAATATCTGGTCAGTATTTCTCCTGTGTGTCTAACCCAGCGTACATGAACCACTGTAAAGTCCTTTTATTGGGGCCTTACACAGTGTTAGTTAGTAATTTAAAAACAAACAAACCCAGAACCAACAGACCCCAGAAGGAAGCCCCATATTCACAATCATATGGACCACAGCAGAAGGAAAGTAATGGCATGAATGCTGTTTGAATGAATTTTTTTTGAGACTAAAGACCAAACACATGAATTCACTTATCTAATTCAACTTTAAACTATGCTCTTCAGAGCAAGCACCTAGAGTAATTTTGTACATTACTGGAATATGTCACTACAACTAAATTCACTTATTCAGGATGTCAGACATTTTCTGAAGGATAATTGAGTATATTTGAACTCTTCAGTAAAAGTTCTCATATCCACAATCTCATTTTTTTAACGACATACTTTATGACCTTTTGGTAATAAAACTAGTTGTAGAGGTAAAAAATTATAATAGAGAACCTTAAAATTTGGTGTCTTAATGTTATTACAAGTGACAAATTTTAAAAACAGAATTAAACCTTTGATTTAAAAACAAGAAAAACTATTCAATTTGAAGCAAAGACCATCTCCAGCCCACACAAAACAGGTGTTATTTTATTACTTTTATTATAATCAGAAATGCAAAATTTTCAAATTGTAGGTATTTTTATTAAAGCTAATGAAATCAGTCCAACAGTTCACAAGATTTGGGCCTCTGCACAAGTGATATGCATGCAAGCAGAATGTAAAAATACAACCATTTCGTATAGAAATAGATAACTCTTTTTTTGTCTCAACATACTAGTTTAGAGTAAACAGTGATTTATGTAACAAAAAACCCAGGTTCTAGAGAAGAGGATGAAATGCAGTAAAGATACACAACCCCCACTCTACACATTAATACAGTACCTGGGCGCTGAATCTGTGAACATCAAAGGCACTGACTAGATCAATGGAAGACATGGAGGAAGAGCGACTATAGGGCTACCAGAGACAGACAAAGAAAAAACCAAGTAATCAGAACAAAAGCACAACAGAGCATTCAGTACCAACTTGCAAGCACAGGATAATGAAGAAAATGTAAACGAAAGCACCATAAGAAGCAAGCACAGTGGCAAATGCTGATTTCATGCACCTATGATGTATTATGCTCCCAGTGTAGCCCTAAAAAAGGCATAGTGTTTCAAGTAACACTAAAAGAAGTCAATTGCTTCTAATGCAAGAGACTGTATTTTTTTTTCCATTAATTAAATGAATTTTGGTGAAGGTATCTTAATAACACCGAGGTTAGCAAGTTGTTGGTTTTTTCTTTATAGTCTCTAACTGACAAGCTTGATACAAATCAAGAGTATTCTAAATAGATCCTGAAATCAGGATTTTTTTAGCCAAGACAGAAAACGGTCCTTTTCCAATTCCAGCTACTTCAATTAAAAATGAGTAAACCACTGAAAGTTATTCTAGAAACACCTAAAAAAAAAAAAATCTTACCTATTCATATAAAATATTATATACAAATACAAGTCAGCCAATTATACAGAGGAGATCATGAGAAATATCTTACCTTTTGGACAAATCTATGAGTCCCCACAGCAGAATATGCATCTCCGGAAGGTAAGGATATTGGCCAATATAATCTGACCTTTTCACTTTGGGACTGCAACAAAATAACTTTAATTACTGGTAGTCAGCTGCTACTGGATGGACTATGAAAGAGTGAGGCACCTTCAGTCTTTATAGTGGCTACAACTAATGCTGTCCATGACAGACAGTTGTCATCCTGCTGGAGTTCTCAGGAAGCAAACGGGCCTGGAGACTGAATTACCCATTTATCTATACTTCAAGGTATATTTCCAGGTTAAGCAAAATAGACTGGCAGCATCACAGATGTTGCATCCATGTAGTAGTACTATAGGAACTCAAAACTTTTACCTTCTGCTAAGAGACCCCAACATAGATAAATTCCGTTGGGTACTATATGTCCACTAGAAAGTCTTATAATTCTTAACCAAGTCATTGTATTCACTATATTAATAAGCCAAAAACCTTTTAAGACAAAGGAGGCACCACTTTATTATTCCCTCTCATTTTATACACTACTATATTTTCTCATATTCTATATATTTCATCACACATATCCCTTTTTGATCCTTGTCACTGAAGTGTATTCAAGAAATGAGTTAGAGAAATAGTCAGAGCCTACACAATTTTTAAACAAAACCAAACATCAAGAGAACTGTGTCTTTCCTATTTCACATACTGCTACAGTCAAAAGAAACTTCAGAGCAATAATTAGGTTTTGAAAAATAGCTGGAGCATTAGATATTCTTATTTGCCCAGGGCATCAGTTACATATAAAGATAAGTTTTATACAGGACTAATACATTTATTTAGGATTTAGAAACCAGAGACAATCAATTAGCTTAACACTTATACTATCCTTTTCTATGCAAGCTGTCAAGTCACTTTCTCAAAATTAGTGTTAAACGATGATATTTAACTGCATAAATATTAAATAGTGAATCCCACTTATACGTGTCAGTCTAAAATATCTAGAGTTTCAGGAGATGCACCTCAGGACTGATTAAGTCACAGAAGTCTTCCATGAAGTGCCCATCATTAACACATTTTTCAAGTATAAGTACCTGTTCTTCCATTTTGTCCTGTCTATCGAGAGCAGCTTCAACAGCATCAAAGAATTCTTCTTCATTAATCAGACTATTAGGACCCTCCTAGAGTATAAGAAACAAAACTAGTTCAAGATTTTGGAGACATGAGAGCTCCACTTAAGTTCAATATTAGAAATAGCTATTATATTATGCATATAACTGACAGAAGGAAATTTCTTCCATAGACCTTAAATATTTTCACGAATATTCATATATTAGAATTCATCTGAAAACTCTACTTATTAAAGGAAGTTATTTACTTTAAGTATTATTTAGGGATACTTAAATAAACAAGCAAAAACCCCAGGAAACTGAAGACTGAGTAACAGTGTCAATATGCTTTGATATGAGATTTAGCTTTTAATTAACAGATATCTTCTCTGAAAAATATTTACAATATGTAAGTAAATATATTAACATAATTGTGTATTTAGACTCCTTCCAAGTATTCCATTGCCTTAGGGTGGATTTCAGATATGTGCTCAAAGTACAACAAGACAAAATCCTGTGGATCACTATTGAGAATTCTTGGAAAGAACAGTTTAACAATAAACAGAAGGTAGAGTTGATTCAATTATTAAAATCTTGTGTCCACTAAGTAAAATGGTAATTTAAGAAAACTAGGTTTACTGCTTTTATTGTATTGTAAAACAAACTGGTCCAGCAAATTTCAAAAGTCTACTTTACATCAGGGATATCTGGGAGAAGCAGCTGGGTCATAACCAGGTAGACAAAGTCCAACTTCCTATCCATCCTTTTCTTTTACAGTGACTCAGTCACAACAGAGAACCTAAGCTCAAATGCCTTTTAAATATCTCAACATATTAATACTATTTCTCAGGCTATGATTTGTAAGTAGAAACCTGCTTAATTAATGTAAATGAAAGAATCGAGTTCTTAAAAGTTATGCAAACTGCTTTATAGGTGCATTACTTTATTGTTCAGAAGGCAGTTTAAGAGACTCAGACTTTGATTAAATAACCAAACTGAGGAGGAAGTTGATAAAATATGCCATTTAACAGATGAAGCAGAACCTAAAATAATTGAATTTATCAACACGTTTCAAGTGGCAGTCACAAGTTAAAAATCAATTCAAATTAAACTTCAGATTCTAGGACTGCCTCTACAGTCAGGGCTTTCATATTTGCATGACATATCTAGACAGCTGACTAATTAAAATGTAAGAGTACACAACTTGCAAATGAGCAGTATAAAATGTACAAGAAAAATAATTAAAAAGTCAGCAAAAATATCTGTAAGCAAAATGATTTAGACAAAAGCAGAATAAGGAAACCCGAGGTGAAGACAGACTTCTATTCTCAAAACACTGAAGGATTTAGAGTCTTCATTTAGTTTCAGTTTCCAAGGCAGAAAAATTGGCATGAACACATTGCACAAAGACCTTGATTTATATACACACTCCTTTGGAAACAAACTAATCTTCAAAAGCCTTAGCATTTTTAAAAATTTCAAAAGCAGAATTTGTACCTCATAGTCTGGCCCTCCGAAGTGGGACTTTTTCTTCAGTTCTGTCACAGCATTTTTGTATGCTTCTTCAATTCTTCTCCTTTTCTCTATTTCCTGTAAAATTACACGATCATTTAAAGCAGAAAGAATATATTGACTGATAATAGTCAGTATGACAATAAATGGAATGATCAATATAGGTTTTATTCCCAAGTAACAATTGCAGAGGTGCTGATTTTCTGATTTTATTTGAATGCATGCATTGTATGTGCTTTTATAGATGCATATATAATACAAAGCTCGGGGAGCTAGCTACCTTGAGCATAACTTCTTTAAGTCACATGGAATAAACTAGATCAGCAAGAAAAATCTGGTATCTAGTTTCATCATAGCTATTCATGGTTTGTTGAGGGTCAGTCCCACTTCAGTGCCTGAAAAAGTTATGGAGAATATTTTGGGAGTTATTGAAAAACACCTGAAGAACAACACAGTCATTGATCACAGCCAGCACAGGTTCATGAGGGGAAAGTCCTGCTCTTCAAACTTAATTTCCTTTTATGACAAGGTAACCCACCTAGTTGATCAAGGGAAGCCAGGTGATGTAATCTTTTGGGATTTCAATAAAGCTTTTGATACTCTCTCTTACAGTATCCTTCTGGATAAAATGTCCACCACACAGCTGGATAAACACATCACACATTGGCTTGTACTAAATGGGGTTACATGAGGCTGCTGACCAGTCAAGTGGGGTTCCACAGGGCTCCATTTTAGGGCCAGTTCTCTTCAACATCTTCATAAACAACTTGAATGCAGGACTAAATGATATACTGACAAGTTTTCAGGCAACACTAAATTGGGAGGAGTGGTCGACTCCCTTGAAGGCAGAGAAGGCTAAACTGTCCCTCTACGAGATGGAGACTGTATAGTTTTGTGAAGTAGCAGGACTCTCATTATTCACATTTGTATTTTGCTGCCTAGTAAAACATGGTTCTGAAGCTAGTGAAGTGCGGAGGCTGGAGAAGGAAGGAGAGCAAGCTGGATTACAATGGTACTTAGACAACTTTTAAAACACTCATTGCTTTTAGCCACTGACAGAGATCCTGTTCTTACTATGACACACCTGCACAGCACAGAGCCTGTGTAGTGAATCTGCTGATCTACAAAGGACAAACTTCATGCTGCACCTTTCAATTCTTCTAGCTGGTCTTTAACAGACACTGGACAGACTTACAAGAGCTTTAAAAACCTCCCAGCTAAAACAAACACGAATGGCTGTCCAATGTAATATAATTTTCCCCTCTAACCTCTCAGAGAAAACATTCTGAACTTTATCATCTTCTAATATTTATCCCTTTTTCAGAGCAGCATAAGCATCTATCCAAGAAACCCAAGAGTACACAGATCAACATTCTCCTCCTACATCTATTTATCAGATGACAGAGTAATTATTTTTTGCTCAGGCTCATAGTTATAGAAGAGACTTTTACAGAGCCATGTTTAGTCAGTAAAACAAGGTGAAAAAAACAAAACAAAAAAAGCTCTACAACTGAAGTAGAATAAATAGTGTTAGCAAAGGTCTGAATACATTCAACTGCTGTCTTTAAATTCTTGTGCAGGGTGTAGGTGTCAAGGTGTTGGTTGTGGGGGGCTGCAGGAGCGGCATATGAGGGAGGCAGCCAGGGGCTGTCCTATGTCAAACAGGCTCCAAAACAGACCTACCACAGGACATAGCTGAGCCCATCCACCACATGCATGGAACCTCTGTGAAAATGTATTTAAGAGCAAAAAACAGCCCAGGGAGAAAGGATGGGGGACAAAAAGGGAGAAACAGAGGGAAGGCCAAGGCCAGAAGAGAATGATGAGGAGGCGTTCCAGGGCAGAGAATATATCCACACTGTAGCCCATGAAGGACCCCATGCTGGAGCAGAGGGACATTTCCTGAAGGAACCATGTTCCATGGAGGACTCCCAATGGAGAGGAGTTTTCCCAGAGGACTATAGCCCTGAAAAGGACCTGTGCTGGAGCAGGGGAAAAGTGTGAGAGGAAGAAGTGGCATAGACTAAGTGTTTTGGATTGACCGCCAACCCTCCATTCCCCACCCCCCACCCCCACCACACTCTGCATTCCTTGGGGCTAGCAAGCAGGGGTGTAGAGGACCCTGCAGTTAAAGAGTGAAGTTGAGACTGGGAATGGGGGAAGAAAGCTGTTTTAGTGTTTGTCTTTTTGTTTCCTACTAACTGTACCTATTTTAATCAGCAACAGATTTTCTGCCAGGACAAAAACTCGTAAGCAATCTTCTTGTCTTTCTTTTGACTTATGAGCTTTCTCATCCTATTTCTCCCCCTCCACACATACTCCAGTCCTGCTGGATGGGGTGCTAAATGAGCAGTTGGGTGGACATTTGGCTGTTAGCCAAGGCTAACCCACCACAATTTTATACTATTTAATTCAATCAAAATCTCCTCATCTAATAAGCTAGGAATTAGAGGAATCCAAACAAAAAGGTTATTTTATATTAGAATTATAGTACTTTACCATGAGTGTGCTGTAACCCCCAGAAAGTTTCACTGACAAGTGTGACAGAGTTGCATGTCTACCAAAGCAGAGAAACTTAAAATCTCCAAATTTTTAGGAGCTTTTGTTATTTTAATTTCTGGAAAACCAAGTCCAAATAAGCTTGTGACCCCCTTTAAAACATATTTACTTATGCTATAGGAGTGCCTATGAGTAAGAATCAGGGGGAAGGCTCACAAGGCAGATATCCTGGTGAGAGTCTGGTATAGAACACCCAACCAGGATGAAGAGGTAGATGAACTATTCTATAAGTGGCTCTCTGATGTTTCACGATCGTCAGCCCTTGTTCTTGTGGAAGACTTTAACTTGCCAGATGTCTGCTCACCACAGCAGAGAAGAGGCAGTCTGGGAAGTTCTTGGAGTGTGTGGAAGAGAACTTCCTGACAGCCCTGGTAAGTGAGCCTGATACCAAAAGGGTTAATTCAATTTTTACTGTGCCTGTGAACTTTTAGTAGAAAAACAAGGCATGCAAAAACAGTTGGAAGAAGATATCTGGCTCAAGAATGTAGTGATAGACAAAACAAGGACTGAATCTGGGAACTCGAGATGATAATGGACAAGTTGTAATGTGCATGTAGCAACTGTATATAAGCAACACTCTTGTAAAATCATGTGTCTGCATAGGGTTAGGAGTATCCCCTGTGGGACCTCAGGCCTGAATAAATGATGCCCTCTTTAACACCACATTAATATTAAGGAGTCTTATTCCTATATTTTGGAAGATTTGGTGACAGTAATTGGTGACCCAGATGGGACCTCAGCCTTGAGCCTTGATGGATCCATGGTTGACAGATCTCTGGCTGGCTCTGAGGAATTCTCAGGGAGAACTTCTGACTGTCCGAGGCTTGAGGCAAGATCCCTGGGTGAGTAAAGGCATCATTTAAACTATTTATCTTGGGGTTATTGATAAGGGGTACAAACCCCCGCATGGGGTTACTGGTAAAGGGGTTTGAGTTCCTCAGAACAGGGTTTGAGTCCCTGAGTAAGCTTACCAAGGGAGGGGGGAGTTCCCCCTCCTCGGGGGTTACCTAAAAAGTATTAGGGGTTCAAGCTCCCTGGAAAAAAAAACCAACAAAAAAATGGTTTAATTGGAGCCCAGCTTTGGCCTTGGCTCCTTGCATTCCTTGCATTCTTCTTGAACTGAGAGTGTGTTTCTATGAGTGTGTCAATTCGAGTTTGCCGGCATATGAACACAGAGATGCCTGTGATATAAAAATTCATTTCCTGAGAGTGTTGATTGAGTGTTTGCTGAGGTTTTGGAGTATTATTGGATGCTGCTTTATTTTTGTGCGTGCGGTCAAAATCGCGTTTGTGGGTGAAGTTGCATTTGTGGGCTTGGAGCACCCTCTTGTGTTGGTTTTAGTGATTGCAGGCTTAGCGGTCTCCCTTCTCTTCCCCTCCTTCCCTGTTACAAATCTGGAAACACCATTACGCCTTTCAGAGGTAATAGTTTGTGTACTGGTAATTATTAAATACAGGGGTGATTTTCTCTAAAAAAACTAAAGTGGAGAATGATAATCTGAATTCTCCATTGAAATATATATTGAACCACTGGAAAAAGATAGGAGGAGACCCACTAAGTAAACGTAGACTAATCCAATATTGTAATCAGTGGTGGCTGGTATATAAGCTAGACAACGAAGCTAAATGGCCAGAAAATGGTACCTTAAATTACAACACCATTTTACAATTGATGTTGTTTTGTAGAAGAGAGAAGTGGGAGTGAGGTGCCTTATGTAGATTTTTTCTTTAATTTGAGAAACCATCGGGAATGGCAAAAGGGATGTTTACCTGTCCCATTACATCTCTTCATGTTAGCATTAGAAAAGGAAAGGGCAAAGGATAGGAGACTGAAGTGATGTTGTTCCTCTTGCAGTATCAGACACCAGTGTTTGAAATGCAATCGTCGACGGGAGGAGGATGATGTAGAGCTGATGGTGGTACCAGATGCGGGAGATATGGAGATAGAGGATTTGTCTGTGTCTGATACTGGGGGAGCACAAGGAGGGGGTGGGCAGTCAGAGAGGAGCCAGGAGTTTATTTCAAGCTCAGTGGACTTTTAGTTTGTCATGGGTTGACAGGTTT
>VZTF01008565.1:424028-477214 GCA_013397755.1 Cnemophilus loriae | reverse complement strand
CCAGAGGGACAATCCAAGTCCCAAATGATTCTTCCACAATCCACTTTGGGGGAAAAGATCCTGCACCTGCCAGGAGCTCAGACTCTGTTTTTCCTACCAGCTTCTGAGAAGTGTTAGGGCCACCATGAGGGATTTAAAATCCAAATAAACCCCAAATTCCACACAGTGAATAATCTAAATAAGGAAATGTGTTGTTGTCATCAAAAGCTAAAAACTCTGTTAAAAATTCTATGACAACAAGGTAATGTGATTCCCAGGAATCTCATTAATGCTCTTGGTTTCATTTTTATCTATTTTTAATTCCTCATTTGGCAGCTTGTAAAATTTATCCTGGAATTTAGAGGTCAAGCAGGGCTGGCTTTGGATTGACCTTCACCTCCGGTCCCACTACGTGCAAACAACTTGGGCCAAGGTGATTAAACATGGGACCTCAGCTTTTCCCTCCAAAATATGCCCTACTTATCTCCCTATAGATGAACTCCAGTTTTGCCCCAAACCATCCACTCCTCCCCTCCATTTGCCCCCAAAGTGTCCATTCTGTTTTCCACAGGTGCCCTGGTGACACCAGGGAGGTCCCTTTGCCCACTGTGCCTTTCTCCTGCCCCTCTCCAGCCCGAGGCCGCTCCTCTGCTCACTCTCTGCGGCCTCGTCCCACACGGGGCCTCTTCTCCCTTCCCCGCTGGCTGCTGCCAAGGAAGGAGGACACAGTGAGTCCTGAGTGCTGACCCCTCACCCCTAGCCCTGGAGAGCTCTGGTCCCGTGGGGCCTCGGATTTCCCAGGGAAATTGTCTGCTGGGCCCCCTTCAATTACCTCAGCAATTCCCTCAAAAATGCCACCTCATTCCCCTTGACATCCCCTCACATTTTCCTACACGAACAGTTCTTGTGTCCCCTCTAAATTACACCAGGTTTTCAGCTGAATGAATGGTATGACCTCTGCCCACTGCTTATGAATTAGAAACAATTATTAATTAGACCGCAGAAATGTCTTCTGAAACCTTTCCCCTTTGCTGGTAGATCTTCTCTTTCTGTCTTTGAATTTACAGCTGTTCCCTGATGCCGTTTCCCCTGCATGAATTCCTTGCAGCTCCTAGCTGGGAAAAACTGGGATAACTTAGGGGGAACAGAGGTGAGATTTTTAGCTGGATTTTTCTAATTACTCGAGAATTATTCCTGATTCTCCAGTGAGAAGAACACAAACTCACAGCCATTAAGGCCTGACAGTCCCCTGCAGTGAGAGCTCAGCACACGTCCACAGAAGCAAGTCCAGCATCTGAAAGAAAGAAAGAAGAAGAAAAAGGTGATTTCTTTTGCTTCAAAGTTATTTCAAGTTCTCAAACCCCAACCAACCTTTGGTCTTGATTTTGGTGGAGTGAATTGTGAGTGCTGGGCACGGGTCACGTCACTCATGCTGATGTGAGTGAAGCTTTTTGGGGGCAGAGCAGCTGATTTCCAAAGTTCACTTCCTGCCCCATGCCTGATCTGCACAGGAGAAAACCTCTTCCATGAAGGGGTTTTGCTCCATCTAATCCCCTTTGCCCAGTCTGTTCCGCGTGGCTGTTGCCAGGCTGGGGCGGCACAGGCAGACGCAACTCTCAGCACTTTCCGCTCCAAACACAACTCTGGGCTCCTTTGCAAACTGCCTCTGCTGCGAGGTCTGCTCCAGGCAGGAGAAATCAAGGAATTGCTCACAGCAGAGATTAAGTTGTGCCAAAGGGAAGTAAAGACTAAATATTGCTGCAAGAGCCTTGGGGACCTTCTGGGCTGAATTGGGAAGGGGACATTCATTGCCTGCAGTGCAAATACACAACAACCTCCAACACAAAGCACAGACTGTCAGGTGGGGTCTGACAGCACCCCTCTGACACACCTCGTTGTCATTCTTCCTTTCAGGAACTTTTGCAATCAAACTCTGAAGCTGACAAGCCCAAAAGCTCTGTCTGGCTGCCCAGGAACAAAAGGATACTCCCAAGGATGAGGCACAATCCCAGTAAACACTCCCAACACAGCACAGAGGCACCACTGGAGCTCGTGTGTGGGGCTGGCAAGGGCTGCCAGGAGGACGCAGCCCTCGGGTGGGGTGGCAGGGACAGCAGTCAGTGGCACAACAGACAGACAAAGGCCAGCAATGCCCATGGGAGGTGCAGGTTTAATTCTGCTCCCTGCCCTGCCACATCCCAGCAGGAAATCTACAGGGATGGTAGAAACTCTCAGGGTGCACGAAATGCAGCATCTGTCATCCTGATCGTGCTTAAACTCAGCAGCCCCTCCCACCCCAGGTAAACACTGACCTGACCTGGATCAGTCTCAAACACAGCCCCAGTTCTCACCTCCAACCTGCTCCCAGGGCTGCCGCCACATCCTTGACAAGGTGGCAAAGGCCACTTTGGACAGGGCTGTCTCTGTGTCTCGGGTGTTGGGCACTGCAGGGACCAGGGCCCTGCAGCAGAGACAGCCTGAAACCAGAGCAGATCCCTCGGGATCAGCAACAGGCTGGGGATAACTGGGGACAGGAATATCAACCTCTGGGCCTGTGAGTTTGCTTTAATCACACAGATCATACCAAATGTGGGGATTTACAGACCTCAGACTCTAACCACAAAACCCAGTTCTGATCTAATTCTCAGGGTGACCAACACCTCCTCCACAAAAACCACAGGAATTAGAATTTTGTGCTAGTTTTACAAACTTCACGTCAGCTTTGCAAAAGCCAATCCCTGCAGGTCCCTGCTTTCCACAGCAACGGTCCTCAGTGATCTCCAATTCCCTGGAAAACCTGCTCCAGCCCCAGTCTGTAGCAAGCTGAGCACAAGTCTGGAGAGGTCAGAACCCTCACCTGGACTACTGCACTTGCAGTGAGATCCAGCTACAAGCAGAATTCTGGAAACAGCCTCCAAAATGTTCTAGAATCACACCTTTAAAATGGCTCCAAAGGGCAACAGCTCCAGTGCCAGATCAGTACCTGCACGAGTCCTTGTGCCAGCCCTGGCTCACTGAAAAACACAATAAATCAACCATCACACGGGCCTTGTTTGCAGAACTCCTGATCCAAACCCTTGCCTTTCCTGCCCAGTGCTGAGGGAAATCTGACAGAATATTAATAAATAACCTTTGCTGAGAGCAGTCATCACCCCAGTCCTCCAGGCTTGGCAAGATTTTGTAGTGAATGGACCCAAGCTCTAATCCTTAATCTAAATTTCTGTCAGCTTTTGTCAGAAAGGTACTGGACAGGAAATCATACAAGAGAATTTAAAAATTGCACAAGGAATAACAGGCCCAGACCAAGCCCAACCACCCCTATCACCACTCCGCCCCAAGTTTGGGAGAAATACTGATATTGTTTATAAATACTCCCCTTCCCTGCTACACAGTCCTTCACTGCACATCCCCAGAGAGGATTTACTCTGTCCTTTATTCCCAACGGCACCTCTCCGGCCCAAATCCCACTGCTCGCAGACGCAAACTAAGCAGACCTAAGGCAATGGTTCTTTTAGCAGCTGCAATTCCGAGCTCCCTGGTCCCTGCATTGCTCATCCAAGTGCTCCCGACAATCTCACCTCAGCCCAGAGACTCTGTGTCCTCAGAGGGAAACACAACCTGCTGGGACACAGCTCTGGTGTGTCCACATTTCCTCTTGTTCCTGCTGACCTGGAAAGCCGGAGGTAAACCCGGTCCCTCAGACCTTGCATCCCTGAACACCAGGAGAGCTGGAGTTTTACGCAGATCCCGGTGCTGTGCACGGCGGCACTGACACAAGCATAGGCCAACTGCTCCGCCCAGCACCATCCCTCACTTTCCTCCCACTGCTCCCAAATCCTCCTAACCGCCCCCCCTACCCCTGTGTTTGTGCCGGGGCCAGTGCCTGCCCTGAGCCCAACCAGAGTCTGTCACCCAGCCCTGCACCAGCTGCCACCCCTGGGAGAGCTGGGAATACACCAAGAGCTGGGCTCCCTGGGCTCCCGAACCCCCAAACCAGTCCTTAGACATACAAGTAACGCCCAACCTGCCCCTCTTAGCACAGCCAAACACCACAACTCCATCATCCCCAAGGAACTCTGGCATTCGCCTCTTCACCTCTGCCCTTTTCCAGCAGACACAGGTAGGACCGGGCTGTCACAAATGGCATTCCCTAGGCAGTTAATCCCAGCAGAGAGGAAAAGAGGAGCCCTGCATCCCTCTGACTTACCCCACAGCGAGTGCAGGACCAGGGACCCTCCATCACAGACCCCCAGGGCTGAAGCCTCTTGACTTTGGCTGCTTAAACACCAAAGCTTTGGGCAAAGATGGGAGGAGTTTAATGATTTTTCCTGTCCTGAAAGAGAGGAGGAAAAGAAAATGAAGTCCACTGTGGAAGTCAAAGGATCCTGGCTTTCACATTTCTGCTCTGATTGCTCGCTATGGGGTTTTATCCATGAGAGGTGACATCGATTCAAATATAAAAGTGCCCTTTCCCAGCATTTTTATTCCTATTTCAGACGTTAAAAGGATGCTCGTTTTTCTTGTTGCATTCTTTGCCTAATTTTAACAAAACCTTTTTCATCCCAGACCCCACTTGTCAGTTATTCAATCCTTTACCATTGGACTTTGCATGAAGGAGGGGACACCTTCCTGCCTCACAGGAAATCCCAAAGAGAAATGCCTCCAAAACCTGTCAGAGAAAGATTTCAAGGCACTCCAGAACACAGACAGCTGTTTATACCTTGTCAGGCCGCACCAATTCTGTCACATCCTCCTGAACGGTGCAGGTGAGGCCAAGGCTCCTCTTCCTACTGGGGAATCACTGTCTGAGACCACAGATGTCCATCCTGGGCAGCACTTGGAAACAACATGGGAAAGGCAAAATTAAAATGTTTTCTGTCAGAAAATGAGTGTCTATAATCAGAACTTCTGGACAAATTTAGTGACATCGCTTTTATATGATAAATACAGGCCATGCCCATGCTTCCAGCCCAGGTGAAAACAGGAAGGAGAATTACAGGAAAAGCAGGAAGACAGAGTCCTTTATTTGGATATATTTCCTAAAGACTCCTCTGCATTTTATGCTCTCTGCATTCTTTAAAATAATGGATTGCTGCTAGAAAAATATCAGGCCCATATTTTATCAGCTACAGCCAGGAAAAGGTGAGCTACAGCTGGAGAGCCAGGGAGATGCAGGGCCTTGGCACACCAAGGATAAGAGCAGGGAAGGTGTGGGGGGAGAGCAGGAGAAGTGAAGGAACAGGCATTTTCTTGTTAAATTCATCAGTGCTGGGAACTTGGAAAACACATGATGCGCGTGGGTTGGTTGTTTTCCTTTGCTCATAAGCTTTGGCTTCACCCTCTCTCCAGAGGAGCAGAGAACTCCTCCAGGATGAGGAGGAGTCTGGTCGCACTCCGGGGATATGTCCAGTAAAGGAGGGGAATTGTTCAGAGTAACTGACCAGTATTTTTATTACACACAAAAATCAAACCCAGCAAATACTGAAATGGACTATATTGCGCTGCAACACAAAGTGTTCGCAGCAGGCAGAGGCAAGAGGTGCACACAGGACCAAGAAGTACCATTTCACTTGGTTTGTCTGCTTACATGTATTTTAATTCTGCTTTGCTTCACAGCTGCTCTTCTGCCAAGGTAATTTCCTTTTTCAGAAGCCTGTGTCACATGTAGCCAAGGCTGGAAATCCTCACTTAGGATTTCCACGTCACATCTGGATTTGCCAGGAAGCACATGGACACACATACACCCATTTCTGTGACGTGTCAGTCAGAAATCATGTAACCCAGCAAATTGCTCCTCACTGCATCACTTAGAAATACATTAAAAAGCCAGAAAAAACCCAACCAAACAACAACCCACAAAAGAGAGAGCTTAGTGCAGCAGCATCTTAACATTCTGCCCAGTGATGAAGAGAAAGAAGGGGAAAAGCTTTTCTTCCAGTTCTCCCAGTTCTGGACCAGGCAGTTTGGAACAGCCAATATTGCTCTCATCTGCAGCTGTGGCAGCTTCCCTCTTTCCTTCATCCTTGCCCTTACCTCGGAGGGACCAGAGGCACCACACAACCCAAAACTGTCGGCATTCACACCGACTACTAGTAGCGACACCTTCACGTTCCATCTTTGGCCAAACAAACCCCAGGATGTTTTTGCTCTCCTGACAGACTTGGCAAATTTCATTTCCATTTATCAAGGCAGCAGACACCCTGTATGGCTCTGGGGTCAGATCCCCTTTGGCACGACAATCTGAGAGAAGATTGGAGGGAAGAATCCATCAGCAAATTGAAATCCTGGATATGCAATGAAGGCCTGCTTTTGGCAGGTTTCTTTTGGCTTTCAGGACACAAGAAAGGCCATTAGACCATTTGCATCCACATGAAAAGCCTACACTGAGGACCTGGTTTTAAAGATGTTGCACTTAATGTTACAGACATAGAATTGCTTTGGGATTAGGCATTTCCTGCACCCACACAAACACATTAAAATAATTAAGTGCAGAGTCCTGAAGTTCAATTATTCCAATTCAATTTTGGTAGTGTCACTTGACATAACAAAATCCATAGCAATACTTTAAAAAAATGAAAAGCAACTTTCCCCCCGCCCCTTGCTTTCAATTTTCCAGTTTAGGGGTCCTCTTAAGAACAGGTTAAAGAAAAGGAGAAGAAAAGCCCAAGACCTACTATCAACTAGTGTACCAACCGCCTGTTTTCCATAGATTTTCATTACACCTGATGGCTTTTCTAAGAAATGAAATTTGTACATGTAAAAACCCGTCCAGTAGGCAGGTGTTTCTGACCCCACATCTCGCAGGTAAAGGATCAGAGGAGGAGTGGCACAGAGGGATCCAAAAGTGCCCAAGAGAGGTTCAAGTTGAATGTGTTTGGGCAGGATTATTTGAAACCAAACTGCTCTGCAGCTGCCCCAAGCCTGGAGCTTGCAGAAACAAAATGAGCTCCCCCTCCTGCTTCATTTTCTGCCCTCTCTGATCAAGGGAGAATCACATCATGCAAATGATAATAGAGAAGATGGTAACACCTGTCCAATGCCCCCAGGATGGCTGGCACCAGGGTTCATTCCCTCTTCTGGCTGATGGAACTTAAACCCAGGTGTTCTGGGATTCAAGGAGCAAAGCCCAGCTTTGCCACTTGCTGTGCCACTCCCTCCCACGTTTGCACAGCAGGAATATTGCGACATTCCTTATTACAGCCCAAAACAGCAGCCCTGGGTGTACTGCTGGAACCCAGAACACCCTACCCTTCTCAGGCACCAACCTGGCTAGTCAGCCTCACACTCCTTCAAGGTCAGAAAAACCACAAACCACTAAAAATGGGTATTTTATAGCCAAACATGACCCATTTCAGAGGTCAAATATCCCACACTGCGTTCCTGCGCATTCCCAAGGCTTTTTGACACGAAAGTAAAACTTCGCACATTAAGGACCATTTACCTTGTAACAATATCCTCCATAAAACTTTCCACATAAAAGCCCAGGTTGTTGTAACATCCACAGTAACACATTCCACATAAAGTATCAGGTCCCTTGTTACAAGATCCACAGCAGCACATCCGGCGTGAAGGGCCATTTACCTTGTAACAACATCCTCAGTAAAACTTCCCACGTGGAGGACCGGGTCCCGTGTAACAACATCCTCAGCGCAACAGACACTTTCCCTTCGAACGTACCGCCCTTTCCCACCCCCGTGATCCCTATCCGGTACCCAGCAATCCCAGGAGCTCGAAACTTGATGAGACAGTCCTCAACCTACTGGAGCCGATTTGTCTATTCCCTGATGTGCTCTCACAAACCCTTAAACCACTCTTGGAGCCTCAGCACTGCTGCAGACCTGCAATGTAACAGCAGGCAGAGTTTGACAGCTGGGTGCTATGTAAGGGAGGGCTATTAGCATGGGAGGAGGCAGAAGAAAAACGGGATTTGGTGGAACCAAGGAATGGAGGAGCTGTCCTGTCCCAGCTCTGCCTCCTCTGCCAGCAGCAGGGGAGATGCAGCTCTCAACCATAAGATCACTTCAGTTCAACCTCACAAGAATCACCTGACAACACTTATTATTAACCCCAAAGTCCCAGTGCATCATCTGTGTGCTACCTCAGGAAGTTCAGTTGGTCTTTGTGGGACAAAACCTGTGCTGGGTCCAAGAACTGACTCTCATCCCTGATACCTGAACTATCCAGCTGTAGGATCAATGTTCAAAATAAACATTGGATCCTTAAGGGCAGAGTTTGCCACAGTCTGTAAAGCCCAAGGGGAGAACAAGGCTCAAAAGGCAGCTCTTGATGCCTCCAGCACCTGCTGCTGAAAACCCTGGCAGGACTTTGTACAGATGGGATTGAACATTTACACAGCTCTGTCCCGTGGGACTGGGGGTGGCAAACCAGAGAGACTGATGGAAATAAAACAAATTATTTATTTAAATGGACACTGATGAGACTGAAAGCCCTTCCCCAGAAGTGTTCCCTGCCCAGCACAGGAGCTGGAACTGCTGGATCAGGGCACGACATCTGAAGGAACACTGTAGCTGTGACATTAAAGCCAGCAAAAACAATTACTAACTAGAAATAGATCCTCACCCAGTCCAACAACCGAATCTCTGTGTCTCATCCTCAGTGGGTGACCCTGCTCTAGGGAGGAATCTCCACACAGCCCCGAGAACTGGGGTAAGACGCTGCCCTACCAGCAGAAGACAAGGGGTTAACAAAGCTTTTTGAACGCATTCTGCCCTCAGAGTGGTTTGACAAAATATCCATCAATGTGGATCTTTATTAAAGACAGCTTGTACCTATACTTGCAATAGAGTTTCATATGTTATTTCCTCAAATGTCTCTGTTTTAATATATTTTTATATTAAAAGTGTTTAAACAACATTCAACATGAACTCTGCACCCCACCACGCTCCAAGTCATAAGGAAGAGCTGGATATCCTCACACGCATCCAGGCCGAGGCAGCTCTCGTGTAGGGAGGGAGCTGCTGCTGCAGACAAACATTTAAAAATCACCCCTGCCTTTAGGGTGTCCAGACCTGGGAGAAAGCCCTTCCCACCACCCTCTTGGATTTCCCTCCCTGCCACTCGCTTTGCTTCCAGCTTGGGAAGGTTTGTCTCGGGGGCATTTCAGCATTGCAAAGGGCTTTTCCAGCCTCAGGGATTCCATGGGACACCCAGTGACTGACCCAGCTGTGCAGACAGGCACGGGAAGCTCTTACACACAGATTATCTTGCCATGAGCCAGAGCACTCCAGGGCATCCTTGAGAGAGTGCAGAGAGCAGGAAAAAGACGCAGCTACACCACTGATCCTGCTCCGGGCTTTCCCAGTGGGGAATGAACACCGTTTCCTCCTGATCCTGAGAGCTCCAAGGAAAATCACTATTAAGGTGGCACTGAAGATGCCACTTTTCTGACACTCCTGCCCCAGAACCACGGCCCAGCAGGTTTCTGTGGGAGCGGGAATTATTTGCGCTGTTCAGAAGCTGCACATCCCTAAAGCATTCCCTTAGGAACATGAAGCTTTCCGTGTGCATTTTGTAGTCCAATTTGTAATTTAAGCATATTTCAAGACAGTTTAAATCGGAATGAACTGACTTAGTGACAGCACAGCGTTAGATATGGGACACCGGGAAACTCACCAGACAACATTCACTGCAGACTCTCCATTCTCAGCACTCCAGCTGCAGTATTCTCATTTCTCACGGACTCTCAGTTCTGTTTCCAGGACTCCCATCAGGAAACTGATGGCCGTTTCCAGATGCAAATCCCCAAGGTGTCATTGGTCCCAGTCACTGCTCCCCTCCCCTCTCCCGCCCCATCCTTTACCCCTTTTATAGCCACGGCCCCGCCCAGGACACAAAAAGAGGCTCCCAGGTGCCTCCTGAGACCCAAATCATTCCAGGTGGGTCAGGAAATAAATGTAAATAAACTTGTCCCTTTTGGGGTAACGAATTGTCTTTGTCCCCATTTCCCGTTCTCTCTCCTGTTCCTATTTCCTAAGGCAGAGCACACGGATCAGGTGGGGTCAGGGGAAAAGGTCAAGTCCGAAACCGAACAAAACTTGTTTTTCCATCGGTTTCCATCAGGACTGTTCAGTTTTTCCCACTGATCCTCGGCCGTAGCCACAGGAGCAGCTTCTCTCTGCGACCCATGCGAGTGGGCACAGGGACACTCATCCCGCTGCTTCCCGGAAAACGGAGCTCAGCCCATCGCATAAAACGTTGTCATCGCAGCTGGAAACGCGGCACGAGCTTTATTCCATGAAACATGATCCCAGAGAGCCTCAATTCCTGGGACAAACTCGTCCCATACAGCAGTTGGGTCCCACGTGTCAGTCCTAAAAGGACACACGTCCCCCTGTGGATCCCACCCGACCCAGGTGACCCCCGCGCAGCCCTCTCTCCCCGCCGGCCACTCACCTGCAGGCACCATTCGCTCTTTCCCGGCGTTGCTGCCCGAGCCGAGGGGATTTTCCCCATCCCTAGCTCAGGACAGCTCGTTCCTGGCGCAGCTGCCGCTGGCGCGGCAGGAACAGGGCGGCCGCAGGAGAGCGACCCCCGTGTTCTGCGCTGCAGGGCGCGCTCTGGCGGACACGGGGGTGGGCAGGGGCGAAACTGCAGCCGCATCTGCGGTGCCGCATCTGTCCCGGGGCCCCGCCCCTGCGGGTACCGCCCGCAGCTCCCGCGGTGCCACCTTTTCCTGTGGCAGAACCTGTCCTTGGTCATTCCTGCTGTTTCCAGGGAGTGAAAAACCGCCTTGGAGATTTGCTTCTGATAACAGTAATCAATTTTCTGATGGGAGTCCTTCAAATAGAACTGAATATTTGTGACAAATGAGGATGCTACGGAGGGAGTGATAGCAGAGGAAATCTTGTTCCTGCCAGTTACCTGCCGGAAGAAAGCAATTCCCAGCAGTCTTATGCTGGATAAACAGGGAAAGGGAACTCTGCATCCTCTCCTGCTTAGGATGTACATTTTCACTGTCCTGAAAAGGGACCGTTTGAGGCTGTAGTGTGATTGGCGTGAGCCAAGGATCTGCTGCCTTGGCAGGGCAAATGATGGAGCTGCTGTTGCTGATTGTGACAGACCTGAATAATTAGAGATTAATGGGAAATTGTTCAGTACGCCAAAAGTGATAGAGAACATCAGCTTGACTGGTGTCATGTGTAGAGCTGGGACAATAACCCTAAACACCCAAAAAGGTAGAGAAACCCTGAGCCACGCTGTGATCAGACCCCATAGGGGTGGTTTATTGGAAGCGCCAGTAAGGAATAGCAGCAATTCCCTGGCCCTCAGCTGGTCCTGCCTGCACACACCACTGCCCTTTAGAAGTGCTGCTCTTCCCGGCTGGAAAGCCAAGAAACATTTTTCCCTTTGTCCCTTAAAACCCTTCTCTGAAAACCTCCGTTCTCCCATGTTTCTCCTCGAACACCATCGTTTCTCCTTCCGTCTCTCCGGTCCCTCCCCGAGCGTGTGGCTCCGCTGCTCCCGGCGCTTGGGCAATTAATATAATTGATGCTGAGTCTCGCTGGGCCGGCGAGAAGCGCCGAGGGGCTCAGGCCAGGGCCGGCCGCGCCAGCGCCAGGGCGCGCTGCAGCTGCTCGTATGACACAAACATCACCACGTTCCAGGAGCCCAGCCGCAGGAAGGACGGGACGAAGCTGTGCCGGCAAAAGCAGCGCTGAAGGGGACATGCCGGGGACATCCCCATCCCCAAAGCCCCGCACGTGGGTTGGGATATTTGGGGTTCAGTGCCGCGGGTCCGTGCCGTCATCGCGGCGAGTTTGCAGGGGCTCAACTCACCCCTTGTAGAGGCCAGCGGGGCCATCCTGCATGAGCAGGGCGAGCAGGCAGCTCAGGGCGTTGCGGTACTGTCCGGGGCTGGCGTTCATGTACCGCGTCTTCACCACGTCCACCGGTGATGCCACCACTGTGGCGCAGAACCCGGCGCCAAAGGCGGCCACGAAGTGGCACGGGACGTTGTCTAAAGGCGGGAAAGAGCCGGGGGTTGGATGCTGCGGGGGCAGCGATGGCACCTGGCCACGCCCCCCAGCGCCGTCCTCACCTGTCATGAGCTGTGCCCGCAGCAGCGCGTCCTTGAGGAGGTCGTAGGTGACGAGCTCCCCGCAGTTGATGATGGCATTGCGGGCGATGTTGGGCAGCGTCCCTGGGCAGGAGGGTGGTGGCATTGGGAATGCTGGTCACAGCTCCTCCTGGAGCAGCCCGGGCAGGTGCCCCAGCCCTGCTGTCCCCATCCTTGTCCCCATCCCTCTTCTCTTCCTCGTCCCCATTTCCACTTCTATTCCACCCCATCGCTTTCCCACGCCCATCCCTGTCCGCTCGTACCTCTCCAGAGCCCGCGGATGCCCTCCTCCCTGGCGATGGTGCGATAGGCATCCACGGTGCTGTTGTACCGGCGGGCACAGTCTGGCAGAGCCCCACTGGCCTGGAACCGGACCTTGACCACGTCGGTGGGCTGGGCACAGGCCACGGCCACAGCCCCCGTGGTGCAGCCAGCCAGGAGCCGCGTGGCCATGCCTGTGTCTGGAGAGGGCAAGTATTGGGACTCCTGGCCCTGCAGGGACCATCAGCCCTGCGGGGACCCCCAGCCCTGCAGGGACCCCAGGGTGAGTGGCCTGTGGTGCTTCACAGAGGGTCATCTCGGGGGGTTGTGCCCCCCAGGGTGAGTTTCTCTCTGGGAGAGGGCTGTGCACCAGGAAGGGGGTGCGCAGGGATGTCCGGACTGCCTGGACACTCACTCTCAGCACCCTTGGGGGTGTAGAGCTGCTTCACAGAGTCGTACAGCCCGATGCGGATGGAGGCGAAGCTCATCTGGCGCTGCAGCCCAGCTGCCAGCCCGCTGTAGAGGCTGCGGGCTCCCTCCGTCCTCACCATGGTGCTCAGCGTCCCCAGAACACCCCGGTACTCCATGGAGCTAATGGTCCGGGGAATCCTCACCTCGCCCTGGATCTGTGGGGTGCCAACTGTGTCACCCCACCTTCTGTTCCTCCCCAGGCGCTGCCAGCTCTGTGGTAGAGCTGGCGTGGGGAGTCCCATGTCATGCCACCGGGTGCTCCCTTTGCCCAGGGGGTTTTGGGGGCCCGGCGGATCGTACCTGCAGCCGCACTTTGGCGGTGTCCAGGGGAAAGGTGCACAGGTCAGCGATGCAGCCGGCCATCCCCGCGCTGACGAACTTCATGGCAGCTGTTGGGGGCACCTCGGGGGGCTTCAGACCCACCATGGTGGCAGAGGGGCTGGAAGGAGAGGAGGGGTTTGTGGGGGAGGCAGGAGGGTGCATCAGGATGGAGCTTCACGCGGGTGTCCCATTCAGCGCCGGAGGTAATGATGTGCCATGGTGGCTCTTGATGGCTTTGGTCAACCCCAAAAACCATATCCTGCCCTGTCTCCTCACTTCTGTCCCAGGGAAACTGAGGCACAGGGCTTGCTCAGCATAGGATTCACCAATGCCCACCCTTCCCTATCCCACCCCAGCCATAACAGGGGTTGCTGGGTGAGATCATCTCCCTCAGAGTGACCTGCCCGGAGCCATGTCCCTCTGTGGCCTCACCGTAGGGACCTCGGCACTGCGTTCCAGCTCCTGCCCTGCACAGGCAGTGCCCTGAGAGCTGTCTCCCTGGCCCCATCCTTATATAGCACCCAGGACATTCCAGCAGCCATGGATCGGGTGACAGGAAAACAGTGTTCCCCCAGTGGCATTTGAGTTGATGGGACTGGGTCACCTGGCAGCCAGGATGAGGTGGCTGTTTCAGCCCTCTGCCCCCCTCAAGGGGCTCAGGCATGGGGAGGGGAGTCTTGCCCAGACCCCATGCATTGGACTGGGTTGGAACGTCGGTTTTTACCCTAAAACCACTCTGGGAAGGACGAGATGCAGAAAACTCTTGCCCTAAAGCTTTACAAGCAAGTGGTTTGGAGACAGTGCAGCACTGAGCTCTTTGTGCAGGGCAGGTGGGATCCCTTTGCCCGACACAGACCACGGGCCACAGTCTATCCCAGACAGCTGCCGAGCTCCCAGCAGGATTGCCTCTGCATGGTGGAACACGTTCCCCAAGCTCACGTGGAGCAGGGGCCGGGTGAGCACCTTGGAGCGAAATCCACCATCAAACCCATGACGCCCTTCGGCGCACGGCAGGGCACCGGGTCTGAGGCTGCCAGAAGGGACTGGGCTCAGGACAAGAGGCTGGAGGCCAAGGTGGAGAGAAGAAATGCCCTTTTCCCTCCATTTTTAAAATACTCTGGGTGTTTAACTCTCGGTGCTCGTCAGCACTACACGCAGAAAGGTCCCTCGGGATGTGCTGCAAGCCTTCGCACTTGCAGCTGAGCTTGCCTTGCAGAAGAGTGACTTTGAGTGGTCCTGACACCCTGAAGCCACCTTTGCTCCATCCCTCAGGCTCCAGACAAAAGCTGCCTGGCACCAACACCCCTCTCATGCTGGCTCCTGTTTTCCTGCCCAGCTCCACTGCTGACCTAAACCTGAAAGGAAGATGCTGTTTATGTTTACCTCATGCCCAAGATATAGCTCAGGGGTCAATGCTGTGACCGCCTGTGACAGCGATCTCAGCCCAGCTGGCATCCTGCCTGAGTTTTTTGGGGGATGCCACCAGGAAAAAGCAGTCTGCACGTCACTCCTGTCCTTCCAGGGGACACCGGGTGCCTTTACCTCCCATCCTCACCCAGCAAGGGCAGAAAAAGGGGCCACAATCACAGGGCAAGTTGTGCCAGCAAGTGAATGTCCGCTGGGAAAAACAACACTGCAGAAGTGGGAGAAAAAAGGGATGCTGATCCTTTGGCTGCTTAAATCCTGAATTCCATGCGTGGTTTGAAAAGCAGCGCAGAGTGGAAGCGACTTGTCCCACACGGGCTGTGCTGCATGGTGATACTCAATTCCTTGGCAAAGCAGTGATCTCTCCATGTGCTCCCGGCCACCGCAGCTTGCAGCAGCATTTCTCTGACCTCAAAGCTCGTGTGGGAGAGACTCCTGTCTCCTGCTGAGGAAAGGTTCCTGCCCTGGCATAGAGACACTTTGCACGGGCTGACAAGAAACCAGGGGAATTTTATTGAAACGAACACTGGAGAGAGCAGTACAAAAATAACTGAGCTCTGTTGGCATCAAAGTCTGTTCTCTGAAAGGTGTACAAAAATAATTTAAATATAAATATAAAAGTCTCATCTTTCTAGTTACTCTCTTGTACACCCGCCAGATTTTACAGTGCTCTTGGCCTGTGTCCACACAAGCACTTTGGGCACCTGTGGAAACAGAGAATTGTGCTGCCCACCAACTATTTTTGAAAGGGCCATTTCACAGGAATAAATCCTAAAACTGGAGAGTAGATAACAGGTCATGGGTTACCCACAGGGGTGCGTCTCATTGGGGACCTGCCCCTGCAAGACGCAGCTCCCTGTGGGTGACCACGGGCTTTAAGCCCTTCTAAATAGGGGACTTCAATTCACTAACCAGTTAGGCAAACTAAAAACAGAGCCTGAAAGCCGTGGCTTCCATCTCCCCTTTGCTGGAGGGCTCAGCCTTTGCCAACGCCTCCGGCCACGGCTTAGGAAGCTCTGCTGTGGACGGTCTCTTGCCAACACTATTCCTTCTTGGAGAGCTGAGCAGAGAAGATCCTGGCGATTCTTTTGGCTTCCTCTTCCGACAGGTCGGGGGTGGGCCTGGGACGATCTGCTCTTCGGTAGGGGATTCCTCCGGGCGCTGCTCCACTCCTGCTCTGGGGAGGGAAGGGACCAGGTGTGAGAGCCCTGCCCCACACTGGGTTTCAGGTCATGGCAAACCACAGGGTTTTGCAGAGGGTGACAAGTCAAAGACACAGAAAAAACCACCCCAACGAGAAAGAGAACAATCCGAACCCCGGAATGGGGCTCTGGTGTGTGACCTCTGAGCTTGTGAGCGTCCATCCTCAGCCAAAGTCTCCCCCTATGAAGCCAAAGGAATGACAGTGGTGTAGTCACTGGCACCTGACTGCATTTTGGCTTTCAATTATTAGTTTACTTTATAATTTGCAGAACACTGAAGACCAAATCTCACAGGGGAGAGGCAATGCTCTGTCACAACAAATCTTAAACCTGCTGATAGGACAAGGCAGGGAATGGGTTTAAACTCGAACAGGAGAGATTTAGATTAGATATTGGGAAGAAATTCTTCCCTGTGAGGGTGGGAAGGCCCTGGCACAGGGTGCCCAGAGAAGCTGTGGCTGCCCCTGGATCCCTGGAAGTGTTCCAGGCCAGGCTGGATGCAGTTTAGAGCAATCTGGGACAGTGGAAGGTGTTTCTGCCCATGGCAGGGGGTGGGACTGGACAAGCTTTAAGGTCCCTCCCAGCCCAAACCATCACCGTGATTCCATGATAAATGGGATGGGCCAGGCTCAGCTGCCCACAGGGATCCCAAAGCAGCAGCCCATGAGAGGAAAAGCCCTGGTTTAAGCACGGCCATCTCCTCTGTGCTTTGCCAGCAGCCTCCCAGCAGCCTGGCTTTGTCCCAGATGTTCCAGCAGCACTAGAAGATGAGTAATTTCAGTGTACAAAGAAACACACATTTCTCCCCAAGTAGTTTAGAGCTGGGCTGTGCCTGTGAAGCGCTGAGAAAAGCAATCCTGCTCCGGGAGCCTTTAGGGGAGGAAGCTGTGGGGCCAGGAAGGTTTTCTGGAAAACTGATCTGCCAACCTGGCCTTTCACCTACATCACTGGGCTGCTTCTCGGAGCCTCGGGAAAGGTCTCCTGAGGTGCCCGGCTTCCTCCCAAGAGAAACAGCACAAGGACCCTGTTTTGGTGCACTCTGATATGCACCATTTGGAGAGGCTTTTTTAGGAATAAGTGAGTGCTTGTGTTTGGTAACCTGTGCATTACAGGCTCAGGTGACAGCCTGCAGGTAAAATACTTTAAAACACTTCCCGTTTTTATCGCACTGAAATAACAGACACGGATAATTGGGAGAATCTTTGCTTTGGTCTTCTTTCTTCTTAACAATTCTTCAGGATTAATTTCCTAAACCAAAATGCAAGGAGTCAAGAGAGATTAAACGCAGACCTGGCCACAGCAGAAGCTTTAAAACCAGCAGAGAGAACTGTTTGCTGGGCAAAGCACCTCCCTTGGACAGGGCTGTCCAGAGACCAGGACAGTAGCTCATTCTTCCCACGCTGTTTTCTGCCCATCTGTCCAAGGAACAGCCGAAAAGTCAGGAGTGGCTGGAGAGGGGCAGTGCCCAGGCTCTGTGCTGATCCCTAAGTTCTGCACAGCATCTGAAAGCATCTCTCTAGGAAATTCCTCCAATCTGCCGATTAACCCTATTTCAAAGGTGCATGAAACTGCATTTCCTGCCTCCCGCAGCTCCCCTTTCCCAAGTGCCATGTGTCCTGCACAGCCAGGGATGGAGAGCCAGCACCTCCCATTTTCAATGTAAGGAATAGAATCTCAGAATAGTTTGGGTGACAAGTTGGGGGAAAGGACCTCAGAGCTTATCCAGTGCCACTCCCTGCCATGGGCAGGGACACCTTCCACTATGCCAGGTTGCTCCAAACCCTGTCTAACCTGGCCTTGGACACTTCCAGGGATCCAGGGGCAGCCACAGCTTCTCTGGGCACCCTGTGCCAGGACCTCACCACCCTCACAGCCGTGAATTCCTTCCTAACATCTAATACCCCTAAAATGCTCTGTACTCCAAAGCCACAACACAAGAGCAGGTGCCTGATGCTATTTGATGTCACCGAGGCGAAGGAGAGCAGTCTGTTTGCTCCCAAAGTCAGGAAACCAGGTGTGCTTGGAAAACACACCGCTGGCATGTTGTTTCAGAGATGAGCAGCTAAAATACACCTCCTCCAATTTTCCTATACCATTGCCCAATGTGCAGGATGAAGTGGTGTTAAGACGTGTGTATCTTTCCTAATGACCTTCCTAAGAAGGAACTTCCAGCTGTGGAAAAGGTTTAACACCAGTTCTTGCTGCTATTTCACATGTACAGGTGTGACTCACGACGAGCGAGGTTTAAAAGCACCATTAACACTCCCAGCTCAGACAGATGACCAGAATCATAGAATCATGGAATTACTGATGTTGGAAAAGACACGTAAGATCATGGAGCCCAACTGCTCCCTCAGCACTGCAAGGCCACCATTATCCCATGTCCCCAGGTGCCACATCCACACAGCTTTAAATCCCTCCGGAGATGGAGACTCCACCGCTGCCCTGGGCAGCTGTGCCAGGGCTGGACAACCCTACGGGGGATGAAATTTTTGCTAATATCCAACCTAAACCTCCCCTGGCACAGCTTGAGGCCGTTCCCTTTCCTCCTGTCCCCGTTCCCTGGGAGCAGAGCCCGACCCCCCGGCTGCTCCCTCCTGGCAGGGAGTTGTGCAGAGCCACAAGGGCCCCCCGCGCCTCCTTTTCTCCAGGCTGAGCCCCTCTCCCAGCTCTCTCAGCCACTCCTGGGGCTCCAGACCCTTCCCCAGCTCCATTGCTCTTTTTTGGACGTCAAACCTCCCTTTGAACCATCTCACAGGCAGTTTCTGACTCAGTTTTATCCTCCTGCATAGTTTCCAGAGCACACCTCTGAAATGTCGTGTTTACACCATTCCTCACTCCAGGAACAGGCCCAGGTCAGTGCCCATCCCAGGTTTCGCCCTCTCTGTCTCTCAGACTCCAAGTGTCTGGTGCTCAGCCAGGAAGCACACATGTTCCACGGGGAAGATGCAAGAGGAAAGGGGACTCATGCACCAAGGATCACGCTTCACTTTTCTTTTTATAGGAATGGCAGTGACACTGAAACCAGTCGAGGATTATCCAGTGCCTGTGTGCCAGGGGCTGGCCTAAAGCAGATTCATGAGCATGTTATAGGTCATGGTGGGGGCATGGCTTCTTCCAAGGTCAAAGAATGCCAGTCTTGGAGGCAGAGAATGTTTCAGCACCGTGCCTCAGCAAGTTTGCCGGCAGCTTTGTGCACAGGGGTGGAGGGCAAACAGACCTGTGGTAACAGGCTACGACCTACCCTGGCAGTGGCCTTGCACCTACTCCTGCTTTCCAGGCAGGAAATCAGGAAGATCCAGCAGATCAAGAAGAAACAATACAACCGAGAAAGGATGTTTGGGCTGTTGCTGCCATAGGCATTTCTGGAACATTTAAAGCCTGTTATTGTGAATCTGCCCAAGGCTGTGTTATTTCTAGGTCATACTGAAGGTAAGTCTATGTATACACAAATATGAATTATTCTGAGTAAATTCTGCTTTCCATGTAAGTCTCTTATCCTTTTGGAATATTCCTAGAGGTGAGGGGGGAAAAAAAATATCACGGTATTTGAAGAGGGACTTTAGCCAAGGGCCTGGAGTGCCAGGACAATGGGGAATGGCTTCCCACTGCCAGAGGGCAGGGTTAGATGGGATACTGGGAAGAAATTCTTCCCTGTGAGGGTGGGGAGGCCCTGACACAGGGTGCCCAGAGAAGCTGTGGCTGCCCCTGGATCCCTGGAAGTGTCCAAGGCCAGGCTGGACAGGGCTTGGAGCACCTTGGGATGGTGGAAGGTGTCCCTGCCCATGGCAGGGGGTGGAACGAGGATCTTCGAGGTTCTTTAGCACCCAAACCATTCTGGGATTCTACGACTTAATGGAAAAGTTTATTAACGCTCTGATTTTTCAAACCTGTCCTCTAGCCCCCACTCAGAGCAGATGAGCAGTGTGGAAGACAAGAGCTGGGAAGGACCTCAAGAACGGGAAGACTTAGTTTGATGTAACGGAGGAAGGAAGCGACAAACAAAGAGGTTTTGTGAGGCTCTACAAAACCGATCCCTGGAAGGTGGTCACAGCATCCATGCTGAGCCTGAGCTGCTGCAGATCCCTCCTCAGGGCCCCACATCCTCACAGCAGGAGCTGAGACAACCTTTTTGTCTCAAATACCGCCAGCTCCTTTGCCGTGACGGCCCAGCTCCACACCTCACCACTGCTTCGTCATTCCAGGAAGGAAGACAGGGAAAGCAGGGAGTCACACAAGCCAGGGAGAGGTGGCAGGAACACTAGGAAGGCCAGGAGAGACGTTGTTTGCCAGCTATCAAGTGAGTGAAGGCTCTGGTGATGTCCAGAGGACAGCTCAGATTTCAGCCTTGCTGTCACTCTTGGTGTTTGCTGACCGGTGCAGAACCAAACCAAGCCCATGTTTAGAAACTGAGGTTCCAAAGGCCAATTCAAACCAAAACTATGAGGAAGCATTTTTCTGAACTCTATGTATTGGTAGCAGCAAAAAACTGGTTCTTCACAGAGAGGGTTTGATGCACAAGGCACGACCGAATCCTGTCTCAGCACACCCGACAAGTGCTGCAGCGAAGGATTAGTGCCAGCTAATCCTGGAATTAAGCTGCTTTAAGATCAAAATATCCAAATAGTGCCTTGCTAACATTTTACCTAATTAGTAATAATTTGCAGAGCTGTAGTTCCAGCCACTCAGCTCTGAGCTGCAGAGAAGAGATTCAAGTAAAGCTGGTTTTAGTATTAAACCGCATGTTTCCATGACTTCAGAGCTATTAGAATCTGTCTGAGTCTGTTTTGATTCATCAGGCAAGCTGTTCCCAGTGACATAAATGTTCCCTAAAGTGTTTGTTTCATAAGCCATATGGAGAGGAATGAAGGCATCATCTTATCTGGGAGTGGTAAACAAACATCCCAGCTGCTGCACACCCAGATCCACATCCACAGCAAAGCTGGGGCTGGAAAAGGATCATGGAATGCCAGATTGGTTTGGCTGGGAAGGGACCTTAAAGCTTATCTCATTCCAACCCCTGCCATGGGCAGGGACACCTTCCACTATCCCAGGCTGCTCCAAGCCCCGTCCAACCTGGCCTGGAACACTTCCAGGAATGGAGCAGCCACAGCTTCTCTGGGCACCCTGTGCCAGGGCCTCACCACCCTCACAGGGAAGAATTTCTTCCCCATAGCTAATCTAAAACTCCCCTCTTTTAGTTTAAAACTGTTCCCCCTTATACCATCACTATCTGCCTGTGTAAAAAGTTACTCTCTTTTTTATAACCCCTCTTTACGAACTGAAAATAAGATAAATATGTAGACCTTGAAACAACTGAGCCACAAACCTCTCGCAGTAAATAAATCTTTATGAACATAAAAAAGCAAAACCTCAGCAATCCCCAGCTTTGGTGCAGGAGGAACAATCACTCCAGTTATTCCACTAATCCCTGGATTGCAGAACCAATACAAGATACCTCTCCAGGAACCCCCTCCTGCTGCAAACTCCCTCGTTTCATCCTGGTCTAAGAGAGATAAATTGAAGCCATAATTACAAGTTAGAGCTCCTCAGATTTAGGCATGTCATCTCCCATTAAAGCACAAAGGAGCATGGAGTGACAACCTGCCACTTCCACTGACCCTGGTGGAGTAGCATTTCCTGGGCAAACTGAACAACTGGTTGATACAAAGGCGTAAGGACCACAGACAACACAGCCATGGATGTTAAAAACCATCGTCACGGAGAGAAGAGGTATCAGGAAGATTCCCCTTGACACGATTTGGAAGCCATCACCTCTAAGTTAAGTGCTGGCAGGCAAAGGAAGGGAGAAGTTTTGTTCCTGCTTTAAGGAATGGACTAAGTTGGACAGTAAAGGAAAGGACATCCCACACTTACTTTTGGAGATGTGGAAGGATGAGAAGAAGAACTGAGCAGTCTCATGGAGGCTTCCATCTCCTGGGGTGGAAGGAAGAAGTTGGGAACAACAACAGGATCAGATCTGAGCAGAACTGTTAAGGAACAACCTTTGGCAGTGTGCAGTTGCACAGAGGTCCAGATGTGGAAAAAGCCTCAGCTGTTAACAGGTCCCAAATAGTGAATCTCATTTGTTTTAATCAGTATTCCATTGTTCTGAACACTCAGTCCTCTCACCTGGGCTGGCAGAGCATGGGACACTGACTCGCTTTAAAACAATACCTCACAAATTTGTAGAGGACTTCATCCTGCAAAAACTCCAACACTTAATCTGAGATCTGGAATTTGTGCAAGAAACATTGGGAAGTATTTTAAAAGCAAAATAAAGCATGTTCCTTTTAATACAGGAGAAACACAAGAGCTCTAACACATGGGGAAAAATAACATGGAGAGAAAATGCAAGAAGACATGTTGGAACTAACCAAAATGAAGTGACTCTCACAAATCACAAAATTTATTGGCTACAAGTGGCAAGAAAGTCATCACTACAGTGTGTGAAACAGTGTAATGGGGTCCTCCAACACCTTTCCAGATCACCAGTTCTGGATTCATTTCCCAGAGAAGACCTTCACATAGCAAATTTCTCCTTCCTGAGGCCAGGGAGATTCTAACTAAGCAGGAAGAGTCATCGAAGGCAAGGAGTGTTTAAGAAAAGAGTAAAGGATACAAAGTGATTTTTGGTTTGATGGGGTTTTCCGAGCCTTCCACTGGGTCTTCACTGCTGTCATCAGGGAAGCTCTCGCTATTTCTTTCTGAGCCAGCTTGGGCTGATACACTCTGAATACAGTTCTCATCAGAACCACTTCCTTCCTTGCCTTGATGATCTCCATTTACAACCTCAGCATCTTCCTCCTCCTCTTTCTCAGTGGTTTTTCGATTGGTCAAACCCATGTCTCTTGGGAATGGCAGCAGTTCCTTGGAGCCTGCATGGAACTCTACACTTTTCTTTATGGGTTCAGTGCTCAGTGCTCTGTCCCAGAGGCTCTGTCCAGGGGGCTGAAGTGGCTCCTCCACTGTTCCTGTGCTGCTGTTGAAGGTCTGGAAGTCTCCTGCTGCTCCCCAGGGACTGTTCCCACCTGCGTGGGGGCTCACAGGGGGGCTCAGGGCACTGAGCACACTCTGGCTGTCCCCTTGCAGGATGCTGGACAGGGTGCTGCTGTTCCCTCTTTGGAAACAACCTACATCTATGGAGGGCTGATCTTCAGGCCTGGGGTCCAGAGGATGCTGCTCAGCCCCCCGCCCTGTTTCGGAGATCACACTGGACCAGGGGCTCGTCCTGTCAGTTACGGTCGTTATTTCATTAAGAGTTCGTGGTTCTATAACATCTTCTTCGTATTCTTCTTCACTGTGTGGCTGGATGGCAAAAGCACCTTTGTTTTCCTGGATATAACCCACTGGATGCTCATCTTCAGGCACAATGGGCCCTAGAAGTTCGTGCAACATGTGTCTCTCAAACACAGATCTCCCAGCACTGCAGGGCTGCTGCGTGTCACTCGAAACGCTGGGCGAGTCAGACGCCAGCTGGCCTCGAGGAACTCCAGGTCTGGCTCCCTCCTCCCTCCAGCTGGGTACATCCACAGCACCCAGCTTCCTGCTGCTGTCCTGATGTACATTAGAAGCTTCTTTGCTATTTTTAGTTATAGTCTGCAAGTCTGGTTAACAAAAAAATAGCATCAGTAAATGCGAAGAGCAACAATCCACCTTAAATCTGATTTATTTGTTTTTTTGGCAGAAAGTCCTAGATGTAAGGATGGTTAGGAGCTAAACATGCACAGCTTTGCGAACACTGCTGATGTGAGCATGCTCTGCTCTGTTGCCCACTCACAAGGTCAGAAGAACAGAAATGCTAAGGAAAAACAGAAACATTAAGGATGAAATTAATTGGAAATTTTACAAGTTCTTAAAAAAGCCACAATCACTTATTTTTGCTTCCCAGTGAGCAGATCCTATTCATTGCTTGCATCCTCTGAGAATTGAGTTCACCAGTATTAGGTAAAATGGCAAACTGTTTTGAGGCAAGTCCTGCTCCAAGGGAATGGTGGAGAACATTTGGAAAAGGAGAAGGAAGAGTCTGAAACAGATTGTAGAGGAACGCGTGTAAAAAAGCAGTAAAAACAATTGCTAAGGATGAGAAAGGAAATAAAAAGAGAGAAACCTTGGAGAATAAAGAGGGGGAAAAAAGAGAAGATCAAGGTGGTGATACAAGAATGGCAAATTCTGGCATAATAGAGATGTGCCCTTCAACTCCATCTCTTGGAAACGCTGCTTCCCTGTAGGAAGCCATGGGCAGAAAAAGCATGGAATAACTTTCCAACTGGCAGCAACTGTAGCTCTGGGCTCCAGTTTATTCTCTACTCTGGTAAGTTATTTTAAAAGCATCAGCAGGGATTTGATTTCCTTGTCATTTTGCTACTCACAGCAACGACTTACCATTGATTAGGCTGCTGACCTGAGACACCAACTGACTAGATTTTTCCAAAAGACGGCAGCCTTTGGGATCCACTTCTCTGCCCATCGAGCCCTGATAGTCACTCTCCCACTGCTCATGGCTTAGTTTGGATGTGCTGAAGTCAGGAAAAGACCTGGTCAGCTTCTGACTGAAGTACCTTTGAACCTCATCCAGCTCGCTCAAGTTTTTTCTGCAAGCAGTGGTAAGAAATTTGGTAAGAGGGGGAAAACAAGCCTGTGGCAGTTGGGTTTAAGTTGGATTGTTCTAGTCAACAACATGTAAATATGCAAATAAAAGATTAAAGGTTTTTATTGAAAAACAGATCAGTAGGTAAGTATTGAGGTTGCTCTAAGCAAGAGGATAACACTCGAGAACAAATCCTGACTTGGCTATGAAACTTAGGCTGGAAGCTAAAAAAGAGCTGGTTTTAAACTTACTTAATCAAAGGAGTTGAATTTGAGACGACCTTCCAATAAAAGTCATAAAGCCAAGGATACTACTTGACTTATGGCTGAGCTTGATAAAAATCTGAGGATTTCTACGTTATTTTAATTTTTTAGCATTTTTTAAGAATGTATTTTAAGATACATTGCTTGTGGTAGCAGGGGAAGGAATGAAATACCTCAGGAAGCCTCTTTTATTCCTATATTCCTACAGATAACAAATACTTTTCTTCTAAATTTATACCTCATCTAAACCTAGAATCTAGTCAAGAGAACAGTGCTTCTAGCAAGAAGAAAAACATCCTTATGGGAAAGGATATACTACCCCGTGCACCCCAAAAATGCTTACAGGCTTGTTCTTGTACCTGTGGGGAAGGCAACTGAAGGGACTATTGTCTTCACAGCACCTGCTGCATGACAGCAGTACCAGGATGGATAAATCCAAGTATTCTCTCCAGATTTGGAAACACTGCTGCTGCTGTTCCCCTTCAACAGCTCACCACACTGCTACAGCATCTCAGTCCTGTTGTGGAGCTCCCCACCCAGTCCCTGATTTTCCAGGCTCGCCTCATCCCGCTGTAAATGACACCGGAATCTCTTCATCGGTTATTGCACTGTTTCACCTTCACTTCCTTAGAACTGGATCCGTCACTTCCAAGCTCTTCCCTGCTAACCTAAGGCCTGGCGCTGCCCCGCTGGCCGCAGCCCTGCTTTACCTGAGAGCAGTGAGGAGAGCCGCGCGTGAGGACGGCGATGCCGCGCCCAGCCCGGCTGCCCGGCGCGTGTTCCCCTCCGCCTGCTGCAGGGACTCATGGAACCTGCGCACGTTCTGCATGTGCTCTTCGTGCCGAGGCGTGTGCGTGCCAGGGGGGCTAGTCCTGCAAAAACAGGCCTGTCTTTAATACCAAAAACCAGGCTGGAACCTCTAACTGTGCAAAGTCTGCCAGCCAAGAATATCCAATGTCTTGAAATCCACTAGAGAGCCACGGATGGATGAAGCTAGCTCTTTCAAATGTCCACAGGAATGTCGTTTTCTGTTTCAGATTTATACCAAAGTCAAGTTAATGGTGTGGCTGGTAGGGAGCTTTCCATGCCTGCTGGCAGCTCCCAAGCCAGTTGTTCAGATCCCATAGCAGCGGCCCACAGTCCCTCCAAACTTCAAAGACACATATGGGAAGAGGATCATCTCCGTAGGCTAAATAAACAAATCATGAACTAAAACACTCACTCATTTTAAGAGACAGAAAGCAGGAATTACTGCAGGATATCTGACAGTCTTACTCCTGGAATATGCAATACTACAGCACTTCACCAGCTGTCATTCACTGGTCATGGACAGAAGTTAAGGCAAAATAAAGGGGATGCATCAGGAATACTCTATTCTAATTTACACTTACTGAAAATAAAACCAAATACAGACATAACCCTTATTCTTATCAGGGCCTGGAGCAAGTACCTGCCAGTTTTAACAATGGCATCATTTAAATCCTCATTTACAAGGGTGCAAATGAAACAAATCAGGAAACATCAATGACAAGGAAAAGAACATCTAGGTTGTGTCAAAAGGAACCTGTCCCAGGATTGCTACCTCCTGCACCTCCCTCTCACTGGGAAAGGGAATGTCCACTAATTTTTAAGCCCAAACACAGTGAACACATTTTGACAGGGCGTCCCATTTTTCCAGTAGAGTAAATTTGCTTTAGAAGGGTATTTCTGAGACCTGAAAATAATCAAAAAGGTTGTCAGCCCATGAACTCACCTCTCTCGAGCAGGAACGCCAACTTCCTTTGACAAGGAATTCAACACCTGCTTGGACAAGTTTGTAGAAATACTAGGACATGCTGGAAAGCTGACCTTCACCTAGGATGAAAAGGAACACTGTACATGATTCTTTCACAGCAAGAAAATAAGAGAAATTAAGGTATTATCCTGCTGATCTAACAAAACCTCGGGCTTTCTAAATAGCTTTAAATTTTCAAATGATTTCCCAGCACTGAGCCAAAGTACCATTTCACAACACTTTGATTTCAGACACTTTTGTTAACTCCCTCCATACTATCAGAGAGTAAAGTGATGGAAAGTAGGATAAGGGTTCCATTACATGTGTATAAGATACCCCAGCATAACTGGGAAGTCTAAAGAATAAAGTAAAACCCAGAATAAATGGGGAATTTCTGGCAAATGGCAAACCCAGAAAAACAGATTCCTGCCAAATAAGATGTTTCCTAACCAATGAAAAGCTGAATCTACTGTATGTTTTTGAGCATCAGCTGTCACCCAAAGCAGCAAATAGAACAATGCCATGCTCCCAGACATCCAAATGCACAGAACGTTCTCCTAAAAAAAAAGTCCCAAACACCCATGAAGCAACCACAGAGTGAAGCTAACGAGGATGCTCACGACTTGGTTGGAGTTTTGTAACTAGCACTGGCCTGCAGCTACCACGGAAACCTGGAGCAGAATTCCTAAGGAATCAAGTGGTTTTGGTACATTTACGCAGACTGGTCCATGACAGTGCTGTGAATTTGTGGTGAATTTGCTCAGGAACCCGGAGTGCTGACTATTAGCAATCCAATCTCAAGTGTGAGAGGGGAGGAAACGGAAGCACATACGGAAGAACTTTCCGGCTGGCTTCGGGCCCTGGCCTGCCTTTCTTCTTTGAGATGATTTATGTTTTGGAGAGGGGAAACCGCCACTTTGATCTGCCCTCGGCACTGCCCGCTGAAGTCGGTGATGTTGTACCACCCACACACGAGCTGGAAGCCAGAAAGGAGAGGAGAAAGGTCCACGGACGCAAATCCTATCACTCGTTCCGACTCTGGGGAAGAAGGACACCAAGCACTTACACATTGATACGAATCATTTTCAGGAATGCTAAAACACAGCTCTTGAAATATGTCTTGGAAGTTGAGCCAAGGTCCAGAACAATCCTATCCAATAAGTGGATATTATTTGGATTACCTCAGTTACGTTCAGCTAAAAATGTCCCTGCAGAACAGTGAAAGCCCAGGGCAGGGAGAGGGATTGGCAGGAGAATCCCCGTGTACACGCAGTACCCTGGATACACAGGAAGTTTATTTTTGAAGCAAAAATCAGACAGCTGAACTTCAATATGTAAAAAGAAAGAAATTAAAGTATTTGGTTACAACTGGCTGGCCATACTTCAACCAGCTGCAGCAACAACAAACAGCACGTGAAGGAAGCAGTTAAGAATTTCCTTCAGCAGGAATATCCAACTTCTAAAGCACTGTCAAAATAAAACCAGAGAGAATACGGATGAACCAGACCTTGTAAGATGATTAATGGGTCATAAGGAGGATGCCAAGGGCCAGGAAATCAATATGTATTTATCTCTAGCATTCTTCTAGTACAAGGCAAAAAATGTCATTATAATTCTACTCTCCAATTTACTTAATAGAATTTATTTTCCTTGCATGCAAAACAAGTAACCTAAGGAAAGGGATGCAGAAAACACACTCCTCTTAATACTGCACTACAAACTTTACCTGCTTTATGCCACACTTTGAAGACCAAGGTTTGCTGTGGATCCAGGAGAAGCTCTTTGGATAATCTGTTAGGAACAAAAATCATAGTATCTTATGCAAAGCAGGAAAAAGCGGCAAAATTTATCTACCCAAACAGATCAGTTTCTTTCTGTACTGATGGGGGCAGGAACAAAACAAACCCCAAAATTACTGAGCCTCAAAGCATAACACATCTTTACATAGCATGGGCTTTTGCTTATTCAAGAAGTATTTCTCTCTCCTCACTCTTGCTGTATATTTAAAAGATAGGACAAGGAAACCATGAAGGAACAGAAATACAGTTTATTTCATGACTCAATAACACAGTGACAGTAAAGCACTGGGGTTATGGTTGAAAGCTGTAATGTTTGAAATTCATTCCTGGAAATAAAAAAAAACCAAATGGAAAATCGAAGTGTTACAAGTAGAACAGTTTTTAAGTTGTTTGAAGCGATTCAGATATTAGAAACACTGGAGGAGACACAAGATTGGAACACACAGGTTAATTCCTGAATACTGCCATGATGACTTGATCTACTGAGGTTCCTTGAAGCAGTCAATTCATCTGTTTTAATTTAAGCCCAGATATCCAGGTCTGAGCTAAAAAACCCCGAACCATACGTCCTTTTCACACCTGGCCCGGCTGTCAGATCCAGGGAGCGTCTGTGTGAATCCCCATCTCTCACCTTGCTTGTTGCTGGAAGTCCCAGACTGGTGAGTCGGTGTTTTCTATCACTGGAGTGGTTACTGGAGCATCTGCACCAGCAACAGCAAATGATACACAGCTACTGGGGGCTGTTACTTCACGCTCTGTCAAAGGACTTCCTGAAATGATACACAATTAAATACAGATGTTTTAATTAATAATAACAACAACAACAACAAATCTAAAGGCAGTTCAGCAATTAAAACCACACAATTAGCAAAGAAATCCACCATCTAGAAAATACTCCATTTCACTGGTGGAGCTGATAGCATGTTACATTTACAATGGAAGCAAATATTACACAAACCTTCAACAGAGCAGAAACTGGAATATTCAAGGGAGAAACAGAAAAAACATTTGCCCAAGATCATCTAAGAAGTCAGAAGCAAAGCTAGGAATAAAACCCAGGTCCTGAGGACCCTATTCCAGTGCTTGAGCTACTTTCCATGCTGGGACACCTGTTTGGCAATCATGAAGAAGGAAATTTCTTCTTGAAATCAGCTTGTATTTGTTTCAGTGGATCAGCTCCCTCTCAATTAGTTACTTCTAAAAATCCCCTAAAACAAGAAGTTGAAGACAGAAATATTTCAATATTTCTGCGATACTCAAAAGAAACCTCCTTTTTAGCATCAAAAACTTCATAATAGCAAACAAAGTTGCATCGGTTTTCCAAAGACTGTGAATTCCAGAAGATTCTAGAGTCATTATAAAAATCCATCTGCAGGGCTCGGAATCTTTTAGAACTACATACCCTTAAATCATGGCTTGTATTTGACTCTTAGCTGTGTTATCAGGGGAACAAAAGCTGAGTACAGTAAGCCAGCTTTAAAAATTTATTATGTGCCAAAAATGCTAATTTGCAGGAATCTTTGAGATAGGAGCATCTTGGGGTTTAGTTATTCAGTCAATGCTTAACCTGGGAGCTTAGTTATTCAGATAATGCTTAACCTCAGAATTCAGCTGTCATCTCTAACAGGTTATGTTATTTATATTTTGGATTTTATTCATGAAGATAGGCTGAACAGTTCAACCTCCTGCTTTCCCTGTACTTACACAGCGATTGGGCATGTAACATCTTGAAGCCAAGTTCAAAACCCGTCCCTGCCGTTCACTTTGCTGGAGTAGCAACAGATCTCCGAGGAAAACAAGGAAACAGAAAACAAAGAAAGAAAAAAGAAAGACAAGAAAGAAAGAAAAGCAAGGGGGTGTGTGTGTGTGTGTGTGTGATGTTACCTTTCAAACTTAGATGCATTGCTCTTTCCACAAGGATATTGGCAGCAACGGTGTTTTCCAGAAACATCACGTCTTCTTCCTGCGGTCTGCCATTGGTGATCCCTGAACTGACAATATCCACTTGCTGTTTGTCAGAGACCTGCTGGCTCAGACCAGGGGTTTCCCCTGTGCCTTCATCTTCACTGTTGCTGCATTCCTCGGCACAGGGAGGTCTGGGCAGAGCAGCAGGAGTGGAAGCAAGGCTGATGTGAACACGCACAGCGGCTCCTGCCAGGTCTGCAGCATTGCATCTGAACAACGGATAAATGCCTGCAGGAGAATTCACAAACAACCAGCTAACTGAGCCAAAGGAAACACAGGAGCTTGGAAAACAGCTGGTACAGTTCATTACTATAGAGATCTCACATGAGCCCAGCAGAATGAATTTTGATTTTCAGTGTAACTTCATGCGAGTTATCACCCAGAAGTACAAGCTTGGAAACATTAAAAACCACGAGCAATCCCCCAAATTGGGTACACCTTAATTTTCCCCCCGTAGCTCAGATCAAAGCACATCAACTTCCTGAGAGCCCTGGGAACAGGGACTCTGCATAATTTTATACACATATATGGAGAATACAACATATACCCCACACAAAAACTTGTTTTAACCCTTGTTCTTTCTCCCTCCCATGAGTGTATCTAAAAGCAGAGCCAACCAGTCCACAAATCTGGTGGCTGATGAGTACCACGTAGATGACAGAAGCTATAAACCAAAACACACGTTCCACCTCAGTGTGAGGAAGAACTTCTTTCCATGGCGAGGGGCAGAGCCCTGGAACAGCTGCCCAGGGAGGGCCTGGAGTCTCCTGCTCTGGAGACGTCCCAAACCCAGGTGGATGCGTTCCTGTGTCACCTGCTCCAGGTGACCCTGCCTGGGCAGAGGGTGGGACTGGGTGATCTCCAGAGATCCATTCCAACCCCAGCCATCCTGGGATTCTGTGATTCTGTGCAGGGCAAAACAAAGCCGTAAACACTTTGTTTAAAGTAACTAGAGAAGGACCCACATTAAACTGCCAATAAAGAGGAATGAAATGTGACCGTGTGTTTTAGGAACTCACCACTAACACTCAGTGTTCTCCTTGATCTCTCTGCTAACGCTGCCAGGTCGACGTAGGCAGATCCAATAAGACGATCTGTATCAAGTGGTCTTTCCACCTCATTTTCCTTGCCATATGCCCACCACACCTGGATTTCTAATTTCTCCTCTCTGAAGAACCACAGCAGCCCCTGGCTCCTTCTGAGAGTCACCTTGTTGGGTTTCCTGAAGCTCACCGTGACATTCTCTGCGTCGTCACTCAGTTTTGGCCGCTTAAGCCACGTCCAGGTGGCTTCCTGGTTGTACAGTTTGTACCTGAGGTAGCAGTAAGTGCTTTTGTGCAGGTGTGCCTGGCCTGCGAGCAGCACGCACTGGAGTGGCAGCCACACCCTTGGGGTGGAGATGGTCACAGCCACCGGGCCGGCATTCTGCTCCCAGTCACCGCTCTCGTCCTCGCTGTCTTCATGGATCTCCTCACTGCTCCAGCCCAAGAGCTTGGCAGCCTCCAAAACACGCTCCCTGTCACCCTGATGGGCAAAGGCAACAGAGAGTTCCAGCCCTCCCACAACGGCCCGCATGGCGTTCGTGCAGTGCGGAGGCAGTGGATCTTCGGAGAGGGTCACTGGGTACCAGCCTGAAATACCTGTGGGAGGAAATGTCACATCAGACTTATCCCACCTTTTGAAAAATGTCAGTGAAGAATGGTCCCCTCTCTGGTCATCAGTCAAGGATCAGAACTCCAAGTGTTTATTTCTCATTAGGAATTTATTAAATAATTTCTAATCTGAAAAAGCAACAAGTTATTTGCCTTCTAAAAACCTCAGCAGTAATTCTGATCCCAAAGGATTTTCACTTCATTAACAAGACCCATTTTACAATGAAACTACATCCCTGGGATATCCAATTATAAAATTATGTATTCTCATTTCTTTCCTACTCTCTTCCCATTAAAAACAACCCCAAAATTTTGGGCTGGAGAAAATGAGAACTTTACTGAAATTAAAGCAGAAATAACCAAGGCAATAATAAAAACATCATTATTACAAGGTATAATAATCCCAAACTAATGCTAGATAGAGGAGATCATTAGTGGACACATATGTGAATAATTTTTTCACAGAAATTTCACAGAATATTGTGAAGCGGAAGGGACTCAAAACGAGCACTGAGATATTTCACACATAGTTTAAAATAAAAAAAGAGTTAATCCTCCTACTTTCTAATTATCTAAGCCTTTTGCTTCCAGCTTTGACATCTGAAAAGCAGTCACTGGTCCTGCACTAAACACTACAACTCACAGACTTGACATCCTTTTTGGACTTTCTGTCTAGAAAATAAACAGCACTGAATAAAATCCTAAGGATTTTAGGTGCTGGTTTTAGCTGGCACAGAGTTAAATTTCTTCATAGTAGCCCCAAAATATTCATTTAGCCACTAAATATCTTACACTCTGAAAACAGATTTTCAAAAAAACAACAACCTTTACGTGACTTTTCTAATACAGGATTTTTACTGACCACATGGGGAACATCTGAAAGAACTTTGGTCTAAAAAACCTGAGAAAACCCCCCCAGAAACAAAACACCCCCCCCACCCCCCAAACAGGAATGAAAATAGTTTAAAGGAATTACAATAGCATTTACACAGAATGTCAGCAGCATAACACTGCTGTATCACCTGATCTCCTTGTCAGCAGGTCTCTGGTTGGAATTGTGACTGTCCCAAGAAGATAATCTCTAGATGTTCTATCAGCCAATTTGTCAGTGGCTGGAAAAGAAATAATTTTGTAAATACACTGAACTGGAACACAAGGTTTAGAAGTGACTGACTGGAGAACAGCTGGTAAGAGGTGATCTTGATCATAGGGAGTCTCAAAAACTCCTTGCACAAGGGGAACAGTCTCTGCCAAGGACGGTTGGGAACAGTCAAATTCAGGCTGCACAGGGCTCTGAGCAACCTGACCTGCTGGAAGATGGCCCTGCTCATTGCAGGGGGGGTTTTGCAAGTCCCAACCCAAAAACCCAAACTATTCAATTATTCTATGAATATTTTTTTTTCTATACTAAAATTAAGGGGACTTCTGCACCAGTATTCCATCCTTGTAATCACACCTGTTGCCCTTACCTGACTTGGTGCTCTGATGGTAGATGGAGAAAAAAATACTGGCAGACTGCAAGAGTTCCCCCAGAGAAGAGGCTTCTCCAGTGCTTTTCTGAATTATGAGATTACAAAGAAACTCCACATGATGCTCAAACTCTGGGCAGAAAGTGCAGGGCACGGCTCGCGTGCTGCGTGTCTGCGCCTGGGGCAGGAAGGACAGGAGCACACACACGTACGCGTTCACTCCCACCCCTGCATAGTACTGGACAGAGGGGTTCTTCTGGGCCACAGCTCTTCATTTCAAACGGGGAAAAAAAGAAAAGAAGGAAGAGAATGCATGTAATGCATGAGGAATATAGGAACCAACATGCTTAAAACGAAAGTGAAAAGATGGGACTAACACTGAACGTTCTAAGTCAGAACCTATGTGGGACCTGGCTGCACAGCATTTTCATCTTTTCTTTCCATCTGAACATACTAGGAACAGATATGAAATGGTGGGAGGAACTCACAAGGTCCATCACTGGTGCCTGTGCTCTTACCTGTGGTTGAGAAAGTACTCAGCACCTTTAACAATACACTGTACTGTAGAATGACTTCCCAGAGAACCTGCTCCACAAAGAAGCCAAAGGCCATGCCAGATTATATTTACAGACCAGTACTGGCCAGCAAAAGGAGGTGAAATTAGCAAATGGAATAATTTACAAGTAAACCAGACCCAGGTATTACTCAGGTCATACACCTGAAGGATGGAGAGTCTGAGGTCATTCCATTCCCCTGACTTCTCCAAACACCATACGACAGTGATCCTCACCTTTCAGGGTCTACCTGAATTAAGATGGATCAGGGGCTCACAGCAACACTGAGAAAGGGTCAGACCATGGCTCTGGAATGACAGGAGTCATTCTTCTCTTGTGGAACTGATTCCCTCTATTCTAGCCCTTTCCTAACTCTTGAAAGTCACATATCCAGCTGATACCACGCACTGGAGCAGAAGCCTTATGGTGGAAAAGGACATGTTTCATTTCCTAGTTAGTTTATAGAGATTTTCACAGTGAAATGCAACAAAACAACCTCAGCTAGCTTTTAAATAGCATCAGCAACACCAGGATCCAATGCCCAAATAGGTACCATCTCATATCAGCCAATTTTTATATCAGTTGTCGGTGTAGAAAAATGTGGCAATGTAGGAAAACATGTCCTTCCAATCAGCATCCTTCTGCAGAACGAATGCTACCACCCTGTACTGCAGCCTCAGGGACCAGGATAACTGCTGATGGTCTTTATAAAGCTATTTTCATTTTGGAGCAGAACCCACTCTGAATCTTGGTCTCTGCAGATGGAAAGTTGGCCAGTAAAAATTTGTTCTAATCTCATGCCTCAGCCTGCTGCCTCCAGATAAAGCTGTTTTAAGTGAAACATGGTCCTTCTTGAATTAGGCTTTACCTGGCTGCTGCTTGCAAACCAGCTGCCCTGTGTATTCGTACAGAAAGTGAAACAGCTTGAGCAGTTATTCCTGCTGCTGTTTTCATGGATCGTTGGTACCTCACACTCACATCGAGCAAACCTGGATTAAACAAAAGAAAGGAAGGAAAGAAATGGTTAGCTCTTAATGCACGTACATCCAACATAATCAATATTTAGCTATACCTATTAATACAAAGCTCACTCTACTAAGAAGCATTTCTCTAAACAGGTAATTCCATTAATCCATTGGGACTGACTGCGCAAGAGGCTGCGCTCCAGCAGAACTCACGGCCAGGTCCGTGAGGAACCGCGGGGAAACTGGGGGCGCGCACCCCGCACCGGCCGCCCCAGTGGCGCCCTCCTGTGGCGAACCCCGAGCACAGCAAGCGCCGGGGGCCGATGGAGCCGGCGCTGCCCTCGGGCGCGCTGGCCCTGCCGGAGCTCCAGAGCTCCGCCCCAGGCACCCCAGCGCATCTTGTTCAGAGCGCTGCACCGAGAAAATCCCGCAAGAGGAGTTGGAACAGACAATACTGTTGCGTTCTGCTGTTGCACGTGGCTCACCTGTTACAAAACAACCAAAGCACGCTGACCTCCCTGTCCAGTCCCAGCTTGTTTTACCGCTTCAGAGCTCCTCGTGGCCTTCCCAGAGCTGATGTTCGTGTTATTTGAAAGAGCCACGAGAGACATCTCTGCTTGCACTATGTACCACAAACAGCCTTTCTTCAGATCCTCCTTCCCCACCTTACATGGGAAGCCTAACTACAGGCTGGGGCTTATTGGCAGTGAAGCAGTTAAATGCATAGAGATGGCTTTTGAAAACTTTTTGAGAGTTTGAGGGTTTCCCACATTTAATCGCTGCTTTTTCATTCATCATGGTGTTAGCGAAAGCTGAGAGGAAAACCACTCCTGGTTGGTTTCAGTTGCCAATGCAAATCCACACTTTTATTTGCCCTGGAGGCAAATAGACTTTATTTTTACAGAATTTTACACAGAACCAGAGAATTGGTTTGGCTGGAAAAGACCTATAAAATCGTGGAGTCCAACCATTCCTCCAGCACTGCCAAGGCCACCAGTCTCCCGTGTCCCCAAGTGCCACATCCACATAGCTGTTAAATCCTGCCAGGGATGGGGACTCCACCATGGCCTGGGCAGCCTGTGCCAGGACAGGACAGCCCTTTGGGGGAAGAAATTTTCCCTAATATCCAACCTAAACCTCCCCGGCCCAAGTTGAGGCCATTTCCTTTGTCCTTTGCTAACAGACCATAAGACACTGTTGTGCTGCTCCGAGGTTTCCCCAGCTGAGCCTGCTTTTACCACATGAAGTGAAAGCCCACAAGCCTTGCTCACCTGAAGACCGCACATGAAATTCCTCTGAGGAATCAGTCCGGGGGACCAAGGGAAGATTAAAAGTTTGTATCCCTATTTCTTCTCGATGCTGCAGAGTCACCATGGCACAGAGCCGTGACAAAGGCAAGGCCCCTTTGGCAACTAGCTGGTCTCTGACATTTGGGTAGTAATACCTGGTAAGACACAAAAAACCAGCACCAGCATTTCTCTCAGAACTGCACAGAAGTTAACTTTATTTTGAGTGTCTTCGAATCCTAATTAGCGTCCCCAGCTAAGGGAGAAACTCAAGTAAATGTATCTCCACTGAGGAAAAGAACCAATAAGTGCTTAAGTAGATAATGCTACAAATATATATTTGCACTGGTCCTAACAAGTCAACAAGCAGAAACTCCACTAAAAATTGGCATCCCAAAGAAAAACAAGAGAAGGATCTGGCACCAAATATTCTCCGCTATCACTTCCCATTAATAAATGAAAATACGTCTCTTGCAGAGTAGATTTGTGGTACCAGTTTGTGAGTGTAAAAAATTACTCTAAACCTTTTCTTAGTGCACTACTTGGCTTCAGCTTCATCCTAAAACAAATTTTGGCACTGTATCTTATGAACAGCCCACAGTAATTCTCATGTGACTTTGCAAATTTTAAAAAGCCTGACTTGTTTACTACAGAATGAACAGATTATTATATTTTTCTAAAGCTATTTGTCTTCATGGCTTCTGCTCCCCACTACTAATAATTAGCTTCGGTAGAGAAACAATTTGAACTGACAAAACACTTTATATTATTTCTCTTGTAATCAGTGATTTGTATTAGGGAAAAAACCAAACCTAGCACAATGAAATTATACTTTCAGGATGCTATTAAGTAAAATTTAGATGTGTCAAGCATTTAAACACTACTTTTAGATTGTTATGCCAATTAAAAGATGGAAGAAAGCAAACTAAGAACACACACTTTCTAAGTAAGTTATAAAAAGGAGTAATTAGGACTCCTGGCAGGGAAAAAGGCTCACAGGTCTTAAGTGCAGATACTCAGGACCAAACATTGATGAGCTTACCATTTTTTTTTAGCTGTTATTAAATAACATTATGGAATATCCATCCCAGAGCTGGAGATTTTTCAAGATCAGATCTATCTCCACCTGCATTGCTGTGCTATCTACAAAGAATAGGATGTTGTTCTGTACCTGCACCAGACTTCAAACTGGATTCCTCCTCCTGCCGCTCCTGGTGCCATAAATGCGCTGACCAGGAGCCTCTGGACTGGGACATCAGCAGGAACCAACAGTGAATGATGATGTTCATCATTAAAGATGGGATCAGGGACACACAAAGTGGTAGCTGTTCGAAATGGCTTTAATGTGACGCCTAGAAGCCAAACAGAGTTGGTTAAAAATGGTTGCATTTGGGGCTTTCAACCTTTTTCTACTTGCAATCCTTCAGGAGGTGAGGCCCATGGACAGGGAACGAAATCCTCCTGGATCAAAGCTTGCTCTTCTCAGCTTCACTTCGCAAAGCTTTTACAAGCAATCCATGCAGCGCCATGACCCTGTGAGCCACAGGCTGGGAACTACTGCTAAAAAGGCAGCACAAAAACTCCACAGGACTTACTAAGGAACATTGTTACTGACTGTCATTTTTCAGTGGGAATATATGTTAGTGATTCAAAGCACTGAACACCATGTTCTTTCCTACAACTGCAATCATTAAATACTCTTTTATAATCTGAAAAATGGTGGGTTTAGATCGGATATTGGGAAGCAATTCTTCCCCATGAGGGTGGGGAGGCCCTGGCACAGGGTGCCCAGAGAAGCTGTGGCTGCCCCTGGATCCCTGGAGGTGTCCAAGGCCAGGATGGACGGGGCTTGGAGCAGCCTGGGATAGTGGAAGGTGTCCCTGCCCATGGCAGGAGGTGGGACTCAATGGGCTTTAAGGTCCCTTCCCACCTAAACCATTCCGTTAATCCTAGTGATCTAAACCAAGCAACTCTTCTGTTGCTGTATCCATGAAAATCACAGAATTGTTCAGGTTGGAAAAGCCCTCTACGATCATCAAGCCCAACTGTTAACCCAGCCATGCCAAGGCCACCAGTAAATCGTGTACCCAAACCATATCCAAACACTTTTTGAACATTTCCAGGGATGGTGACTCCACCATTGCCCTGGGTAGCTGTGCCAGGGCTTGATGACCCTTTCGATGAAGACATTTTCCCTAATATCCAACTTAAACCTCCCCTGCCGTGACCTGAGGCCGTTTCTTCTTGTCCTGTCCCTTGTTCCCTGGGAGCAGAGCCCGACCCCCACCTGGCTGCACCGTCTTGTCAGGGAGTTGGAGAGAGAGAGATGAACACCCTGAAAGGCTTGTGCATGTAAAGCCTTTGCTGAATTTCCCTGGGTACAACCTCGCTATTCCCTGCGGGCCTATTCCTGCACCTTTGTTGGGTCAGCTGGCACAGCCTTCTAGGACCTTTACCAAAAGGTACCATGTGAAGAGATTTGGAATTAAGGCTCTTTTTTTTGCTGGGAACTTGCCATCAGCCTCAGACAAACAAGGCTTCTAATCCACTGACATAGCCCAAGTCCAATTTTTCCAAGAAAACAAGCATTGGCTGCATGAAAGCTCAGAAAAACATGCCCCCTCTTACTCAGGCAGAGAGAACACAACTAACCAGTATTTAATTAAAGCAATGCTCTAAATAAGGGAAAATTATAAAACAAACTTACCATCCTCATGCAACCCAGGTCCTTGCAGTGCACCACAGCCAGCCTCCTGAACTGGGAAGTAGTACTGGATGTAGCAGTCGGCCTCTCCCCAGACCGTGGACTGTAAGGGAGTGAGTCCCTTCACACTCTCCACATGGATCTCAAACACGTGCTCCATCAGGTCTTCCCCTTTCGGGTCCAAGTGCTAACAAAAAAAGGGAAGCCACATGGAAAGGATGACTTTAGGAAACTGGGAACATTTCAACAAGCTGCCCAGGGAAGCGCTTGAGTCATCCCTGGAGGTGTTTAAAAGCCATGCGGATGTATCATGTGGGGATGTGGTTTAATGGTGGCCTTGGCAGGGCTGGGTTAGTGGTTGGACTCGATGAGCACAGAGGTCTTTTCCAACCTAAACACTTACATATGATAAAAATCTAAGAAGTCTGAGATGAGGGGCAGAAAAATTATCTGCCATTTTACTCCTAAAGTTCACAGAAACATTGAAAGCCTGAAAGAAAATTATTTTCTTTCCTGCAAGCACATAAAAAGCATAAAAGTTCCTACCTATCCAATTCAAAGGTAGTGGCAAAACCTCCACAATAAGGCTGTGAGAATTAATGTTTTCTATAATTTTGCTGTTTGTTTTTTTTTACTGGACTTGTGAAGATAGAAGCAGTGTATATGCAAGGCAATAAAAACAGCAATAATGTCCAGACTGGAGAGAGCAAGCTGGTAAAAAAAAAAAGAGTATAAACAATATAATTCCATGTAGAATTTGTAGAATATAACAAAATTGGCTATAGCATCAAGAAGAGATTGGGGATCAGTCATTGTTAATGAATGCACTGGCGAAATCCTTTTCACACATCCTGAACAGCGAGAATGGGGATCTACTGAACAATAAATACCATTGTGGGCTTCGTAGGAGGATGGTCCAGAGAGTGGGGAGGACGTTGTGTGACCGGAGGCACCATTCCTTCTTCAGTTTTGAGCCTTTGCAGTGCCACTATCTGATCAGCTGATCCCATTGCCAGGATGACCCTCAGGCTTCCGCTCGTGCTGCCGGTGAAAACATCGATCACAGGCATGTGGCCATCCACAGCCACCACCGGGTACTGGGCCTGCAGGAGCAGGTGGGAAACCTTGGGATCTCTGCAAAACAAACCCAAAACAAACAAAAAAGCCCCAGCACGAGCATGAGCCATCTGAGTAGGAACAGGATCACACAGAACTCATTTCAGATGGGATTTTCAATGCCGATAAAAACCAATCTATCCCCATTCCTCTGAAATTTGTCTCACTTACATCCAGTCTTCACACAGCAGAGATCCATGAGCTGCTGGGTGCAAGAGGTTATTTTCAGCAATGACAAAGGACAACTTCCCAAAACCTAACAGCACCTTAGCTATGAGCCAGCCTAGAGACCTGTGAACGAAGGCATGAACGGGAACAAGACTTCCATTAACACCTTGTAGCCATATTATACTTTTATGAGGCAGTTATGTGCCTTTGGGGATGGAAGAAAAGAAGGAACAGCGCCAACCTCCCAGAAAGATGTAAAAATCTCCGGTAATACACTGAAGTTATGCAAGGCCAGGTTAGACAGGGCTCTGGTTGAATGGAAGGTGTCCCTGCCCACGGCAGTGGTGGCACTGGATGAGCTTTAAGGTCCCTCCCAAGCCAAACCATTCTGGGATTCCAAGATATAGACAAGTAAACTACAGTGGCTTACTAAAAAAATGATACAAATGACACAGTAATAACTAACAAAGTAGTGGCCAGTCAGCTCCAGCACCACCTGATTTCCACCTGTCACTAGGTCTGACCAAAATAAAAGGAATAAATCCTTTGCATTAGGAAGAATTTCTTCTGTCCAGTATTTCCAGCAATTTAAACTGTTTTAAGCAGGTATATTACTTAACTGAACAAGAAGCCAATAGATTAAACCCAAAAAGAACAAAGAACTCCAGAGAATCCCATCGGATAAGAACGCAATTAAAATATGAAGGTTTTGGAGCCTTTTTGACACTTGGGCTGTGCAAACCGACAGGATCCCTATGGGATCTCTGCAGAGCATAATTAGGGGCAAACCCAATCAGTCACAATCTTGGAAAATCACTGATGGAAAGCCACACTTCATTTTCCTGTGCAGTCACTTGGATTTCTTCTAGTTTTATTCCGTCATAGGACAGTAAGTTAAGCAGGCACCAACCCTGATGGAGCACAGTGACTTTATTTCTCATACTGTGTCTGTACATCTGGGCAACGACAGTGTAACTTACACCCTGCTCACTGTAGGAACGGGCTATAGGACGCTTGGCAGGGCAAAAATGCCTTTTGCTATAAAGTCTAACTAAGAACTCTCTCACACAACCCCCACATACCATCCCCGACTTCTTTCTCTGAGCTTCAGTTAGGATATTTCCCAACCCATTAAAATATGGGGGGAAAAAAAAAGAAGTTTACTTGAATGAGATGTAAAACTGATGCAGAGGGAGTTTCACTAATCCCAGCAATTTGTCACAGCCAGGGCTTCCCAGCTTGTTCCACGCTTCAATAATCATTACATTGTTCTTCAGCCGCTCCAAGTGTTTGGAAGTCAAAGAAAAGGGCATCACCTGAAAGGTTTAAAGCAGAATTAGTACACAGAATACACTGGAAAATATTGGCTAAGTACAGAGCATTCTGGTAAGTCTACTTTATCCCAGTCTACTGAACTGTGCATCTTAGAGATAGAAGTTAAAAATTAAATGTGCATTCAACGGAGCCAAGCAGAGATGTTTCTACGTATATAAAAGTAACTTAACTACGAAATGTGTTTGTCAGTGGGGAACACCACGCTTCCATCAGTGTGAAACGGAAAACATGTGACTTGCCTGAGAAAAATTAAAGGCAGGCTGTGTTGTGCCCCAGACAACAGTGGATCTTGTTGCCTCCTCAGTGCTGAGCAGTTTGCAGTTTAAATACACATTGCAGGAACTGGGGAGTCCACAGCCTTCAGCAATAAAATCCTTTCCATCAGGCACCATCAACAGCACGTGCAGCAATAACCCATCTTCCTCAGCTGGGGTTATGCGTGTCACATCCCGGGCTGCGGAGGCCGGCACAGTGCGCGGCGCCTGCGCGACGTCCCCGCTGCCCACTCCTGGCTCCTGGGAGTCCTCAGGGCTCCTTTCGGAGCAGAGAGGACTTTCTGCGCTTACACCCGTCCTGCTGGGCTCCTGCAGTTTCAGCTGGCCACTTCTCACGGCGTGAGCTGGGGCCGGCTGCCCAGCTGTAGCTGACCTTGCAGTGGTGCAGGCGAAGTCTTTGTTGGTGGCCGCAAGCTGCAGGGACACCGGCAAGGCAAGGCAAGGCAAGGCAGAGCTGGCCAGATGTGCCCCATCCAGAAACAAGGGGCTGCAACAGAAACTCAGGAAAATGTATCACCTTTTGCTCCAGAACTCACTCTAAGGCATATGCTGGTTACAAGCTACAGCTGTTGCTGTACAATAAACTACACGCGGCTTTATGAAATAAAGTCCAGACTGGAGTGCAAAAACCACACAATTACAGATGAATCACTGAATGGTCTGGGTTGGAAGGGACCTTAAAGCTCACCCCATTCTTAACCCTTCACCTGCTAATATAGAGAGCTGTTTATCCTCAGAACTGTCAAATCTCTTGAACTGTTAATGCTTCTCAAGCAGAAGCTGAGCAAACTGGTAGAAACTTTGGCGAGAGAAGATAATTCCTGAAGGGACAAGGACAAGGAACACCAGGCCTCCATGGCAGGAGAGACCTCAGCTCACGTCACACATGAAGCAGAAGCCAAAGCTCCAAGCCCTGAATATGTGCCACTCAAAACCTGCCTGTAGAGTGGTTTCTGTATTCAAGTCCCAGCTTATTCACAACATCCCTAGACATGCAGGACTTTCAAAATAGTTCTCTAAACCCCTAAGGAATAAAAAAGGGTTCATGTTATTTTATAGTGGTCTTGCAAACCTTTGTATCTGAGACCTGGCAAATTAAAACAAAGAGAGAAAAGAGGAGTTAAAAATAAGAGTGTGCAGCCAAAATTAGTAACAACCTGAGCTCGAGATGGTAACACACATACCTTTAGCGGCCCAACTTGTGTGTGATCTCCCTCTTTCTCCACAGGTATTTCCCAGCTGACCCTGAGCAGCTCAGCCTCAATCACCTTGCGGAGCTGAAGTGCTGCTGAGCCAATGGCCACGGGCTGAGGGCAGGCAAAGAATTAATTTTGCAAGATTTCTATCAGATTTAAAGAACTTTTGTGAAATAAAAGCTTTCTGGGAAGCCATGAGCAGCCACACACCCTCTCCACTCCTACAACATCAGTTGTACCAACAGGGATTTGGGAAATCTCCTTTACTTCCAATTTCAAATCGCACCAGAAAAACAGTAAGACAAATTTTCCCAGAACCTACTGTAAACAATTCCAGATTAATGCAAAAATTGAATAACCTAAATCCTAGTAAATGAGAAAAACTGCCATACTGAAAAATGCAATTTATTCCTCCATTAAAAGAAAAGCAGATGTCCTTGGAGGTGATTAAAATAACATAAGCTGAGTTAACTCCTCTCACCATCTTCCTCACAGGCAGATGGTTATGCAAATAACCTGTCAAATAGAAATGTACGCTTTTCCCCCCAAAATGCACAAGTTACACCCGTTCTCCACAGCTCACATTACTCCCCTTACACTGGGCAAGGTAAAGATACAAACTGCATCCACGTGAACTCATCCTACACTGCTACAGGAGCTGTGTTCTCACTGAAGGATAATGTTTATAATTGATCCAATGTGCTTAAACAGCAAGAGATCAGTCTTAGAGATGAGAGAAGGACATTTTTTTTTGCCCGCCAGTCTCAAACTAAGAAAATCCTTTAATGGAGTGACAGGAGTGACAAGCCTGGAATAGAGAACGGGCATGGCCCCAAGGCTGCCAGAGCTCCAGGAGCATTTGGACAGCGCCCTCTGGGATGCACAGGCTAGGATTGTTGGGGTGTCTGTGCAGGGCCAGGGGCTGGACTCAATGATCCTGTGGGTCCCTCAGAATACTCTGTGATTCTGTGAAGACTGCAGAGCAATCAGTTCAACTATCTACAACGTAATGTCATTTCTCTTCCTAATATCTGGTTGTCTGCACTGAGTGTCTGTGGGAAACGGAAGTGCAAAGAATTTCTTTGCTTTTCAATACACAAAGAAGGAACAACTTCTAGTAAGTACCTTTCTCTGTGTGCTTTTTCTCATGTAGATTTTAAAAGCCAGGTCAGAGGCCCACCAGTGCTCTATCATCGTTCCTCCGAACCACACAGGGAACACAGACTGCTGCTGGAATTTCACCACTGGAAGGAAGAGAGGAGCAACAAATATCCAAAATTACCTGATATAAATAAACTTTCCCCTGGAGAGCACTCTGTTACACACACAATCATTTAATTCTGCATTATTTATTAACACCAAGGCCGAAACAAACTGGTTTGCATTTTCAAAGGCCAGCAAATAGCAGGAGGCCAGAAGGACAAAACTAAGATCATGAATTAATAAGTAATAATTAATAAAAATAATTAATAAATTATTAAATAAATTAATATAACTAAACATCATAACAGCATTTAAAGACTTCAGGTGACACCAAGTCTCTGCCATTCTAGCATGCAGTAAGACCTGCCCTTCTTCACTGGGAGAATCCTGTCTCATTTTAACTAACAGAGTTCAAGATGGTTCTTGAGAGAGCCAAAGCTGAACTGCAAGAAAAATCACAGCTTCAGGAGAACAGGAGTATCTGTAAGCAGAGATGGAATGAAGTGGCATTCAGTCTGGAAAAGAGTACAAGAAGTACAATAACAGTATTCACAAGGGATAAGGAAGTATTGTTGTGATGACAAAAATGCAGGTTACACATAAGGATATTTCCAGCTGGATGCCCAGCACTTCTCCACCTTGTCTGGGCTGGCTACGGAATCTTTCCCATTAGGCATCTTTAATAAATGAGATAAACAGCTCTCAGGAAGGATAATGCTACAGTGGATTGACTCGAGGTCTTCTTCAAATTATTTTCAGCCCAATCTATTTTTCTAGGTCCCAAAGACCTGGACTCTACACAAGGCAAAGGGCAGGAGGATGGAAGAGTATTGGATTACAAAGGTTGTACTACAAAAGTTCAGAAGAAACAGTTGTTTTGTCTGGCCACAAATGGAGAACATACAAGAGAACTCAAAATCTCTCAAGTGCCACTCAGAAAGATGCAAAGCCAATGAATGACCATAGGGGAGAGGCACTTGAAAGTCACACTGACATTCCAGTTTCTGGGAAGAGTGGGCAGAGAGGATCTTGCTCATCCAGCATTCTCTGCTCACTGGGAACAGAAACAGAAATTGTTCTCAAGGATACAAACAATGGCGACTCTCAGTACAGAGATCAATGTCTGCTGATTTGAGCACAGGACTCGAGACTCCTTGGATCCAGCAGATTATCTGAGCTATCTGAGATACTACCTGACATACTTCAACATCTGGGAAATTACTTATTTGAGGTATAAGTATCTCTGATATTTCTAAAACTATTTGATTATCCTCCTACTACTGCAGAAAGAATATTGGCTTTATGTTCAAATGAAGGAATGGGCTTACTAACTTGTTTTTTTCCCTAGGAAAAGAAATTTGAAAATCCCAGTATGAATACTTCTTGGAAGAAAAAAAATTGTTAAAAAAATCACTTGGCTCCCTTCTCCCTGAGAGGACCATCCTCCTACCTGCAGCACACCAACTCCGTGGGTAGAGGTACCACTAATCACACTGTGATTTTCAGGCAGCAAAGAAATACGTGGAAAACACCACTAAATAATTTCTAAGAGATGGAGTCAACAAAACTAAATCTAAGGGGGGAAAATGATGCTCTTACCATCATCTGTGATTTTACTTGAGGCTACTCGAATTGCTTCTGTTGTTATGGAAACCTGTCCTTTACCATCCTTGGAGACTCTCACAGGAAAGTGGTACTCCACAAAGAAGGTACTGTGAATAAAAAAGTGAAAGGCTGACCACAATCCATCGAGAATCTGATGTGAGTCATGAAACTGAACACAGCAGGCAAGTTACAGATTCACAGTTTACTGTAACGCTTTTTTTCTAGGATGATTGAAACACCTACTCTATGAATTCCTTCCATAGATTATATATATGCCAGACTCTCCTCCAATAAACCCCCTTTTGTTTTCAGTGTAGTGCCAGGCACAAAGTACATCTGTGCCTCCCCAAAACCCTGGGAAAGGCACAGCCTGAAGTGAGTCCACATCAGGATAAATCAGTCATATCTCTAACTTTCCCAAGTTAACAGGACACAATTTCTTGAGAGAAGCAGAGAAATAGGAAGGCCTCAGAAGTCTGGAGAGCTTGGGGAAGCTGGAATACACCAAGAGAAATCAAGGAGACCTCAAGGAAATCTCCCTTGAAGGCACAGTAAACAAACTAGGAAGAAACAATCCCTCTTACCACTTATGAACAGACATAGGCCGTGGAGGTTTCCCCAGTAAACCTTTCCTCCTCAGGGAGATCTGGATGCTCTCAGGAGGGATTTTCAGGCTTTCAATGATGACTCTGGCCAGGTGTATTTGCTGCAGCAATGCCACCCTGTCTGCACCCAAGGATGTGACAAGAGCCATTTCTGTGTGGTCTTTTGGAGGAGCAGTGGGAGAGCAGCTGGAGAGACAAAACTGAGGCTCAGGACTGCAGAAACATTCTTGACATGACCACATGAAGGGAAAACTGTAGTTTGGTGGGATGTTACTTAAAAACTGCCCAAGGTTCACTAAAATACACATTTTTTAACATATTTTTACCACTAACTTGGTGGTCTCTGTAATTCTCTGTAACAAGTATCTTACAATATCTGGGGTCCATAACTGAAAAAAAACCAACCCAGAAAGTGCATGTTCCACATTGTTGATCTGAAATAATCTTATCCTAACTCTTCAAAAAGAGAAGCTTCATTTAATGCCATGTACAAAAGCAGGGAGATGATACAGTTATACACAAAGACAAATCTCTGCTGCAGAGGAACAGCAACCGAATTTCTGCCATAATTTTAAATCTCATTCGTGTAATTTGCAAGGCTTGACTTGCAAATGATTTTGTGTTGGTACCTCTGAGATATTAATTTTACCTGATGCAAAAACAGCAGTGTTAGTCAGTAAAAAAACCCAACAAAACAAAACAAAAAAAACCAAACAGAAATAATTGTTTGGAGCTGAATTAGAAAAAAAAAAGTCACAAAACCTTTACACTAACTATATTGTACAAGCTTGATAACTGGATATTTAGGGATACTTTTATTGGTTCCATGGTGAAAAAAACCGGAATGCAATTTAGATGAGATCAGAACAGAAGTCACTGATGTAACTACCTGGGTTTAGTCTCTGCCACATTCTGATCAAAGGCATGAAAATCCTTCTGTGGATTCACCAGACCCGCTTGCTTGAGAGTTTCTGTCTTGGATGCTTTTTTTGAGGATTTAACATCATCATCACTGAGGAAATCACTCAAACTGGAATCAGATTTCTGAAGCAGAAATAATGCACATAAATAAGAAGTTAATTATCATTGTCAAGAGAGATCCATAATGGTCACAATACATAAATGGAAAACAACTGATGCATTGCATCATTTGAAACAATTAAAATGGTATCAAAATTTTTCAGGGATTTAAAAAACAAAAAGTCTTCCTGGACAGCCTCAATCACAGCAATTTCCAAACTCAATGCTTGACTTTGTAGTCTTAACAATATTCTTTTAATAATACTAATTTTAAGCAACATACTCATGTACTCACAAGCTTTTATATGATACTTAATGCTTATTCAGCTCTAAAATACTGAAATCCGCAGTTTTTTTGATCATGCCAACCTCTGGTTCTCTGCACCTTAGGGAATGCACATTTTCCTTTGGATCTCCACTTACAGGAGCTGTGTAAAAAAGCCTCTCCAGCAGACTCTGGTCGTAATGGGGATCACCGAGTTCACTGTCATACACCTCACTGCCAAGGGAGAGAGAATCCCACAGGGAGCCTGTTCGATCCCAAATATGCCCCGGAGAGAAATCAGCACTGTGGGTACAAGAGAGAGAAACGCACCCTCGTGTTCCAAGTTCTGCAGTCAGTCTCTAAGGGATGTGGACAATACTGCCTATTTCACCCTGGATTTGGGCTATGCTGGCTCCAGACAGAGGCAAACTGTGCTCACACGGCACGTCTGTGACCAGCCACAAGGGTAACCTCGGGATAACATCTCTGCCCCAACAGGAAACCAGTGTGTGCTAAGTGCGGGACAGCTTGGGTTGGAAGAGACCTCTGGAGATCACCCGGTCCAACCCCTGCTCAAAGGGAAGGGATGCAAATAAAAAGTTGTCCAGTTGGATTTTGGGGTATCTTGAAAGCTGCAGATTCCACAGACTCTTTGGGCAACTGACTCTAGACCTTGATGACTTTCATCATAAAATATACTTACGAATATCTACCTCTAATTTTTACCCTTCACTACTTTATGGCTTTTGGAATGCTGTAAGAAACCAGCAATACTCAAGGACAGTTTACTTTGATTAAAAAAAAACCCCAAGGTTTATATATATATATATCTGAGCAGGTGTAAATACAAGTATCTTTAGATATAAGTTGGGGTTAGTTTGGTTTAAGGGTTTCCTCTGTGCTGTGAGTTTAAAATCATTTTATGATCTGCAAACGCTTCAGTGTCATCCACTGACAAACCACAGGGAAAAAATAAGTGCAGGTCACAAGAAACATGAACTGAAATTCTGAATCATATCTGACCCAGAAGCTGTATGTTCAGGGTGCAGATGTGGACACAATGGAAGCATCATTTATGCTCCTGCTATGCAAAATGAGAGGAAAAGGTCCATTTAATATTTGGAGAAAGACTAAAAATAGCTATTGTTTCTCATGAATTTTAATTTACAGAGTGTCTCCTCTTCAAAGAAACATGGTATTTGTTTTATGTACTTACTTTATGTAATATTTTAGGTCACATCAGTTACAATTATTACGTAACTTAGTTTTATCAAAGATTGTGGTTAATCTTTCTGCCATCACTTTTACACCAAGTGACTTGGAGCTACCCAGGTTGTCGTGCATTAAAGCTGAGCTATAAAACACCTCCATCACTTGCACACGTGATTCACTGGTTACATTCCCAAACAATGTGGAGAACTTGAAGAGTCAAGAGACATTTTTCAGTACAAAATGGTCAGATAAGGGCAATTTTGCAGAAGCCTCCAGTGCATCACACTCACCTGCCCAACAGTAACTGGATTGCTCTTTCTTCAGAGTTTAGGTCAAATTGCTGACCTGAAACTTCAGATCCAAAGTGACTGGGATCTTCAGGAGTGGGCACAAAACTGGACTTCAAGCCTTTTGGGCTCCTGGGTAGCAGTGATGGAAGCACAGATGGCAGTAAAAGGAAAAATAAAGACATTAAGGCACGCTCAACATTAATCTGTTAATTGTTCTATCATTTTTTTTTTCCGGGAAGTCCAAAATTATCTACTTTTACACAAATATGAATAGTTCTAGCAGAAATAAATGAAACTGAGTCTGCAATAGCATCACTGACTGTCAAAGACAACGACATTAGTTTCTGGTTATCACAGAACAACAGGCAATATTCATATTTTTCCAGAGGAAAACCCAGAAATTTAAGTTTCTTTTCTCCTAAGAAAAAACATGCATTTAGGTCATCAATTACTTACACTTATTTGAAAAGCTGTTCTTTGTGATGCAGTGCCATTTCACTTGCACTTCCTTGCCTTGCACTACTCTTATTCCTTACCAACATTTAATATTTCCTTGTCAAATAACTTTGAAGTAAATACAAATATATGTCAAAATAAAATTAAAACCAATTACTTATATCAAGGTTTACTATATGAAGATTAAAATGAATTCACAAAATTTAGGCATTTATTCACAGGTAGAAATTACGTTTCCTTTTGAATGATGAGCTGATTTCACCTTAAATGAATCTCAGTATTTACAGTTTTCCAGATAAAGCCTCAAAATTTATGGTTTGGAGCTTGAATCTCACTTCCCCCAGTTCAAACTCACTTTGTTGGTGCTTTAAAATCGTCTCTCTCTATAAAATGAGACATTTTATTCAGTTCTATCTCCATGTCTGGGCTGGACTTCATTGCAGAAACAACCATGGCATCACGGAGTTTACTGCCTTGATCCAAGAGAGCTGGGAAATAAGCAGAAGGATTACATTTCAGCATTCAAATGCAATTCAAAAGCAAGGTGTAGACACAATAAATGTGTCAGCTACAGTCAAGAAACTTCTGTTGTTTGTGGTTAAAAAGAGATCTTGATGCACTGGGGATTAAATATGTTTTGTACACCAGAAAACAGCTCACCTGGGAGTGAGGGAGAGTGATCCTCCATCAGGCTCCCTCTCAGCTGTACAAGTAACCCATCTGCACACACCAAGTCAGGTACTGGAAGGCCATTATTAGGATACAGAAGCAGGACTAATTTAGGGAAGAGTAGTTTGCCACTTTAGGATGTCTAATTTTTGGTCTTTTCTGTAAATACGAAACTCAAAAGACAGCACATACGGAAATGTGCCCTACTCCAATGCTTATTTCAATCCAGCCCAGGCAGCACTGGTTTTTAAGTACAGGCCTTTTTGGTATAATGCAGCAAAAGGGTGTGAAGTCTCTCCTTCCCTTCAAAAAATTTCATCTCCAGACAGGCACACGAAATATCACCAAGAGTTGTTTGCAGTGAAGTCTACAAGGTGAAGCCAGTTGCACACAAACCTGACAGCAGGTCTTTTGTAGCTGGGTTGTGCACAGAGAGCACCCGTGTGCTCCTTCTGGGAAGCGCTTCGGGATCAGTGCTGGTGGGAAAGGACAGCGGCTGATTCGAAGGATTCATTTTCAAACGTTCATCCGGTAAAATCACACGGTGATGAGAAGCAGAAAAGGTGTCCTTAATGTTTCTGGAGTTCTCTTGGTAGAGCAAATGGTCCTTTCCTCTAGTGAAAAATGAAACGTTATTTCAGTAACAACTCAAGCGGGTGGGTAAAGGGATTCAGAACTCTGCAAATTCTACCTTCAGGATACGCTCCAAAATGAAACACGACATGTTATTTTAATGATTCCTCACCTGCCACTTAGACTGTCAGACAGACTGACCCAAGCTGCAAGTAAAAGATTTTTTTTAAAAAAGCTTTTTAAAAGATCTTTTTCACAAGAGCATGTTGTGACAGGACAAGGGGGAACGGATTCCCACCGCCAGAGGGTAGGTTTAGACTAGATATCAGGAGAAAGTCCTGTGCTGGAGCATGGTGAGACTCTGGCACAGGTTACCCAGAGAAGCTGAGGCTGCTTCATCCCTGGAAATGTCCAAGGCCAGGCTGGACGGGGCTTGGAGCACCCTGGGATAGTGAAGGTGTTCTGGCATCAGGGCTGAAATGAGGTGAACCTTAAGGCCCCTTCCAACCCAGATTACTCTGTGACTCTATGATTTGAGGCACCTCTTGTGTGCACTTGTGTGACTTGAACTGAGTCAACGTAAGATGCAAATTTCTATCAGACAAGAAATTGTCCCTGTCACCTCAGAAACCCTCACAAGTGTACAGCCATTACTTAAAAATTCTGTGTGAACTGCAAAATAAACCACGATTTTGTCACGGGGAAAAGAAAGGTACCTAGCAGTTGTGGCTTTGCTGTTGTCAACAGACTCCTGTTCAACAGTCACCCGTGTGTGCCTCGGCTGCTGGGATGGAGCAGGAAGCTGGGACTTGCTGCTTCCCTGAGCAGCAGCAGCGTCTAAAATTCCCTCTGTGGTCGGCACAGAGCTGCTGGTGTCATACAGTTCTGGCAGAGGTTCTAGAACCAGTGAGACCTGAAAGAGAAGATGTGAAAATATTACTTTGTTCTTTTCCTAATTAAGTGCAGTAAATACTGCATTCGACTTCACTTGTTGTTCTATGGAAAACTGTTGCTTTTCTACATAAAGTAATATTTATATTATGTAGCTATGTCACATATTTACAACTACTTGTTTCTCATTCCATGTTTTCAAATCCCAGACAACTATCTTTCATCATCCATTTTCCAGAGCCAGGGCTGCAAGACAGAACTTTCTTAAGGCCAGATGTCAAAATCTTCTATTACTGCAGCCCACTGAAGTGTTAGAACCACATATCCACTTTTAAATCCACTGTTAATACTCACTCTCAGTGGAGAGATGACCACACGTTCCTCATTAAGCTCAACTACCCCACATCCCTCTAAACAAAATAAAGTCAACATCACCAATATTTGTTTTTTCATCTGTTACCTTAGCTCAGAAATGCCTTGGACAGAGAGCAGCCCTGCAGTGTGCCATGTACAGTTTGATCCTGCACCTGATTACGCCAGTGACACAGCACACAATTTATAACAATGAGCAAAGACATCAAGACTACCTGCAGCTCTCCGAGCTTATCCGATGTCGGTGACACCACCGCGAAAGAGCCTTTGACGGGATGGCTGGGAGAGAGCTGGGACAGTTTAGTGATGTGGGCTCTGCCAAGGGGGAGGTGGTCAAGTTTGGTCAGAACCTCCAGGACGAGAACACCCATATCTGCAAAAATCAGGAACATCTTCAGGTCAGTCTCACGGTCACAACTCACACTTTTTGGCTAAAGTGACAGAGATGCCAGAGGTTAATGTTACGTTGTACAAGGAAATTACCATAACGAGGCAGCAGGTAAAGAAGGGTCAATACAGACATTATTAGTGGTAATAAATTATGATAAATAAGTACAAGATCAGCAGAAAAGGAACGCTTATGACAGGACAAAGGGAAATGGCTTACCACTGCTAGAGGGTAACCCCCCTGCGCAGCCCACTCCCAAGGCTGACCGCCCTTTCCGTGAAGAAATTCCTCTCCTGATGCCCAACCTGAACCTCCCCTGGCACACCTTAAGACTATGTCCTCCCGTCCTAAGCTAATCCTAATAACCTGCCCGGCATTTGCGGGTCTCCCGGGGGGAAGCGTCTCTACCTGCCAGGTACGCGGCGAGCTGCCGGGGCCCGCAGCGCACGGCGAACCGGGCGCTGGTTCTCCCCGCGGGCTGCCCGGGCCGGGCGGCGGGCTGGAACACGGTGCCGCCGGAGGTCTCCCCCCACCACCGCAGGCGCACCACGGCGGGCGGCTGCGGGGCCGCCCACAGCACGCGGGACACGGTGCAGCGCAGGAAGCAGCGCGGCGGGCCCTGCACGAGCGGCGGGAGGCTGGTGGCGGCGGCGGGGTCGCCAGCACCTGCGGGGACAGGCGGCGTCAGCGGCCCGTACATCACGCCGAGCACCCGTGCCGCTTCCCGTCCCGCTCCAGCACTCTTCTACCCGCCCTGTATCCCCCCAAACCCCCTCCGCCGCCCCATCCCC
>VZTF01008565.1:403651-423793 GCA_013397755.1 Cnemophilus loriae | reverse complement strand
GTCTTCACTGGGGGGATCTACAAGGAAGGGAGGCACGTAATTCTGGGATCTGCACGGAGGGAATGGTCATTATCGGGGGATCTGGACGGACAGGAGCTCGTACTGGGGGATCTGGACAGGGAATGGTCATCGGGGAGCTGGAGAGAGGGGGCTCGTATTGGTGGATCCGAACGGAGGGAATGGCCATTACTGGAAGGGTATGGAGGGAGGTGGGCTCATACTGGGGAGTTCTGGAGGGAGGGGGTCTCGTACCGGGAGATCTGGACAGAGGGAATGGTCATTACTGGGGCATCTGGAGCGAGGGGTGGTCATTCTTAGGGGGTCTGGAGGGAAGGTTCGTCCTGCTTCCCAGTGCTCCCGGAGAGCGACATCTGGATCAGGCTTCTCCAGCCGCAAAGGTGTCACTGCCCTGAGTATCCTCAGGCTGGGGGGAGGTGGCAGGTGCTGGGATCAACTCTCCAGCCCTTTTCTCCCAGTCCTTTTGCCATCAGTGTTTGGAGGAAGGGTCACGCACGATGTCCGGGTGGTACCTCAGAGTGTGGGGGAGAGGTGTATGGAAATTCTCAGGAGCTGAATTCCTAAGCTGGAGTTGGACTTTGATAATCCTCGTGGTGGGTCCCTTTCCAACTCAGAATATTCCATGATCCTGTGAAATGGTACTTCTCAGCCACAGGCACCCATGTGAAGTAGGCGACCTCTGCCAAGCGACTTTAATCCCTGCTTAAATCTGCATTTCCAGATGATGGAAAAATGTGGGATACTCTTAAATCTTTTAAGCAGGGGTCGAGAGCACATTTTGGGAGCTGTAGGAGAAGTCTGACTGGTGTCTAAGGGTGTAATGTATTAATTCATAAAATTCTTCCTCTCTTTCCGTGCTTTGGAGGGGTTTTAAACACTCATAGGGAAATTATTATGAACGAAAGTTTATTTTCTGTTGTTTTATAAACCTCTTTTTTTTTTCCAAATGCTTTCAGAGAGCACTGATGCAAAATCCAGTGTTGCGGTTAAGGATCAAGAATTCCCCTGGAATTCTTCCCTTGGAAGCAGTGGGGAGTAGTTCATAATCATGTTGTGGTTGCACAGCACAGCTGTATTTTTGATTTACCACTCTGCCACCCAGTAAATCCCTTTGCAGTCGATGTTCCTGTTGAAGGAGGCGCTGCACATCCAACATGGAATGGCCTCATCCAGAGGGGCTTGGGGCTTCTGTGAAAAGGAAACAGGAGGAAGTGGGATAGAAAGTGTAGCTTAAGATGGGATTATCCTTATCAGGTTCAGTTCAGTACAAACAAGTGCAAGATTCCACCTGAAGAGAATTCCACCAAAAGAGAATGGGATTAATTGTACAGGGAAAACCCAGTGTGATTTACAGTGCTGGCAGATGTACAGAACTGCACTGAGATAGTCCTTTAAAATTCAAACTTTTACAGGGAAAACAAAAACCCCTAAACTTAGGAAAACATTTATTTGCTGCATTAAACATCTCACATTCATAATGCTATTTATTTCTGCGCTTTCAATTTCTTGAATAGGAAGCCAGGCTGTTAAAATGGGTTTAAACTTAATATCTAAGAGTGCTGGCAACTTGATTTTTCCATGGCTAAATCCTCTGACTGGTGTGTTGGGCACTTTCTTTTTACTCCCTTTTTTTTCCACCATGCAGGTCATCTTAACGTGACTGTGGTGTGGCTGAAGGCAGATCTTGAGAAGCAGAGGGTGAAGCATGTGAGATTGCTACAGAAAAATAGAATTTACTGAGGACTTCTTAATCAAAATGAAGTCTTACATTTTTTTGTAATATGCCATTAAAAGGTTAATATGTGTTTCAGTAGTTTGTAAAAAAAGGCACCTGTTGCTGCATTTAAATGTGTGAAAATAGACATGTTTCTAGCTTTTTCTTTACAGTTTATTCTTTTTTTGCTGTTTTTCAGTACAATCACTTCCTTATGTCTCTCTATGGGAGAGTCTCATTTGAGAAGTCAAACTGGCCGAAGCAAATTGAATCATGGAATTGTTCAGGTTGGAAAAGCCCTCCAAGATCATGGAGTCCAACCGTTCCCCCAGCGCTGCCAAGGCCACCACTGTCCCGTGTCCCCAAGTGCCACATCCACACAGCTTTAAATCTCTCCAGGGATGGGGACTCACTGCTGCCCTGGGCAGCTGTGCCAGGGCTGGACAGACCCTTTTAGAGAAGGAATTTTCCCTGATGCCCAGCACGGTTCCTGCAACACAGTTTGGACTGGGTTTTGCAGGAGCATGGGATGTGTGCTTAGAACTTCACTGTATTTCATAGCACCTGGCATCGACTCCTGCTTTGCTAGCACAGTCCTCTCCTCCCTGGATTTAAGTGCTCTCCAACAGAACTGTCCAACGAAGCGATGGTTCTAAAAGGCACTTTCCAAAGGAAGGTGGAGCTTCTATTCGGCTCGAGCAATACGTGAAACTCAGCCACTGAGAGGAATTCAGTGTCCATTTCTTTAAGGAACGCTCACGGCCAAGGCTGTGTTGGGAATTGCCTGCGTGTTGCAAGTGATTCCTTCGAATCGCTCCACTGAAATGGAAACAAAATCAGGCTTTATGGCCTGATTCTGTGTTCTGTGGGGAAATCAAATAATAGAATTTGTAAAGTCACTGCTGGAGCAAAAGGCCCCAGACCCACGGCAGCAGATCCCAACAGCTGTAGCAGCTTCTGCATCTCCTGTCTTGTTTTTTGCCTTTAGTTTTTTGCTAGCAGCTCAGAGTTAAGCACTCGGATGGGATTTAAAAATGAAAGTCAGTTTGCTGTTCCTTTCCAGTGTGTGAGTAAAAATCATGTACAATCTCTGAAGATCTTTTAATTATCTAGAAGAGCTTGATTGGATCAGATCCGTGTAATTTGATCATGGCAACTCCAACTCATTTTTTCCTTTTTAATCCATTTTTTCCCCTTGGAATCCTTTTAATAAAGAAACATTTTATGTATTCAGCATCTCTAAGGCAGAACTTAAGATACTGTCCTTGTCAGTTTTTAGAGTTTCTAAATACAACTCGTCAGCCGTGGCAGCTCTTACTTGTAGATGATGTTTGATTTGGTTGGGTTCAAATATGATGCGAGAACGAAATCTCTTGATTCATGCACTTGTTCTATATTTGCTTTAGTAGTTCTAAATAGGGGCGCTCAGCAGAAAAAGGACTTTCTGAAAATGGTTCCTTCTGCTTGGTGCAACCTTTTTTTTTTTTTTTTTTTCATTTTAGGAAAATACCTGAAAGAAAACCCCTACAAAAATTGGGGAGAGATTTGCTGAGCCATGTGGGCATCCTAGGGATCGCGGACATGATAAAGAGGACAAACTGCACAATAGGATAAAACAGCTGCAGAGGGTGCCCAGAATTTGTTTTGTAATTCCAGTTTAATATGCTGGCTGGCTGGCTTGGAGTTTAAGGATCATTCTAGAAAAGTCATTATGTCAGATCCATTTCTGTTTTGGTTTGCTGGATACTTTAAAAAGCTGTAATTAGTTCTGTCAGCTTAAATATTTGGTCAGCAAAATATGGCTTAAGCATAGGAAGGTGCAAAACCACAGCTGCTGTTTATCGGGCACACTTCTAATTTTGAATGTGTGTTGATGTTTCTCTAAAAAGAGCAGCTCTAGAAAAACTCAGAATCAAAGACACTTATTCTTTTTTTTGGAGAAATGCTTTTGCCCAGCCCTTTGCGGTCACCTGGGATTTTGTGGAAAACTGCACATTTATTCTGCCCTGTTGGGGGTTCAGTGTTAAACCTGAGCTCATTCTTGTTTCCCCAGCATTGCTTGGAGGTGAGTATTTTGTTTTAAATCATGATCTGCGCATATTTGCATCAGAGGTGATGATAGTTTTTAATTCCCAGCTCCTCTTCACTTTCTGCTCCAATTGCCTTGCAAACATAGGAGTTCTGCTGCATGTTTTTCCCAGATACTTCATGTATGACACAACGACTGACATTTTCTCTGGAGGTGTTAACTCTTGTTAAGCTGAATTTGAAGAATGGACTAATGCTGCTAAATGCATCAGTGTGGCAAGCTTCTAGGGAAGGGCTCTGCTTTGGTTTCATGGATTCCTCTTGAAATTCATGAGAAACTCTCCGTGGATCTGCCTTGGTATTAGCATCTGCTTGCCTCTTGCATGAAAATTTTAGCATTGGATCTCTGCTGTCAGAAATGGCATTTGAAGGAGACACAAAAATACTCATCCCTGGAAGTGTCCAGGGCTAGGCTGGATGGGGCTTGGAGCAGCCTGGTCTGGTGAAAGGTGATTTCTTTGCACCAGCCAAGAGGCTGCTGTGTTCCCCTGTGTAACAGTGGCTGTCCATCCTGTAGTGCTGCTTCCACAAAAACAGGTTCATTTGGGCACACAGCCAAAGCTCTTCATCCAGCATGACAGGATCAGTCAGCCACTTCCCCATGCTCTGCCTCCCCTGTAGGTAAAAGAATTCCCTTACAGATTTCTGGTGTCACAGTAGTGCAGGGACTGGGCTACCAGGGAGTTCCTGCTGTTCACCAGATACATGGATTATGTGGGAAGGAGCAGATGATGGTATTTACTGATCACCTGGCATCGCTCAGGGCAGTGGAACCTAAAACCAGCTGTAACATGCTGTGCAAAAGTCTGGCTGCAGTTGAAATGCTGCATTTTGAAAGAGTGATGGAATTTATTTTCGCTAACTGTGCATCCTACCTATTCAAAAACTGGAGAAGGGAAATGATCCAAGCTGTGGGCAGTTCTCTCCATCTCCAGAAAGAACCAGAACTGGTATGGAGAGAGCATGTGATCAGGGCTGGGATGGCTTCCAGGGAAAAATTAAGCTTTGAATGTGATATTTTTTTCCTTGATCAGAGAATGAGATTAAGCTGAGGCAGTAAAAGAGATTAATATTTTCTGGATTTATGTAGGTGTGTGACATCTCATTTTATTTAATTGAGATTTGACAAGAAGTCTGGAAACCCACAGGAGGGAATTTGGTCCATTCAGGGGGTGGCTGGTTTATGTTTCATATCCTAGAAACACCAGGGGAAACAAATTTTGTTTCTACAAAATTGAAAAGCTGCTTTGTCTGTTCTTTTCTATTTCTTTAGGAAGCCAAGAATTCAGCAGAAACTTCTTCAGCAGGGTTTTTTCTGCTGTGAAGGTCTTTCACCCCTTACGCCCATGCTTGATTTTAATATTCTGTGCTGCCTGCCTGCCTCCCCCAGAGGAGCTGAAGTGCAAAAACATGGTTAAAATGGTGCACTGTTACTCATCCTGTATCCTGGGCTCAAATTGAGCCTAATTATGCCACTTCCAAAATTAAGCACTACTCTTTCAGCCTTACTGAGTAAATACCAGCCTGAGAAACAGATTCTGCATCAACTGAGTCATCAGGAAAATTCTGATTGCAGAGCCTTTTGTCAGTAATGGGGGTACAAGGAGAGGGCACAGCTGCACCTTTTGAAGGAAGCAAAAAATAAATTGGTTTGTCAGCTGGGCACACCTTTTGTCCATTGGTCATTGCAGACTTGGAGGTTGTACTGGGACAGTATCACTGTTCTGTTTATTTTCCCTTGGCTTGGGTCTCTCTAGTCTAAATCACCATTGTTCAGTCTCCCTTGGAATTACTTGATAAGGAAAATACTCTTTTCTCTGTTTCCACTACACTTCCTCAATAGGAGCAACAAAATAGGAGGGGAAAAGGGGAGGATTTCTTCACTGACAGTAAAATTCTGAATATTGTAGTTGTATGGGAATTTCACTGATGCGTCGTTTGCTTCCAGTCCTGAACTGTTGTGTAACACCAGCATGTTCTCCTCAGTGAGAGGAGGCCTGGATGCCAGTTTCAGTGGAAGACTTTAAAAATAACTCTTTCTTATGGAATTTTTTCTGTCTTGCAGCCCTGGAAGAAAGCGTGATTTTTCACCAGTGCTTTGGAGCCAGTACTTTGAGTCTATGGAGGACGTTGTGGTAGAGAATGACACTGGCAAGGATATATCCTTTTTTTTCATATTGAACTTGTCATAATCTCAGATACTGGGGAAGTATCATGTTTTGTTTAGTTTATTGGGGTTTTTCAGCTTTTTCATGTGTTCCTTCTCATCTTCCATTTCGTCTCTTGCAGGATTCAGTGTCAGAAGCTAGAACTACCCCTTCTAGGCTGACGGTTACACTGTACCTAGCAAGGCCAATTCCTGACATTGCTTCTTTAGTAATCATTAATTTAAAAAAAGTATTTCCAGCAGTTCAATAGCATATTTTGCCAGGAAACACTCATCAGGTTCTCATAATTCCAGCCATGTCAGGACCAAAGCTGTTCATTGATTTTTATTAACTACAGTTAGTTAAGTGGTGATCAGTGAACTGTCTGCTCAGGATTAATAGCAGCAGTACAACAGATAAACCTCGACAGATACACGTAGATGTGAATAAATACTTCCAAATTTCTGGCCAAGGCAGAGGTTGTGATGCCATCAGTGTCTTCTGGCAGTGCCAGCCAGAGATTTTTCTGCAGCCGTTTCCTCTCCAAGATCAGGAATGCCATTAGGAAAACCAAACTTTGAAGTTACTTCTCTCCAAACACACTGGGAGGTGTGAGATCTCTGTTCAGTGCCTGAAACTGTGACCCACACATAAGACAAGTCGCTTCATCAGCTGGGGTTTGTACACAGAGGGGATGTGCTGGAGCTCTAACAGGTCTCTGGGGCAGAGCAGTGGGCACCAACCCAATCATTAATTCAGCTGCTTCCACAGTTCACATCTGTCCACAGCCTTTCATATGGGAGCTCAAGCTTCTGCTGAAGGGAGCTGAATAAATCCTAAACAACTAAGATTTGCTTGAATTTGGGATGCTTCTCTACACAACCCATCTGAATAGATCTATTACGCTTTTAGTTTTATATTAAACCCCTGGGGGAGTGCAAGGCCCTTCATCAGATGTGGACAAGGTGCATATCATGAATCATGGAGTCACCAGAGCATGGTTTGGGTTGGAAGGGACCTTAAAGCTTATCCAGTGCCACCCCTGCCATGGGCAGGGACACCTTCCACTATCCCAGGCTGCTCCAAGCCCTCACCAACCTGGCCTTGGACACTTCCAGGGGCAGCCACAGCTCCTGTGGGCACCCTGTGCCAGGGCCTACCTACCCTCACCGGGAAGAATTTCTTATGAACATTTAATCTAAGTCTCCCTTCTTCTAGTTTAAAACCATTCCCTTGTCCTCTCATTATCTGACTGTATAAAAAAATAACTCTCCATCTTTTTTACAAATAGATTTCTAGTTTTCTCTTAGTTCACTTCACTGTTATGCCCAGGGGAAAAAGGACAGGAGATGAGTGAATTACAGGGGAGGAGAAAACCTAGGCACCAGGAAAACAACTCTTGAAGCTTAAATTGAGTTACATTTTTGTCCAGGTAATGCTTGAACATTCCTGTTGGTCAGAGCAATGAGGCCTTGGGTACAGAAGGGTAGAAATAAAATACTGTTGGATATTGCAAACTCCAAAATTCATTCAACTGCCTTGAAGTAACTGTGAAATGTCCTTAACTGTTCATACACTTTTCGAATTTACAAAAGTGGGTTGGAGGGGCCTGTCTTGCTGCTGTTACACGGTGGAGGCCACTCTGCTCTGTCCTGGGCTGTGTTTACTGTAAGTAAAGCTGCTGCTCTATAGAAATAAATGTGTGGAAAGGGAGGTCTCTGAGTGGAAGGCAGTTATCCATTCACCTCTGGGAAACACGGGAAAACAGTATTATAAAAGATAACAATATTATCTTTGTGTGCTTGGGGTTATTGCTTAGGTGCGTGGGCACCTTGCAGATGGAGGGTTTGGGCTGTCTTTAGGGGCTGGAAAATACTAACTTGTGGATTCAGTGGGTTTGGGGAAAGCAACTGCTCCAGTCATTTAAGAACTGAATAGCTGAAAAATCAAAATAAGAGGACGGGTTAGCTTTGAGGTCTGGGTAGCTTTTGCCAGTTGTGTAGGTGGTTCTATTAAGAACCCCTCAGCAAATTCCCCCACTCCTGCAGGGCTGTTATTTAAATAATCAATGATTCCTTAACACAGAAGTCTTCCTGTCAACAAAACATGCCACTAAATCTCTGTGATGCCTGAAATAACTTAGTTAAATTGATCTGTCAGGGACAAATATAGCCATAACTGTGTTGCAATTATTATGCCCTGCCTTACTTTAAAAAGATTCCTCACTTGTTCCCCCTGACCTCTTTGGACTAATCAATTTTTATACATTTCAGCCTGTAAAATTCTATTCTTTGAGAGCAAACGGAACGTGTACTGCAAAGCAGCTGCTTCACCTCTGTGTGAGCCATGGAGCCAAGAGTAATTCTGTACCGTGTGGGGCTTGGAGAGCAGGGGAATCCCTTTGGTGTCCGTAATCCCACTGCTGTTCCAGTTTTCAGAGGTGCTGCAGGGCTTGAATTCGTGATCCCAGGAAAGCCACGTCATGTCTTACGCACAGTGAAATAACTGTCCTCGTTAGCAGTGGTAGCAAGGATGGGGCTCTGGCCCATTAAGGACAGTCCTACGGAATATCTGTGCTTGTGCTCTGTAACACCCCGTCCAATCCAGGTTCAGCCACTTTGGTGGCCATGAAGGGTTTTTAGGGAGTGCTTGTTGTTGCTAATCCCACTTTGCAAACAAAATTCTCTCTGTCTCTCCTTGCAGTCTGCAATCATTAACAGGATCCAGTGTAGGATTGTGGCTTTAGACCTCCGAGGCCATGGTAAGTCACAGAAATAAATCTGGGGTCAAATCGGCATGTTACACACTCCCATTTTTTAAAGGAGGTGCAATGAGTTCCTCACAGGATGACTAGGAAAATATCCTTAAGGCATCCCAATTTTGATTCAAAAGCAGGGATGGAAGACTGGCTTCTGTCAGAAGCTGAGACCCCCTGAACTTTTGTGTGAGACAACGGTGGACTAGTTCCTTCCACCAAGCCCTCTTTCACATTTCCATAACCTATAGGTGGTCTTTGCCATGAGAAATAAGGGCTGTTCTTTCATTTTAAGATCCATAAAGAACAGTTATGGGCAGTGTTTCCTACGCATAGTACCAAGTGTTCCTGCTAATTCTGTGTTTCTTAATTATTCATGTTCATTGCAGTAGGCTTGCTCTTCATATCTATGCCTAAAAGCTTTGTACAGTCACTGCTCTAAGTCCTGAGGGGGCCTGAAGTTTTTCAACTTAAGTGAACTTAACTTGGGTTGGGTTTTTTTCAGGAGAAACAAAAGTAAGGAATCCTGAAGATCTGTCTGCAGAGACTATGTCGAAGTAAGGAAACTTACGCTCATTTCCCTTTTCACAAACCTCCATTTTCTTTCTTTGGCTGAACAATAAACTACTTGAGGGCACAAAGCCTTCATTCAAAGGAGCTGGAAGATAGTTTAATTTCACGTGATTCTGGTAGTTATCCCTTCTTTCCTTCCGTTCTGGGACAGTTTGAAATGACGTCTCTCCCAGCTGAGTCAGATTCCAAACTGGAGTTGTTCTCTGGGTACCCTGAGTTTTTAAACAGTGAGCACTTCAAACCTGCAAGATGCTGAAGAGTTCCTAATGGAGGTGGAATGCTTTCCTTAGACATCCATGGGGTATTTTAGCCCAAAATCACCAGTTTGGCTCTTCCTCAGCCCTTGGAGCGAGTGTTCAGAGCGGGCCCACATTGGCCTGGTGACACCCCCAAAGTCTGGGTCACAGACACAGGATTTTCAAGCACAGAGTTGCTTTTTCAAACTGTCATGACCTGCTTTGGTATGCAAATCCATCCCCCTCTTGACAAAACTGTAAAAAAAGCAAATACCCACTGCTAAGCACATTATGTTCTGCCCATATTTAGTACAAAGAGCCTCTTTGCTGTGACTACAACTAAATGATGAAGGATTTTGTAACCTTCCCATGGACAAATCCACTTGGTTTGTTGAGGGGAGGCCATGTGTGAAATGTATTCTGACTTCCATTGTATACCTTATTCCTGCTGCTTATGCCTTGTCAGATCCTGATGTGTAACTGTCCTGAGGAGATGTTGGATTAAGTAATTAGAATATTTTCTATCTGGAGCAGCACTGCTGTGGGGGGAAAGCAAGTTCCTTTTGCTCTGAAACCCTCCCCTCTTCTTAGCAATGAGCTTGAAACTTAGTCCTGAATATCTTTTAAATCGAAGCCTTAAATTATAGCTGGTTTTCATGTTTGTTCTTTTAAATCAAATCCTCAAGCAATTTCTTCTAGCAGAGCAAGTAAGTTGGTCAACCTATTAATTTTTTCAGTTGTTTTCCATTTTCAATACTGCTCAGTTCTCAGGTTCCTTGGAATGGTTGTAGTCAGGAAAGCCAGTTGGGGTGTCTTTAAACTGCTCTTCAGTAGATTTCAGTCGTTAGCTGTGCTGCTGTTTTGGGGTTTAAGAATCATACCAGCCAGCTTTCCCATCCTGGGAAAAGTGTCAAGAAGTGACAACTTCAGTTTAAAGTAGGTGCCTTATGGAAAGGATGGGGAAATTGCCCCTTGCCTTGTGGCATCTGTGCTCATAGACGGTCTCCATCTTTTTGCTTGTGTTCAGTGTTGTTCATCTTTGCCATGGTCAGTAGGGCCCAGTTATTTTTCTCTCTCTAATTCCAGTTTCTTCTTTTAAGAACAATGAATGTCTTGGTTTGTGCTTCCATGCAAGATGATTTGACAGCTTTTTCTCACCTTTTATTTAACATTCCCACCAGCAAGTGTCAACCTAAAATGTTTTCTACAAGGAATCACAGAATTTGGGCTGGAAGGGACTATAAATTTCATCCACATGGGCAGGGACACATTCCACTAGACCAGGTTGCTTGAGTATCTTTTAAATTTGTATCTTTTAAATGAGGATTCTGTTACTAAAAAGAGAAATGACATGGATGTTCAGGAAAGCACTGGCTTGCAGAATTTCCTGCAAGGGTACTAAGATGAAGCAGTGACAGGAGAATAAACGTGCCTGTAGCCTGTGGGTTAAAAGAGGCTTTGGAGTGTGTGTGGGTGTGTCCCTTGTCCTGCCGTGCAGGTGGAGGTGCATTCGTGGTTTGCTCTCCCTTTGCAGAGACGTGGGGAACGTGGTGGAAGCGCTGTACGGGGACCTGCCCCCGCCCATCATGCTGATCGGGCACAGCATGGGGGGGGCCATCGCCGTGCACACGGCCGTCGCAAACCTGGTGCCGAGTTTGCTGGGGCTCTGCATGATCGACGTCGTGGAAGGTGAGTGTGGGTGCCCTCTGAGGCTTCCAGCCCCTCAGCTGGGCTTCTGCCTTCCACCATTTCTCTTAGCCCCAAATCCCTGAATACAGAAAGTTTTGCCCCATTTTTAAACCAATTCCATCCTCTGAACAGATCTGACCCACACAAAAATCTTTCCAGTGTGACCCCTCCTTTTCCTTTTCCCAGATGGACTCTCTGTTTGTTTTTTTCCTGCTAATTTCACAGAATCAGAGAATCAACTAGGTTGGAAAAGACCTTTGAGATCATCGAGTCAAACCTATGACCTAACACCACCACCTTGTCAGCTAGACCATGGCACTAATTTCTTTGAAATACTTTCTTGGTGGGGAAGAGGGTGGCTTTTGCTGTAGTGCTTGGTGCTGATAAATGTTTGCTGCTTTCTCTTACTATCTGAACATCCTACCTATTCAAACAGTAATTTTCCAATGTGACTGTTGGCTTAGAAATACTAATCTGTACTTTCCTTAGCAGCATTAAATCCCCGGGGAGCTCCAGCTCTCTCTGAGGGTGTTGCAGCCAGTTTTGTATAGAGGGACGTGGGAGTAATTTCGTCAGATGCCATGAAGTTGGTGAAGATGATGTCATTTGCTTTTAGGTACAGCCATGGATGCCTTGAACAGCATGCAGAACTTCCTGAGGAGTCGTCCCAAAACATTCAAGTCACTTGAGAATGCCATTGAGTGGAGGTAAGGCTTGGGTTCAGTCCCTCGGATCACTTGCCTTTGTAGCTTGACTCTGAAGTTTATATAATGAGGCTGTTTACAGGCCCTCTCCCAGCCCCCTGCCGTGGGTTTAACCCTGTTGCACCGTTTCCCCACCAGCACTTCTTTCTCACAGTTACAGTGACAACGGGAGGTTCACATAGCTTGAGCCTGAGCCACTCTGTGTTCAGTCTGAGAGCAGGAGCTTTGGGAATGGTCTGGGGAAATCCTGAGCTGTAGAGGAGTTTAACTCCTGTTTCTGGGCCTGCTGGTTCTTGAATCTCTTCAGTAAATATTTCTGCCTTCTTTTTTTTTTCCTAGTGTAAAAAGTGGACAGATAAGAAATCTTGAATCTGCCAGAGTTTCTATGGTTGGTCAAGTCAAACAGTAGGTGGATTTTGGTTTATTTTATTTATTATTTTAAAATATTTTTTTCTGTTTTACAATATCATTGCTGTGTAAATGCACTTGAAAATGAAAATTTCTTCAAGCAAAATTGCTGAACACCTTAGGTTTGATCCTTGGTGGTTTTTTGGTTTGGAGTTTTTTCTTTTGTCAGGGAATCAGTTTCTGATTTTATTTTCACAGGTGTGAAGGGGCTGCCAGTCCTGAATGCCCTAAAGCCATAGTAGAGGGAATTATTGAGGAAGAGGAGGAGGAGGACGAGGATGAGGAAGGGGGAGGCTCTGTAAACAAAAGGAAGAAAGAGGATGACACAGAGGTAGGGAGTTTGTTGCTGTGTTTTCAGCTTCCCCTGCAAGAGCTGTCACCTGTGGTTATCCAAATCATTCTGATACGAAAGGGAGCCACTCCAGGGAGAGACAACTGAATGAGAGCCAAGTTCAAATGTTCAGACAATTTGTGAGCTATTTGTGTCGGTAAAAAATAGCAAATTGATTGCCCTGCATCCTGCAGCCTTCTCCTGAAGGCTCTTCTCCTCTTGGTGTAGCTCCTGCTGACTTTCTTGTTCCCTAGTCATATACTTTGATTTGGAGAGGGATTTAGAAACAAGGAGGGTTATCCCTGGAAGTGTGTAATCCGCCAGAGGGAGCCAGCATTTTTTTACTTTTTATATCTATATATTTACGCATTTCCAAGTGTCTCCCTGAGTTGGTTTTCTTTCTGCTGTTTTACTGATCACTAATGCAGAGCTCTCTCTCCTCCCTGCAGACAAAGAAGGAGCATTTATATACGTGGCGAATCGAACTGGCCAAAACAGAAAAGTACTGGGATGGCTGGTTCAGGGGTTTATCCAACCTCTTCCTAAGCTGTCCGACTCCAAAGCTTTTGCTTTTAGCTGGTACGTGTCTCTTCCAGTCCTGGTGTGCACTTCAGTGATGTCCCACTTGTATTTTAGAGAGCAGGGTCAGCATTGGGCTACAGTGTTTCCTGGGAATACTTGGGCTTCCCTCTGTCTCTTAAAATAGCGTGGTGTGATTTGAACTTCTCAAGTGAAAGTCAAATACAGCTGTAAGCCCGTTTTGTACCTTAATAGGAAACACAGTGTGTAAATATCCTTTTAAGTTGTAGGGAGGGCTGTGCTCTTGCATTTTTTGGCTGTGTTTCTTTCCTGTCACTTTACTCTCTTGAGGTGCAGCAGTGAAATGTCCTTGTCGTGGGTGTCAGAGGTGTTTATTTTCTGTTTTTCAAGCTAATGTCTCTTTTAAAATATGGAGTAAAGCCTGACTCAGAGAGTTGTGTTTTCTCTGGCTTTTCTCCAATACAATTGTTTATTTGATTGTAGGTGTTGACAGGCTGGATAAAGATCTGACCATTGGACAGATGCAAGGTAAATATTTAATACTGTTACTCCAGCCTTACTGTAATGCTTTTCCTGCATGACAGCTTGTTGCTGTGGGTACAGTCTATATCCAAACAAAGGGGCATTAAAGAATGCGTCCATCCCAAAGTGTACTCTAACTGTGGTCAAGGAAAGGTGGGCAAGGTGAGGAGGGAAAGGTTCAACTCAAAGGGCTATTGCCGTGGGTTTTGTTCAGTCTAGTGTTCAATGCTCCCAGCAGTGGAGCTGCCACACTTCTCTTGGATCAGAATAATTGTCTGTGAGGGCTTCTTTCTAATCCATTTTTTCCCTTTCTATCTACATTCCTGATGTTCCTAGCTAGAACACCTGGGACCATCCAGAATTGTCCCATCTCCCAGTGTTTCTGGCAGACAGCAGACCAAGATTAAGCACCTTCATTCATGTTTTGAGGTTTGGGTTGGGTTTTCCCCCCCCATCCCGGCTTTCCAGAGCAACCAGTACTGGAAAGTAGTATTGGATAGCAGGATAAACGTTACCTTAAGGTAAATCTGATAAGAGTTCCAACTCTGACACTTGCCTGCATTGAGAAGCTCTGAGAAGTTCAGCTTCATTTTAACTCCTGGGAACCTGCTCTAGTTACACCTGGGCAAGGTGAATTAAGCAGCTGGTCCATGTTTTGTTTGGAGACCACCGGCTGTGCATGGTGTAGAGTCTGCCGAGACTTCCTGCTGTCCCTGAGGCCTCTTTTCCAGCTACATTTCGTGAGGTTGGTTGGTCCAGAACATGAGATCCATGTGCTGACTCTGTCAATCCACAGGGAAGTTCCAGATGCAAGTCCTCCCACAGTGTGGCCACGCAGTCCATGAAGATGCTCCGGACAAGGTGAGCCCCACCGTGGGGTTGAAGCTACATAAGCCATGGTCTGAAATGCAAAAAGGGAGCTGTTCCTTACTATGGAGCAGAGATCATACTTCAGGAGCATTTTCTGGCACGACAACTGGCTTTCACAAGAAGCTTGGATTTTTTAGCTGTCTGGAAAGCCCTGGATATGATGTTACATGCCACAGGGCTGGGTTATGGATTTAACTCTCAGGCTCGTGGTGATGTATGTAATTCTACCCATGTGGAGTGTGGATTTCTCCTCCCTTCCTTTCCTCATGCAGTTCCCCACTATCCCTTGCACTAAGCTGCAGCTTTAGGGGTTGGTCTGTGTTTTGTTGAGTTGAGTGGCTCACATTTTCCAAATAGAAACCAAATGCTCCTGAAGCAGCTTTGGCAGAGCAGTGCTGCTTCTGGGCACTGCTGGAGTTTGTGTCCAGATGGAAGCAGGAATGTGGTGCAGCCAGTGGAGCCTGTGGTTGGGAGCACATCTGGTTTTAAAGCTTATTCTGCACTGACAGCTGTGTTAAAACTCAGCCTTTCTGTGCTTCACTTTACCAGTCTGAAATAGGTGTTTTTATCTAAACATACTGAGTGCTTAACTTGTTACTCTTTTTTTATACATTCTAAGCAGTATTGGCCAGGTTGGATGGGGCTTGGAGCAGCCTAGTCTAGTGGAAAATGTCCCTGCTCATGGCAGGGGTTGGAACTGGGTGAGCTTTAATGTCCCTCCCAACCCAAACCATTCCAGGTTACTGTCTGGCATTCTGAATTTACCTTTTGTCCCTGCTAAACTTAGGCATTGTTTTAAGAATTACTGAAACGGGTGGAGAAAAAGTTTGGTCACTTCTTGATGGCAGACTCAGTGTCGGAGTAAAGCTGGAAGTGTGTTACTCAGAGCTTGTTTTAAAGGAGCAAACGATTCAGCAAGAGAATCCTGAGGATGTGAACTGTTGTTGGAAATACTGCAGGCTTTGAAAACTGACTGGATTTCCTGTTCTCTTTGTGTCCCTTTAAATCCTGAGCTATTTTTTCCCTTCCCTCAGGTTGCTGAAGCTGTTGCAACGTTCCTGATCCGTCACAGGTTTACAGAGCCCATTGGTGGATTCCAGTGGTAAGGCTCCATGGAGTTGTGTCCCTAAGCAGAACTCCTGCTTTCACTGCCTGTTTGGCTCTCGAGGTGGGAGGCTGGAATTTTAGCATGGTGCTAAAAACCACAGATAAACAAACAGCTCTGAATCACAGCCAGTAATACATTTGGTGTTTGTGTTCCCTTTAAATTTCTCACGTATTTACATGTGCTGATGAAACCTCATTCCGTGGAAGGGAGGAGCAAAACTGATTTCTTTCATTATAGCCTGCCAGAAAGCAAAATGACAAATTTTATGCCATTTAGCTTAAATAATATTTCATTAAGTAACCAAGGCCCTGTGTTGTGAAAACAACTTGCATCTCCCTTGGCCAAGAAATACTGGTGAGATGAGGCAGGTAAAGCTGTGTGCTTCACTTTGCAGACTTTGCATACTTACCTCCTGGGTTTTCTTACCAAAATGGCCTGTGGGAGCCAGGCCTCTGTGATCAGCCAGGCAGTGAGAGAAGGGTGTGACTGATAAGGTTAATTGGAAAAACTCCCAAAGTCTTAGTTACAACACCATGAAACATAGACCTCACAGAAGGTGTTGATTTCTTTTAGGATCATATTTTAGGTGAGTGGTACAATAGTTGTACAATTACTACAATAGTAGTACAATTGTTTCTTAAGCAGTCCTGAAAAGCCTTCCTGCTTTTAGCTAAGAGTTCTTCTACAAAAGCCGGAAACCCCACAAAGTGTGACACTGGAGTGGCAATGCTAAAGAGGTATTGTTGCACCTTTATTTATTTTCCCCTTTATCTCGTCCCTTGGGGATGAAACTGTAGGAATGCAGGACTGTGGACTGCATATTTTAAATCCAGTGAAAGGATATAATGTAGGTTGATGTGTAAATAGGGAGAGAGGGAGAAGACCTAAGGACTTCACAGCTAAATTTAGGTTGTCACAGAGTTTGCAGAGGATACCTTGATTCTAACATGGGGTCTTTCTTCCTTTCTCTTTTTTGCCTCTTAGTGTGTTTCCTGCTTGTTAATATCCTGGTGTTCTCCAGCACTGACTCCCATTGTAAATAAACTGCACCAGAGGCCACTGTGATGTATCCATATCCTCTCATCTCCCAGTCCAGCAGCAGTGAGAAGTCGGTGTGAGATTCATCCCCTAGAACTAGTTCTCCAGAATATCTAAATTCTTAGGGACTTCCTTGCTGGGAAGCAGCTTCTACTGAAGACCATGAAAAGCTCTTCAGGCCCTTGGAAGTGGGATCCTCTTCTCTGCTGCCACAAGGAAAGACCTCCTGGAATCCCATGTAGTCGATCATACCAATCTCCATCAATTCTCAGGCCTTCTTGGACCCAGCTGCAGAACGGCTGTTGGCAGTCCAGATCCACTGAGGGCATTGCAGCACAGCCAAAGGCTTCAGGATTTCCCCGTGGAATCACAGAATCATCTTGGAAGTGCCCCTTAGGTTTGGGTTTTATATATACACTTTTTTTCCCCTAAAGCAGATGAGGAATCAGCTTCACTGGGAGCTCAGGTTTCATCTCACCAGCGCCAGCCTTAGGGGTTAAGCTGTGGGAAAAGCCTGGAGGCCACTTTCCTGGGCAAAGCTGGATGGGATTGTAAATCAAAAAGGCGAGGGGGGGACCGTGAGCTCCATTTCAGAGTCTTGCAGTTTTCTAGTGCTTGTTTCAAGTCCTCTCTGGGAAGAAGAACCTGGATAACTCCATCTACTAATGACACATCCCAGGCCAGAGGACTCTGAACCTGCGTTTATGGGGAAGACCTAAGAGCAGCAGGGACAATGTGATCAACAGGCAGTTTGGCTGTTTTCTGCCTCTGGAATGTATTTGTTCTTCCCTTCTTGTAGCTGCCACACACAGCTGAGCAGAGATCAGCGCCTTCGGGATGGAAAAACATGGAATGGGCTGTAGGAAAAACCATGAGAGAGCTTGGAGTCAGTCCTGCTGATGTTGATGCAGAGGTGTAAGCAGCTGTTCCCCTCAGTATAGGAGGAAGGACCTTGTTTCCACTGTTGCTTCCTAGATCATTTCGCTGCCCGCCTTCTGGAATTCCATGTGCACAGAGAGCTTTTCTTCAGGGTTCAGTTATCCACAGACAGTTTGTGGGCTTGCTTTCACCTAGGAGTCACTCTTGAGTGTAAGAGCAGACATGTTTTGGAGCAGTTTTCCTCAATATATTGCTGGTGGATGTCTGAAATCCCCTTTTTTGCCTGGTGTCCATAACCCCTTGCTGCTGTTCGATGATTTTAACCCTGCTCTGCTGAGGCAAAGTTCTGTGGTGATTTGGGAGCTGCCCTGTGCATCCCATGACAAGAGCCATCACGAATTCTTGGCATTTGAGAGGTGCAGATGGGCCAGAGGGTTTAACCCTGGCCTTGGGCCTGGTGGAGATCCACTTAGCTCTGATTCACCAGGCATAGCAGCCGTGGCCTTGCTCCGTGTGCCTTCCCTGACACATCAGGATGGGAAGCGCCTGGATTAGAGACAGGAAAGCCTCATTCCAGAGAGGAATGCCCTCCTGGCACTTTGGCCATCGGCACTCAGGTGAGCAAGAGCAATTGCTGGCTCTCTGCGCTTCCCTCTGTGAGTCATCATGTTAATTATTGCATTAATTTGATGTAGCGCCCACCCTGGTTTAGTTCCTGATGGATTCAATGGATCTTCAGTAGTCGAGATGCAAAATAGCTCTTTCCCCAGCCATGTCCCCAAAACGGGCAAAATTCTCTTTTCCAGGCAACTCCTTTGTTCAGATTGTTAGGGATTAAATAACCCAGCGTGTATATCCAGAGTCTCACTTCCCGGGATCATGCTCATGAATGATCATGGTGAAGTCACATTCCTCTGTGGTGAAGTAACTTGGAGAGTCTGACTTGGAGCGATTCCTTGCGTTATCCCTTTGATTTGTGAGCTCGTAAAAAAGCCCAACCAAACAGAACCCTCCATGGAAAGCAAATCAGTTTTGTATTCTGTAGAAGCACCACTGGAAAAAGAATGATTTCTGAAATCCTGTGGGCTCCCCGGGATTCTGTTCTGTTGTGAACATTGAGTGAGTGAGAAGAAAATAAATATTTCAAGAGCCTATTTAATTGAATGGTGCGTCACTCCGTGCCAGCTCCCAGCCCTGCCTTGCCCAGGATAGGTGGCTGTTCAGGGACTCCTGTGGTACCGGATTTAAAAAATGGATTCCAGGGACAGCAGCAGCAGTGTGGGGGTGGGTGGAAGGGAAATTCCTTTCGGCTCTGTCAAGCTATGTACGTTTTTGAGACTGTACTTTTGTCTGAGAAATATTAATGCTCCTGCTGCAGTTTCTAGGGGGCTGCAGGCTGGGAGAAATGGCATTTGGTGAAGGATACACAGGCTGTGGTACAAGTAACTGAAGAGAGAGGGGATCTTCTCTTTGGCTCACGAGAAACAGGGACACAGAGAAATTCCCCCCAAAACTCCCAGCTTTGCATTTTTCCTGCACCCTTTGGATTACTTTGAAACCTCTCTTGGTTTTGTTTCACTTGTTGGATTGAGGATCAGTGGCAACTTTCCCAATGGAAGATCCCAAGGTTTGGCAGGAGCAGGAGATGCACTTTGAGATGCTGATTTGTTGCAGGCTTCATTTTAATTGAATAAATTAAATAAATAAATGTCTAAGACCTAGGATGGGTTTTGCCAGACTATGTGCACTGGACAAAGCCATCAGGGACTTGCAGATGACTGGAGCATTGGGATTGTTGGAAAAAGATTATTTCCTGTATTGCCAAAGCAGGTACTCTTGCTTTGAATAAACCAAACAAGTTTTTTTACTATTTAGGCCCTGGCACAGGTTGCCCAGAGAAGATGTGGCTGCCCCTGGATCCCTGGAAGTGCCCAAGGCTAGGCTGGATGGGGCTTGGAGCAACCTGGGATAGTGGAAGGTGTCCCTGTCCATGGCAGGGAGTGGCACTGCATGGGCTTTAAGGTTGCTCCCTACCCAAATTATTCTGATTCTGTGACTTTAGCACTGACATTCTTCTTCCTCTCCACTATTGCCTTTTCTTTTGGGAGCAGAAAGGCCTGAGAAGAAGGGCTGTGTGGAGGTGCCTGGCAGCCAGCCATTCACTGGTTTGAACTGGTAATCAACACTCTTGGAAATCTAGACCTGGATCACTAGGCAAGGTCAAAAAACTGAGTTTATGGCTTTTCACTTCCAAGAAACGTTGGCCCTCGTGTATTCTACCACCTGTCTCCGAGCCTGGCGCTCTGCTCACAGCCTGGAAGTGCTCTTTGTGTTGCCCAAACCTGCATCCCTTGGTTGTGTTGTCCGTCCGACGATGCTGCACCCTCGGCACTGTGTCCATGTGGCATCTGACACGGCGGGAATGGGGTTGGGTGTTTGCTCCAAGTTTTGCTGCCAGATGCTTGGCCAGTTGTGGCTGAGCTTTCCCAGTGTGGTGGGGTGACCTCCTGCCACATGCTGCT
>VZTF01008565.1:362587-391988 GCA_013397755.1 Cnemophilus loriae | reverse complement strand
CCCCCATCCCCTCCGTGCCGCGACCCCCCCGCACTCCCCCATCCCCTCGCACTTTCCCTTCCCCGCATCCCCGCATCCCCGCAGACCCCGCTCCTCCCGCCGCCGCCGCGCCGGGGCCGCCCCGCTCCGCCTCTTCCTGCAGCTCCCGGAGCCGGGGGGGGGCCGGATCAGGCGCTCGGCGGTGCCAAGGAAGCGGGCGGGGATCCAGCTGTCGGGATCCCAGAGCCTGGCGCCGCTGCCGGAGGGCAGCAGGGACAATACCTGTGCAGGTGTGGGCAGGTGATGTGCTCCTCCTCCGGCGCTCCTAGGGGGGAGGTGGAATGGTGGAATGGTGGAATATCAGGAGGAGATTGACTGGTGGAGCTGCTCCCGAGAAGTCCCGACCCTCTCCCCAAGGCAGGACCCAGGCAGGAGGGGAGCCAAGGGAGGGATGGAGGCAGGACCCTGCTTGGGGTGCCAGGAGAACCCCCTCCTGGCTGCCCTTGCCTTCCCAGGTGCTCCTGTGGAACAGGTGTGGAGAGGGAGGGCCAGGAAAATCATGAAGGTCCATCTGCGGGTTCCCTGAGGTGACGCAGCCAAGCCCAACCAGCTCTACAAGATAAAGAGGAGTAATTTCATCCACTGCCTTCTGAGGGAATGGAAGACGTGATAAACCAGCTGGACCCATCCCACAGGGAAATCTGTTCCGTCCCTGGGGCCCAGGGAAGGGACATTAATAGGAAACTCCGCGATCTGTACGGCTCTCTGACTGTTACCTGCTGTTGTTGTCCGGGTTGGCAGGGATGAGATGAAGGAAAAGGACCTGGGACAATCCGAAGGGACTTCAGGGCACAGGGACAGTTGCATAAAGGAGCAGGTGCACAGGTCGTGTCCTCAATTCCTTCAGTACCAGGGGGGAATAGTGAAAGGAACAGGAAAACCACCCCGATTAACACACGGCCTAGAGGCTGGTGCCATCGGCGGCATTGTGGGGTCTTTGACTATGGTGTGGTTTACACAGGAGTCAGTCCTGAAGGGCAAAGGAGTCCAGGAGGGCTGGACGTGCTTGAAGAAGGAAATCCTAAAGCACCAGGAGGAGGCTGTGTCCATGGGGCATAGGAAAATGCCTGTCCTGGTTAAACAGGGAACTAGGGCTGGAGCTCAGGGGAAAAAAGAGAGTGTATCAGCTCTGGAAGGAAGGGCAGGAAACTTGGAGGGACCACGAAGATGCTGTGAGGTTATGTGGGGAGAAAACGAGGAAGGCCAAAGCCAAACTGGAGCTTCATTTGGCCGCTGAGGTTAAAGACAACAAAAAAGGTGTCTTTAAATCCATTGGGAGCGAAAGGAAGGCTCACAAGTGTCTCCATCCTTTGCTGGATGTGGAGGGTAGCACCGTGTCCAGGGAGGGAGGAAAGGCCGAGGGTACGTAATGTCTTCTTTCCTCAGTCTTTAATACCAAAAACCTCAGGATACCCAGCTCCCGTGGCTTGGAAGTCAGTTATGGGGAGATGAATGAAGCCTCACAAATCCTGAAGGAAATGGTCACCCACAAGTCCCTGGGCCCAGGTGGGTGCCCTGTTGGCTGGGTGAAAAGCTGATGCCTGGATGTGGCACCTGGGGACGAGGTGTAGGTGACAAGATTGTGGTGGTGCCAGGGGAATGCCAGGACTCTTCCAGCCTTGAGAATTCGGTGAACTGGCATTCCCTCCCCAGCTGTGAAACACCCCAGAGATGCTCCAGGACACGTTTGATGTCTGTTCTTCCCTTTTATTGAAAAAACAACCCAAAAAATCTCTCTTTTAAAAAATGCCAGTTTATAGAAGGGACGCATGGAACAGGAGATGCCACAAGGGAACCGCGGGACAGACAGACACAGCTTGGAAAATCTTTTACACTTTCTGAGAAGCTTCGTGGCTGAGCACGCAGAAGTAGCATATTTGATTCTCCCCCGCAAGACGTAAAAGGTTTTTATATAAAACAATCCTCTACCCCCAATTAGATAAATACAAAAATAAAGCAAACTTGTTTGCGAGGGGATGGTTGTTTCACAGAAGGGTTTTGTCCTGAACTCCTAACAGAAAATGGAAAGGTGGGATTGGTAAAACCCCCTGGACACAGAGCCATGTGATAAAGCACTGCCAGGTAAAGCAGAGGACACTGGGACAGCACTGGTGATGTGTTTCCCCTCCCGGGGTTCCCCAAAATCCAACTTTGGGGTCTGCCTCAGAGCCAGGAAGGCAGGCACACGGACCAAGCTTAGCCATGAGCTTCAACAAATCTTGGGTCCAAGATTAAAATTCCCGCTTATCTGAAATGCAATAGGACTTCAGGACAAAAAGAGGCCATGATTCACTTTCTTTGTATTTGACTTTATTGGTGTTAATTTAGCAGGTTCCCGGGAGGCGGGCGGGCTCCGAAATCACTTTGTTTTCCTCTCCAGGGCCAGACTGTCGTGCAGCTTGGACACCTCTGGCTCGTAGGCCTCCATGACTAACGTCCCGTTGTTATCGAAGAACTTGGCGATGGATTTGGTGAACTCGGCTTCCCTCTGCTGTTTGGTTTTCCCGCTGATGAACGTCAGCTTCAGCGTGTACTTGTCATCGAACCTGCGGGAGGGCAGACAGACCTCAGAGTGGGATCCCAGTCGGGACAGAAATCTCCCTCTTTAACGGGAAAACCCTCCTGGACTGGAGGTTCCCACCTGGGAATTAACACAATTAAAGGCTTTTACACCCTGCACTAAAGAAAAGTGAAACACGAACACTGGTGGCAGAAAACCACTTGGAGCTGCTCCCGTTCCTAGACTGGGACATGGATTTTGACGGAGCAGAATGGATTTGCAGGTTTCAAAAGAAAAGGCAGTATTCAGAGTGATCTCTGGCGAGGGGGGATGGCAGTGGTGCCCATGGGCCGAGCCCGGGCTGCCGGAGCAAACGGTACCGTTTGAGGCTGGAGGAGAGCTGCCACACGTCGTCGGGATCCATCCCCGCCGGGTCCTTCCTGTGAGCCACCAGGAAAATACTCTTCTCTTTGTATGAGGTATAAATGGTCAGGATTCCCATCATCACAAAATACGTGCGGAGACAGTTAAGGAAATTGAGAAGGTGCGAGGAGAAGCAGAAATTAGGCAGGGAAGTCACTTGGATCCCCTCAGACACCATTGTTCAACCACCTCTCGTGACATTTTAATTCCGAACAGGACATTCGGCTGATGCTTCATTAGCGTGAGAAATTAAGTAATAAATTTTAACTTTAATAATTTATTATTCACTCCCTGGAAGTGTCCAAGGCCAGGCTGGACAGGGCTTGGAGCAACCTGGTCTAGTGGAAGGTGTCCCTGCCCATGGCAGGGGGTGGAACTGGATGAGCTTTAAGGCCCCTTCCCACCAAACCAGTCTGGGATTCTCTAACATTTGTTGCGAGATAGTGGGAAAACCTGAGACTGAACAAGCCACAGAAGGAGTTGCTGGGCATTCCTCCTAAGCACAGACCAAGCAATTCCTCTTTCTCATTTCTGGAAGTAAGTAATTTCAAGTGCTGCAAGACAAATCACCCGTTTGTTCTGAAAGCCTGGAACAACGAAATTCCTTAGGATCACAGAATTGTTGAGGTTGGAAAAGGCCTCCGGGACCACTGAGTCCAACCATTCCCCCAGTCCACCATTCCTCCAGCCAAGGCCACCACTAATCCTTCGCCTTGCTGAACCTCACGGAGTGACCTCAGCCCAGGGACCCAGCCTGTCCAGATCCCTCTGCAGAGAGCTGCTGGCAAGAATTTCCTCTCTCCCCTCTCAGGGTCTGACCCGTGCTATTAGGGAAGAGCAAACGTGTCTGTAACCAGACTATGGACAGAATAAAAAAAAAGATCTGCCCTCAGATCACCCAGATTTAGGGGCATTACACCCAGACAGGCAGGAATTTTCCTATCACATGAAAACTGTCTGATTGTCAGCTGATCTCCACGCGGCAGGAAGTATAATTCCCACAGGCCTGAAAATGGGAATATCCAGAAGGGTTTTGCTCATGTGGAAAATCAAACCCTTTTGGTATAACCAAGGCAAGATCGGTAAAGGATATGAGACAACACAAAAGGCAAGAACGGGTTTGGATTCAGGGAAAGGGTGCAGGTAATCCCAAATCAAAGCGACAATGGCGAAGAGACAAGAGATTGTGCAGATGATGAGGCGGCCGTCGATCAGATGGAAATTTTCCACATATTTGTACTTCTCCAGGAGGACCTGTGGGAGAAACAGTCTATTGTGCACTTTCCAGGGATTTGACACGCTGTTTCTGGGCAGGGTTTGAAGGAAGCAATCCCAGCGGCACAGGTAAACTGAGCAGAAAGTTTATGAGGAATTAATGCCTGCGTCAGGCATCCTGACAATTGATCCCGGTTAAGCACAAACACGTGGCAATCACAAGAGATGCTACAGACCCGGCATGGATACGGGCACAACCAACCCCCAAAAAGCAGGAAAGAAAATCTGAGAGTTTCCCAAGAGGGACAACTCAGCAGAGAGAACACATACCTTTTTGGCAGAGTCGTCCAAGGAATTTTTCACAGCTGAACCATCCCATTTGTCAATTTTTACTGGCTTGTCATCAATCTTCCACTGCAATGGAAACCAAAGGGAGTGATGGGAATTTCACCCCAACGTGCTTGTTCCTGTCGAGAGCACCAAGACAGGAGGCACACCAGAACGAAAGCAGCCGCCTGTTTGGGAAAACCTGGCTGGACACAGAGGGAATCTGCAGGCAAAAGCCGCCCGAGCAGCACCGTACCCGTTCCCTGGGCAGGGTTCAGCTCATACACCTTGCACAGGTTTGAAGTGGCTCTGACATCAGGTTTACTCTCGTTTTGCTTCTACATTTGCTGCTCCCGCTGCCATCCCCAGGAAGTGACAGCTGGGCTGAATTCCTGCCTTTGGATGTATTCCTGCTTTCCAGCCACACTGCTACACACGGAGTCTTGGGGGATGGAGGGAAATGTCAAGGACCCCCCACTGCCTTTGTACAAGGGGAGAATTAAAAGGCACAAACAAGAAATTTCAGTTAAAATCATCCTCCGGAACAAAAGCAAAGGACTCTGTCACTCTTCCATATTCAAATCTTCTGCAGGAATGGGTCCCTCCCCAATAGCAATTCCCATATACAACAGCTCAGCTTTTCCAAGGGGCCCACCTTCCCCTGAACTACATTATTTTTTGGTGACACGTCAGTCCGAGCCCTGAGTATCCTAAGTCATCCCTTATTTCAAACAGCTCAGTGACTGCAGCTGGAACTTTAGCTGCCACTAAAGCAATCCTCAGTTTCACTCGTGTTATCTTCCTGCTCCAGAAGCTCCCACGCTGGATTGATTCACTACCAGTCCAAAGAGCTCCTTTGCCCCCACTCTGGAAGGAACAAAACCACTTTCAAATATGATGTAAAACTCGATCTGCTTCCCTGCAGCCGCACAGGGAAAAGCCCAATTATCCCCCAGGCCCGGCACGTGGGAATTATGAGGCACACAGTGAATGTCACTTCGTGTCCACGAGGTTTATGAGGCACAAAAGCAGCGGCCAGAAGGATCTAAAAATCATGGAGAGCTGGGACAGAGCTCTCACATCAGTGTATGGTACCACATATTTTAGGCGGCCGCTTTTTGAAGCGTTTTCTTCCAAGGTTAATTAGCACACGTGTTAACTGGAAGCCAAACCCTTTGCCGTAAGAGAATAGGGTAGAATTCTTTCCACTATTTTATACAAGCATTTATAGCAGTTGCAGGGGGATGACCAGGGCTGAAGGGAGGATGCTCAGGGCTGAGGAGGATTCTCAGGGACGGGGATGCTCACGGCTGAGCGGGGATGCTCAGGGCTGAGGATGCCCAGGGCTGGCGGGGAGATGCCCAGGGGTGAAGGATGGATGCCCAGGGCTGAGGGAGGGATGCCCAGGAGTGGAAGGCGGATGCCCGCGGCCGGCGGGGCGCTGCCCGGGGGCCCNTCGGGGCGGCTCGGCAGCCCCGCGCACGGTACCTTGTCCAGGAGCCCGTTCCGGCCGCTCTTGGCCGCCATCTTCTCGCCACCTCCGCCCCCGCCCCGCCCGCGACACCTGGGGACCCCTGATTGGTAGCGCGAGAGGAAGTTCCGCCCCCCCCCTCGCGCCGCGCGGCACGCTGGGAAATGCAGTCCGTCCCGCCCCCCATTCTTATGACGTGGGAAGGTGTTCCTACCATGGAATCACAGGGTTTGGGTTGGGAGCGACCTTGAAACTCATCCAGTCCCACCCCCTGCCATGGGCAGGGGCACCTTCCACTAGACCAGGTTGCTCCAAGCCCCGTCCCACCCCGAAAGGGTTGTCCAGCCCTGGCACAGCTGCCCAGGGCAGTGGTGGAGTGCCCGTATCTGGAGGGATTTAAAGCCGTGTGGATGTGGCACTTGGGGACATGGGTTAGTGGTGGCCATGCAGTGCTGGGGGACTGGATGACCTTGGAGGCCTTTTCCAGCCCTAACTATTCCATGGTTCTATGATCTCCAACAGGATACAGCAGCCCTGTTGTGTGGCCGAGCCATGTGAGGAGGATGCTGCTTATTCCTCCTTAATTAGACCCTTCACGTCGAGCTTGGCCCCAGCTGCCATGACAAGGAACCCACTGTTTTCCATTGCAGGAGATGCGATGCTAAGCTAGATGGCCATTTGGACTGATCCAATTTAGCTGCTTTGATGTACGACATCAGTTTTACATCAAAAGAATAAACAACAGCCCCAGTCCGGTCTCCCAGCCGATGCATCTCCAAACAGTGAGAGCAAATGATGGATTTCCACCTGTCTTTTGCTCAAGCCTGTTATTAATGAGCCTCTCTGTACCTTTATTCCCTTCGGTGGGCATTGGGTCTGGCTTGTTGCCCGGCCTCTGCCAAGACATTCCCGCAGGAAACCGCGCATTGTCCTCGGTGTTTGTGAGAGCAGAGGGGGTGGGAGCAGTGCAGGCACAAGTCCTTGGGCAGCCTCTGGCAGCATTCCCGGTCACATGGAGGGGCCAGCAGAGCTGGAAGTGGAGAAAGGACAGCTCGAGCATGTCCTGCTGCAGATGCCAGGGATCCAGATAGGATGGGCGAGCGGCACCTGCCTCTCCCTGCCCACGTAGAAACCACGGGCGTGTTCCAGTGGGAGAGGGCTCAGCTCTGCCAGGGTGCCACACAGACACTGCTGGGCTCCCTGGGATCTACAGCTGGATTAACCCCAGCCCAAACCCAGTGCTGGGAGATCAGCCTCGGAGTAAAATGGGTTTGCCCGAGACAAAGCAGCACTTGGGTCTCTGAGCTTTTCCACCCAAATGATTCTGTGATTCTACAATTACTCCACATCCTCCTTCAGCTGGAGGCAAGTGTCGCCCGTCTGGGACGAGCAGCAGTAGGATCCTGCGTGTTTCCAAGCACAGCAAGAAATGGGGAGTTCCACTGTCAGAACCTGGTTTTATTCGGTTTGAACGTCGGCCTTTGCCCTGCAGTTCAAGTCCTGGTTGCTGTTAAAACGAACAGTGTTATTTGTACACATTTGTTGGCATATTTCTGGTTTGTGACAATTGTTTCACAAGCAGGATTTACTCTGTTTCAAACAACAGAAGCCACAACATGACAGACGCCTGCATGTCATTCCACTCACACATTTCACACATGCAAGTCAGCGGTCCTTTGGCGCCTTCCATCGCTTTGTAACACATTCAGGTGAAGCCACGGGGGTTCAGCTGGGACCAGAACGGCCGTGAGAGTCTGCAGCCAGCCGGAGCTCTGCTGGCGAGCGGAGAACATGAAAGCACAACGATTTAAAGCGTTACTGGAGAAAAACCGTAGCGACATCTAGATTGGTTTTGAAGTCTGAGAGCAAATCCCAAGGGAACCAGGCGCATGCCCCCGTCCGTGACCAGCTGAAGATTTTCCCGTTTGCATAGTGAAGAGCTAACTCTAGAGCGGGTGCGTCGCGGTGTTTCACAGACACAGGGAGGGGACAGGGCGGTGTCAGGCGCGCGGGGATCATCCCAGCCTCCGTGCTGCGCTTCCAGCCCCGGGACATCCCGCGGGGCTCCACCATGCACAGCGGGTGCTTTCCGTCTCGCGTCCCCCACTGGGAGAGAGGGTCCAGGTTCTCCCGAAATGCTTCCCCTCGTGTGTGGGACAAGCTCTTTGCCAACCTTCCGCTGGACAACTGGGAGACAGCACAGGGCTGTCAGAGGGCCCAGGCAGAGCCCTGCCCTTGGAGCATTGCTAAAGGCTTATTTTCTAAAATCAGTGAGAGTCTTTAAGGCTTCGATCTCCCCCTTTGCTTTCACTGAGAAAATACAAAGAAGCGCTTGTTCAAGCTACACTTCATGACTACTGTGCACTGCAGGTACAATAGCATTGGAAGAGAAATACTGACAATACAGAACAACGTCATACAATCACCTGGCATGATCCCTTTTGGCACTTTTCCTTCATTTATCTCATCTCGCTGACTCCAAACACGGACCTTTCTGTACGGCTTTTCCCGGGCAGAGAGCTCCAGAGGGTCAGAAAGCAACTTTCTGGGAGTCAGTGGCATCTTTGGCAGATACAGTCCTTCTGTCACGGAACCAACCCCAGCCCCTCCGGATTAGACAGCTTCACATTTCGGGAGGACACTCCCATGCCTGTGCTGTCCCACAGCCGGCACAGAATGCCTTCATCCTGGAGGGAAGGCGGCTGAGGGTTACAAAGGACTTTCAGAGAAGTGTGAAAAAGTACTTGGTTTAATCTTGTGCTGCATCCACCGTTCAGCAGGAGGTGTTTTCCTTCTCAGCTGGCACGGTTTCTGGCAAAGGTGGCATCACTGCTGACCTTTACAGGGGAGAGGCTGGGAATTCCTGCTCTTTTGAGTGTAATTATTTACAATTTTTGTTGTTTTGTGCAAGCTTACACAAACTTCGAGAGTGTTAAATTAATAAAACATTCATCCTGGCTTTGCATCGCTGCAACCCTTCCACGACATGGCTGTGATTCCATGTCCAAAGGTCTCCTTGAACGCATATGCCAAGGCCTGTGTGTGATGCTTGGGGAGTCGGGATCTCTGTTTTGGGGGCAGCTGGGAGCACGAGGGGTCCCATGAAGCTTTTTTTGGCTGGGGACAAGCTCCAGCCTAGGCACTGCCTCCCGCACTTCTGCCCAGCTTGGATTTGGGATCAGGACATTAACGCAAAAACCCCTAAATATTTATAACTTCTTTTCAAAAGAAGATATTTAAGACATTGGCCTAGTGCATTGGGCTGTGAAATCTGTTTTAGGAGGGGAAAAAAAAGATACATTCAGCGTGTAAATCTATTTTTTTGTGGTGTAAGCAGCCCAGGCCCAGCTGAACCCCCACAGACACCACGAGAAAAAAGGAAACTGTTTAGGGAAGTCTGTTTGGGGCTCCAGGGATGAGCTGCAGAGAAGGGGGCCTGTAAAAAGAATTCTAAATCTAAATGCACCTGGGAAGTGCATATTTTAGCTCAAAATGTTGGGAAAAATAGCATGGATTCTGAGTTACAGCTGTGGCTTTCCCTCTTGAGCTCCAAGGGCAGATCCAGGCCATCGCTACTTCTCTCTGCGCTGTTCTTCTAGGTCCAGTCAAGGCTCTAATTCCCTAATTTCCTTCTAATTCACGGCTGGAAAGAGGAGCAGGATTCGGTTTGGGTCAAAAGCGCCTGCTTCAAGCAGCACCTGCCGAGGCTGCGGCGCAGGAGAGGGCCCGGAATGCCGGGAAGGCAGAGCAGGCCAGGTCTCACCAGCCCCAGGTACAACTTTAACCATCCAGTAGTTTGTGTGGCAAGGAGATACAGAGATAGAGATATATATTATGGAATCATTGCTATAAGATTTCTCAAAACAAAAGTGTCGATCTGTTGAAATATAGTATTTAAAATATATAAATTTTACCCAATAAAATATAAGATTTCTTTTTTTCTTTTTTTTTTCAGTCTTTTTTTTTTTAAATCCAGTTCAATTAGGAAAAAAAAAACCTGCCAGGGTCCTTGCAGTGAAAAAGAAAACCAGTTCCTGTTTTCTTTTTGACCGTTTAAGATGGAGGGAGAAAATTCAACCATTTTTAGACAGAGGAAATTGGGCAATGCTGTTGTCTTAGATTAGATCCGTCTATTTATGTGCGCTGGCTGCCCTCCCTTCCCACCGTCCATAGGGAAGTTTGCCCCAGCACTGTGCTCATCCCAAAAACAGCCCTGCCACCTGGCACGCAGAGGCGCAGGACGGGTAATGCCGCAGCCCCCGCAGGCTCCGAGGGTCCCAGTGAATACTCTGCAAGGCAGCTGGCAAGGATTGAATTGGAACGGTACTTTTTGAGCTACATTACTGGAAATAATCCATGAAATTAATCCATGGAAGAGGGTTAGAAACACTCAGAGGGTGGCCTGCCACATCTGGGCAGAGAGCACACGCTCCACCAAGCCCAGGCTCTGAGCCAGCTCTGCTCCAGGCTCAGCTTCATGCCTGGAAGTGGAAGTTTTTAGTGCATTGCTCACCTGAGCTTTCTTAGTGGTTTGAACCTGAAGCCACGACGCTGGAGCAAGGGCAGGGCAGCCCTCTGGGACAGCTGGGCTCCTGTCCCATCAGCTGACTGGAGAGCACAGCAGTGCTCTGCATCTCTCGGGATGCTCCTCTGGGACATGCAAGGACAGGCCTTAGGTGTGCTGAGAGAGCTCCTAACTGAGCGAGGTACGTGGCAGCTGGGAGGATGTCTTTCCTGAAACTCCCTGGCCAGCGTCTCCCTTTCTTCAACATTAGAGGGAAGAACAGGAAACCCTCTCGGTTTGGAAAAGCCATGGACTGGGAGAAAAGCTCCCTGGGCCCCAGTGCTCAGCGTGTGGCTCCAGCTGCTCCACCTGAGCTCTCTCCCCTGTCACAAACATGAAATTACAAGTCCCTGTCAGGTTTTTCAGTAAAATCCTTATTTTAGGTCTTTCTTTTCACTGCATTTGGCTTTCTGCTTCAAGAAAGTGACAAATTATCTGTACTGCTGGTGCAGACAGTGAGATACATTCATTTGGAAGTACTATGAGGGGGCTCTGTTTAGGACTCCCCAAGAGAAATATGGAGCATGGATAAGAGCCTGACCTCACAACCAGATGCAGCTGAGGGAGAAAATGGGGTAGGCAGAGAAGAGAAGATTCTCAGACAATTTCCATGAGCAGAGCTCAGATTTCTCTTGGCAAGGGATGGTCCTCATACCCCAGGTTCACAACCCTCCTAGCTGGGGATCCCACGTGTGCCCGACTGCATGCGGAGGCCTTGCAGTGTATTCACGGGAACGACAGACAATTCCTTCAGACCAATGGACCAGAGGGGACCGGAGGATTTTTTTTTCTCATTCTCTTTTTTTTTTTTTTGAATCTGAAAGGACTCTGGCTTCTCTCTGAACTGGACCGAGAAATGTCTTACCACTGAAATGAAAAAACAATTGTGTGGGTGGAAGTAGGGCAAAAAATAGTTTTCCTATAAGATAATCTGATAAACCTCATTGTCCTCTAGAAAGGCAACATCGTCCAGCAGTGCTACTTGGCACCCAGAGTGCTCTTGGACCGCAGCAGATACCGATCCACGCGGACTTTCCGCCTATCCACTGTCCTGTTCTCGCTGTCAAAAATCCGCTGCAGGTGCAGGGCCAACCTCCTGTCCTCCTCCTCTTGCTGGAGCTTCTGCTCCACGTCCCGAACCTCTGGAGGCAGGCCCACCTCCCCTGCCACGTGCCTCAGTCTTTTGACGGAGCCGTTGTGCTCCAAGTGCTTTGTTTTGCAGCGTCTCTTCCGGCCCCGTCGCAGCAGCGGGGGCTGTTCCCCGATGATGTTCTCCATGGAATTGCAGGTGCTGTTCTGCACGTTGATGAACTCACTGTTGTTCAGGTATTTCAGCTGCTTTTTCCCCGGTGGCTTGACGGGGACTCCGAGCGTGTTGTTGTCAGGCAGTGATGCGCTGACGCCCATGAGTCTTCTGCTCAGCACTTTTGGGCCTAGACTAAGACAGGATTTGTCCATGAAGGTATTCACTTTTAGGTCAGGGACTTCAGACACTCGTGTGTTTAGGGAGGTGACGTTTGATCTCACATCTGGTTCAGCAGCACCGTCATCTGTGGTTAAGGCCTGTGAGCCTCTGTTCTTCTCACTCCCTCTTCCCAGCTTCATTTCACTGACGGAAGGGAAGAAATCCAGCTCAGGGCGAGGCTCTCCTGTTGTGTCAGGTGGAGCGTTATCATCCTGCACTTGTGGCTGCTCTTTAGTGCAACTGCTGGAGTTGGTGATGTCGGGAACCATGATGTCTTCCCCAGGCTCCGAAGCCAAGGACGTAAGCGTCGCTTTAGAGAGAGTCTTTTTGATCTGACGCTCCTGAAATATCTGCTCCCATTTTTTCAGTATTCTAGGACTAGCTTCGTAGGTGGTTGGCTTCTGCAGGCTCCGGTTCAGGTTTCTGGGGGTGGATTTGATGATGAGGGGGCTCAGGACTCTGCCGTCGGGAAGCCTCTTTGGGGGAGTGCACGGGGAGCAGACGATAGGCTTGAAGTGGTTGAGCTCCTCCGAGATGCTGTCGTTGCTCTCGGGGCTGATGGAGCGCTCCGGCCTGTGCAGGGCCGACAGGGAGGACACGGCGGTGAGGAGCAGGCGCTTCTCGGCCGTCAGGTCCGGGGCAGACAGGCAGCGGTTGTTCTGCGTGGATGACAGCACCCCGAGCAGCGGCGTCGACGCGCCCGTGACGGGCAGCACCTGCAAGGCAAGGCAGCACAGCTGGGAAAGGCGCTCACGGAGGTGCACATGGACAAACACGTGAGAGGAGCATGGGAGAACGGATGGCTACCGTGCACGGCTGCCCCTGACAGCCTCTGCTGGTCACAGCACCTTCCATGGCTGATGTGGAACGTGAGCAGGAGACTCCGGAGTCCAGCATGATCTGGGTGTCAAATTTATTTCAGTCTAAGAGCTGCTCCTGCCACAAGCAACAACCACCCCGATGGCAAAATCACACAATCACAGGATGGTCTGGGTGAGGAGGGACTTCAAAGACCATCTCATTCCACTCTCTGCCATGGGCAGGGACACTTTCCACTAGACCAGATTCCTACTAGCCCTGACCAACTCGGCCTTGAAATGTGTTTTCTCTTTACCTGGATAAATCAGCCCATTTAGTGGCGTTAGGCTGATGGTTGGACCAGATGACCTTAAAGGTCTCTTCCAGCCTGGATGATTCTATGATTCCGTGATTCTGTGAAGACAAGGAGAAGCCAAGAAGCACTGCACCACCCTGGCTGAAGGAAACCATGCTCCTCAAGGGAAATGATCTCCAAATGATTTTTTGCTCCCTTCCAAGCTGTGGGAGAGAAAGAATAAAGACTTGGCCCAGGTATAAGAGACGCCTGGATGTGGCACTTGGGGATTGGGTTAGGGGTGATTGTGGTGGAGCTGTGTTGACGGTTGGACTCGATGGCCCTGAAGGTCTCTTCCAACCTGGATGATTCTGTGATTAAGAGCAACATTTCTTGTCATCTCTAGGACAGTTCCTGAATGCTGCTACACTTGGGCGTAATCCTGGCACAAATACATCAGAGAGGAAAGAACACACACAACTGCAAGTGGTCTTATTCTTAGCACTGAGATGAAATATTTTTATCCAGCAGCTAGTTTGTACAATGACAGCCTTTCCCTGCTTAGTCTGAAAGGAAGTTTTTTCTACTCACTTATTTTGAGGTCAAAGTAAGTCTTTGGAATACCCTGTACTGGAACTCTAATTGGTCACGTCCATAAGCCATCCTCTTAAAAAAGAAGAAAGTCCTGGGAGGGAAGGTAAGTCATGGATTCTCGCTTTGGGCTCAGTCCAGCTCCTGTCAGCTCAGATGGCAGATTGCACAGGTTTCTGTTCCTCATGCGATCATTGGAACCGAACCCTCTCCTTCTCCATCAGGGATGAAATCGAGCCCAAGATGGAGGGGTGTCAGCACGAGGAGGTGGAACATCCTAGCAAGAGCAGCTGGGTGGCTGCCCCATCCTTGGAAGTGTTCAAGACCAGGTTGGACAGGGCTTGGAGCAACCTGGGATAGCGGAAGGTGGCCCTGCCCAGGGCAGGGGGTTGGAGGAACTTTAAGTTCCCTTGCAACCCAAACCATTCTATGATCCTATGAAGATCAGGCCTTTGGATCTTCTATAGTATGGAAGTGCCAATGTACCCTGATGTCAGCAAAGCAATGAGTTTTGCTCTGTTTAAACAGTTTTGGGGAGAAAGGGAAAGGAAGAGAGGATTATTTTCCTAAACTTCTAAAAGACTTTTTTTCTTTACCTGGCTGGGGATTCAGCCTTGAAAAGAAAATGAATCACAGAACAAAAACCTCATGAGAACCCTTTCAACTTCCAATTAGCCTCCAATGCTACACAAGAACCCTGACGCCTGTCTGCTTTTCTGTTTAGTAATTCCTAACCCAGCAGGTTTTATTGGGAGCCGCGAGGAAGCAATTGGCCCCAAGGTGATAACACAGTGCCACAAAGCCCATATTTTGTATCTCCAGATTACTGGTGCTGTGTAACCTCAGATAAGAACATTTACACACAGGAAATGCTGATTGTACCTTTGTTTTGGTGGCTGGGGCTGACCTCTGCCTGCTCTTGGATCTCTCCTGAATGGTGTCATTGCAGCTCCGACTCCTCTCCACCTTGGCGGTTAAATTCCTGAAAAGCAGATGGGTGAGGAGACTGTTCGTGACCTTAGGAACAACCAGCTCAACAGCCCTGGCAGTAGCTGCCTGTGGGAGAGGCATCAGCCTTGGCAGCACCTGGTTGGCAGAGATACTTCCTGTGCCCTCAGGGAAAAGGGATCCAGGAATCTTGGATTTGCGGCAGAGTCCTGGTCTGCGTTCACGGGCTCCGCACCGAACACACGGACACTTCTGCCCACGGCTCAAAACTAACTGAGGGCAATGCTAATGAGGAAACTGGGGAAACCCCTTTGCTTCTCATGTGGAAACACACCTGGCTACTCAGCTGCTTCCACTGCATCAAGCAACAGCTTTCCAGGGAAAAAGCTGTTTGGGGCTGATGCTATCCTTTCATATCTGTGCTTGGAGAAGGAACCAGCACTCTTGACTTCTTCCTACAGAATTTTGATTTCTGACTAATGGTTTAAATCTACAGGCAATGATTTTCCTCCTTCATGGGATGAACATTAAATTCCTTAACTTCCAGGTAGGAAGTAATCAGACAGACACCGTGATCCTACCAGTGAGTCTGCTCTAAAATTCCAGAAAAAAAATCACTTATTTTAGATTGGAACCACCATTTGAGTTAGAGCATCTCAGGTGCGTTCAAAACAAGTCAAAAGAACATCTTTTAAGGACATTGAATAAAGTCTCAGCATCTTACCCTGAAAGGAAAGCAAAGGAGTAGGCACTGGTCTTGGAAACAAAAGCTGACCGATGTGTTTGCTTGCCCTGGAATGGTTCTTCATTCTCGGAATCCGAGAGACGTTCAGGAAACTGAAGTCAATCAAGGAAGAGTTAGCTGACATGTACAACAAAAAGAATAACTTGGAAAATAAAGCTCTTTCTGCAAAAGTGTTAAAGATCCCCAAATCCCCCATTTCTGATTATACTGAGAGGACATAAAGCATAAATAATACAAAAATAAGCACATAGCTCTTATACATAGCTGTTTTTCATCGAATAAAGTTAATTTATTGATCAAGAAAATGTGGGAAAATTCTACAACAAAAGTTACTAAAGGGTGTTGGTTACCCAGCCCCCATGGGTCAGCCTATCAAATGGAATTTTTAAGAGCAGAGGCTCCCAAATGAAATGGGAAATAGTCAGAAGTCAGCATGAAGAATGTGTTGAACTTCAGCTGCACAACTTCACCGCAGAAGATTCATGGAGAAATGTTCATGGAAATGCACGCAAGCCTGAAGACCAAGGATATCCCCACAGCCGAGGGGATCTGCTGCGTTTGGAAGAGTCACGTAGTAGAGTAAAAGGGGGGACAGAAACCTCTAGAAGAACATCTGCAGTCATAACAGACCTTAAAGGACAGTTCTCATTAACAAGGATCTTTATAATCTGCCAGCTCATAGCCTTCATAAACTATGAAAACTCAATCAAGGAATCCTGGAAAGCCAAAGAACGAAAATTTTGGTATGTGGGCAGGAAGGAGAAGCACAAGCTTACTTACACACTCTTGGTTCCCTTTCAGCACAACAGATTCATCTTTTTTCTGCTGCTCCTCCATTTTTCTTTTCCCTACATCCGTGTCATCTAGAATGAACTTGTGAATCAGATCCTCAGATGTCTTTTCTTCTTGTAGTTTCTCTTCTCTCAGCTGGAAAGAGTGACAAAAGAGGTAGAGTAGTTATAATTTGAAGTCCTACACTTACAGATTGGCAAGACCAAGAGTTTGGTCACATAATTTAATTTTGTGCCTTCATTTCTCTACTCCAGCGTAGAGCCACTGCCTCTCTCTTACAGTAATGTGAAGACTGGTTTGCTTCTACACCACATTTGTGTTTTATAGACAAGTATCATGGATTTTATCTTCTTTGCAAAACAACAAAGGCACCGTGAGGCCCAGGGCTGGACAAAGCCTTCTCTGGCATTGTATTTTCTAAAATAGAGAAACAAAAGCTTTTCTCTACTTGTAGATGATCATACCACATACAAAAATGTGAGAAACTAGTTTCGTGCAAGCTGTGATATTTCAGTTTTACCCTCTGAGGGCCTGACATGCAGGACACACAATTTGGCAGACACACAAGCAGCATCACCTACAATAAAAGGTGAGATGCAGCAATTCCCATGTTGAAAGCTACACGAGAGATGAAATCCCACTGTTTCACCAATGTGTCGGGATGGAGAAGATCCAGGGAGGCCACCTTACCCGTGACAGCTGACTCCAGGCTCAAAGCTTGAATTCAGTTTCAAACACAGAGGAGAAGTGCAAGGGAATGCCACGATCTGGGACACAAGGTACCTGGACTCTGACGGGCTGCCTGTCCTGCTGCACTATTCTTCTCCTCACCTAAGGAATCAAACTCCCCTTTTCTGCCAGGACCTTCTCCTTTTTGCAGACTTGCTATCAAAACCAACAACACCCCTTTTCTCCTCCTTTCCACCACCTTTTCCTGATGAACATGCTCGGCAGAACACACTTCAGATACCACCATCTGATTGTCCCTGCCCAGGGTAACATAATCCAGCTCCCTTTTCCCTCCATCACCATTTCACAGCTTGTGTCTTGCCTCTTCCTCAACATAGACACAGCCCAGGAACAGTCTACATGTATCTGTTCATAGAACAGATTCTCCCTCCTTCCTCCATCCACCCTCCATGCAGAAGTTATCCGGACCTTTGATTGACACATCTTCATCCCGCTCATGAACCACAGCACTAGGAATTCAGATCCCTGTGTTTTTCCTCATATTTGGGCATAGGCATCTCAGGTGCTTAAGAAGCTCCCTAATCCATTAAGGCACTGGGGGATGTTGCAACAACTCCTCATTCTTCCAAAAATATTTAGTGTTTTTCTTCCTTGCTGGAGGACGGGAAGACCCCAGAAGTACGGACATATGGATGACAAAGAAAACAGAGTTCACAAGGCATTACATGAAAACCACATTTTGATTTTCAAATTGGGAAGGACCCGAATCCGACTGAATCCAAACCCCCAGAGATGAGGAAGAGAGAAACAAGGAGGAAAACAAGGAGGAAACAGGGCAGAAACCAGGAAAAACTCCACTGTTTGGCTGATTGTGGGTGTTCAGCAAATATTTTCAAAGACCGGTTTGACTCCTTGCTTAGAGTTGTTTTAAGATGTATCTTTAAATTCCTCATCTATTAATAATCTCAAGCAACAACTACAACAGTGTCTGACTAACACAGATTGTGACCACATGATGCAGACATGATGAATAGTCTGCTCTAAGTCAACAGTATTTCTGCCTTTTTTGAAGCATCTGAAAAACAAATTCACATACAGATTTATCATTAAGATTTTTTTTTTTTTTTGGCTGGCTGGAATACTACCCAACACTTGTGTCCCTCCTGTATTTCTCATGTGGAAGAAAGCTGTATGGAAATATTCACTTTTCTGGCTAAATTATAAAATTATACTCGATTACCAAATAGAAAGACACAAAAATATGTAAGAGCATACAGGAATATTTAAGGATTTTGGGGAAACCCATGGCACAATTAGTGTGAGGTGACAAACCAAGCTTTGCTGACAGTGAAGTCAAAAAGGCAACAACAGGATCCTAACCCTAATTAATAGGATACAAAAAAGAATTTAGGTCCAGAATTAAGGCGGCAAACAAAATCAAACTCTAATGATAAAATTGGTACTAATTACAAAAATAATAATTTGAAGTAGACTTAATGTAAATTGTCTCCCAGAGAATTTCCTTCCAGACGTGGCAATGCTGTGCTAGGACAGGAGGACAAGAAACTGAAACAATGTAGTGTGAAACGTGTACCCTGGGAGAAGGACCTCATGTTATCTGAGTAGCATCTCCGAAATACTGGATGCAGGGCCAACAGCTGCTGTGAACAGCACAGTTATCAGAAAATGCATTTTAGCCCTTTTGGATACCACAGCTGCAGGGGGGAAAAAAACGCTGTACAAGCAATCGATAATCGTTCACTCAAAAAACGCCCATTTCAGGACCATCATTCCTGACACTAGCATTTATTTCCAAAAGTTTGGCAAACTCACGTTTGGTATCTTCTCTTCCCTCCACAAACTGTCCAGGTTTGCTCCCTCCTGGCGCCTGCTCCGTCTGCCCTGGCTCTGGGAAGCTGCATGTCAGCACATGCCTCAGGTAGGAGTTTCCCTCCCACCGCGTGTGCTTACAAGCAACAGACTTGCTTGTGATAGAAGGACAGCTGGACAGGATGAGTTAGGGTTTCAGTAGACAGAAATGACAGCCTCCTCTGGAAAAACATAAAATGCAAGAGCACCAAGGGCACCAAAGAGGAAAAACTAATCCCACTATCCTGCACGGACAGCAAATATCTGTCTCCTTCTGAAAGCCAGTTGAGAAAATTAAACGGTGGGATTATACCCGTCAAATAAAATTTCTTCAGTACATAATTATGGTACCACTTTGTTTTCAACTGCAAAAGGCTGGGAAGCAGGTCAAGAGTTCAGATTTATAAAACAACTCACATCTGGGAGACGTAAAAAGGTTTGGAAATGCTCCTCTGCCCTCCTCAGAAGGAAAGCCTGGCTTATCCCCATTCCACAGGCAGGGAAGCTGGGATGAAACCCCGTGTCTTGAGAAGTGGAAGGAAACCAAATCATACACAAGCTTAGATTCCCAAACCTGAGTTCCTGTCTCCTCCTGCCTAACTCAGAAGTTCAGAGACACCAAGAAACTCTTGCTAAGTAGCAACAGTCACAATTTTGCTTCCCTACAACTTCCTGACAAGAGGGTAGAGCCAGATGGGAGTCAGTCTCTCATCCCAGGTAAAAAGTGACAGGACAAGAAGAAACATCGAGTTGCACCAGGGGAAGTTTATGTTGGTTATCAGGGAAAATTTCTTCCCTGAAAGGGTAGCCAGTCATTGGCACAGCTGCCCAGGGCAGTGGTGGAGTCTCCATTCCTGGAGGGATTTAAACGCCGTGTGGATGTGGCACTGGGGGACATGGGGTAGTGGTGGCCTTGGTAGTACTGGGGGAACAGTTGGGCTTCGTCCAGAGGGTTTTTTCCATCTAAACGATTCTGTGATTCTATTCTGATTCTGTGAATAAGGAAACAGTGTGACTGCATCATTAGTTGTCATTTTACCAGCAAAATGTCACTGCCGTCTCCTCCTAGATGACGATTCACAGAATCTCCTCCCACATAGCTCTTTCAGCTGAGCTTCACAAAAAGCGAGTTTAAGCTGGCAGGGGGAAGAAACCCATATCTCATCTGGCAGGGAGCAAGAAAGGGAAGGCAGCAGGCTGAACAAGAACAAGACAAAAACATGCCAAAATGCCAGAAACATGGTAAAGTACTTCCTTCTGACTGGAAGGGAAGGGAGAAGTGTTGGCACTGGACTGCACACGGTATCTTTTTGCTGAAGTCAAGCTGTAGATGTAAAAACCTTTTCAGCTGCAGCCTGACCATGCTTCAAATGTGCTTCCTTAAACTTGATAGAGAATTGTTGCTGAAAATGCCACAGGTCCCACAGCTTTGCACACAAAGTGTCCCTGCCTTCCTGGCAAGGCACCTGAATTGGAGAAGAGTTTGCAATTCCTATGATCAGCTAATGAAATAGTCAGCCAAAGTTATCTTAGAAACCTGCAGTGTCACTGCCCAGCAGTGTCACTGCTAATTCCACGCATGGAGAAGCAGGAGGGAAGACCCTTCCGTGCTTTTAAACTGTCTCCTCACACATACACATTTCCCAGACTAGTTATTTACCTGAAATATCACCTAGGCAGTATTTTTCTACTCAGACAAGGCTGTTTTTCTAACTCAATCAGCCTCCCAATCCTTTTCACACTTGTTGAGATCTACAAGTGAAAACCCAAAGAAAATTCTTCAACAATGAAAAACCCCTCAGGTTCCTTTTCCCCAGCAGGTAAAATAATCAGCGAGGGGTTGGACCCATCTCAAGGGAAAACAAGATCACAAAGACCAAAAATCTAAAAAAATATTTTCACGGACTTTAATTCCAAACCAGCTGAAAAGCCTTTATTCTCTCTTTTTTTTATTTTTTGGGGGGGAGGGGGGGGAGGTCTTTAAATGACTTTTTTTTTCTTGGCTAAAAATAAATAGAAAGCTCTAGTTTGGAATAGTTTGTTTGGAATAGCTCTAGTTTTGGAATAGAGGAGAAGGATGTTTGAGGAGAAGGAGATGCCTCATGCTGCAAAAGCCTTTGTGGAATTACATCCACAACCAAACAGTCAGGATGGCATTCCTGCAGGAAATCCAAGTTATTCTGGAAGAAAAAATACAATTACCCAGAATACTGACCTTCCTTAGCTGGCTTTCATATTCTTCTCGGAGTTCGCCTGTTTTGCTTAATTTAATGGGTGCTCTGAATATAAAGTCTGGAAAGAAAAGGGGAAAAAAAGGAAATACTTTTTAGTGCAGGATAACTGGTGTTGGCCATTATTTCCCAAAAAGGGTGAGATCTCCACAGGCTGCACAAGAGGTTCTGCAGCACTTTTTTCAACCCCAGATGTTTATATTCTGCCACTGCTATCACAGCTCTGTTTAACATACAGAAACATCAGGAGGAGGATGGCCAAGTAAGCCCACTCTGCACTTCCCGAGTTTCCTTTGAGATCTCAAGAGCCCTTGACAAGCAGTTAAGCAATCGGGGAGCACTGGGAGGATGTAAACACAGGGGTGGGATGTCACAGGGAATCTGAGTCTCAGGAATAAAGCCAGGATTTAGGCGCCTGCTGCAGCCAGACACCCCAGGCACACAGGCTGCCAGCAGCAGCACCGCACCCCGAATTCACACCCTTGCCCTGCTGCCACTGACGCCAATGCATCGAGAACGCTCCCTGTCTTCTCGATAATGCCTCCTCCACAACCCCTTCCAGCCGTCTGCAGTGCTGTCCCACGGATCCGGAGCAAGCACAGCCTTTTTCCTGCTTGCAGTGCACTCCTCAGATCAGTGTTTTGAAGCCGAGCGGGCAGGATGCTCTGTCTGGCAGAAATTCCCTGTCCTGCTCCCACTTCCTCCCTTTCCCCTCGGGAATTCAGAAACCAAAAGCATACTGGCATGGGGTTATAGCTAACTTCCATCCCTGGAGTCTGTTATTCCCAAAGGACTCCCTTGCTTGTATCAGCCTCAAAGCTCCCTCCCCCTTCTCTGCAGTGCAAGTCTGGGCAAGTTGCACTTCAGCTGGAGGAGCCTGGAGGGAAAAGGGAACAACCAGAACGAAACAACAACCCCTGGACAACCATCCTGGCCCAATCCATATCAGTATTCCAGGCAGGGTGCAGCACAGTTCATCATCCCCATGTGCTACGGTCAGGATGGAACAGGTCTGAGCAAGGAAGAAACATCAGGGGTACTTCCTTTTCCCACCCTGCTAAAATTAAAGGATATAAACCAGCAGTTCCACCACACGTTTTCAGAATCCCAAAATCATTTAGGCTGGGAAAGACGTCTGAGACCATGAAGTCAAATCTGTGACCGATCCCACCTTCTCACCCAGCCCAGAGCACAGAGTGCCACATCCAGTCATTTCCCGGACACCTCCAGGGATGGGGACACCAAACCTCCCTGGGCAGCCCCAGGCAATGCCTGACCACCCTTTCAGTGAAGAAATTCCTCCTGATGCCCAAAGTGACCCTCTCCTGGCACAGCCTGAGGCTGTTTCCTCTTGTCCTGTCCCCTGTTCCCTGGGAGCAGAGCCAAAACCCTCCCGCCTGCCCCTTCCTGTCAGGGAGTTGTGGACAGACAGAAAGTCCTCCCTAAGGCTCCTTTTCTCCAGGCTGAGCCCCCCTCACAGAACTTCCCTTATTTAGGAAGTGTTTTTATTTGGGTCAAAATGAAAGGTTCATGGCAGGCTGAGTGAATCAAACGTCCAGTGACCAGTTGCTGGGCATCCTCTGGTTCACGGCCACATTTCCCTCCTCCCTAGGGATGGGTCACAGCCCCGGTGCCCAAACATGCCATTTACCATTTACAGACTGATGAAATCCTGTTACCACCTGTCCTGCTTTCCCCTGGTTTCCCCTTTCAAAGTTCCTAGGGAGCCCTGTAACTTCAGTCCCTCCCACTGGTGAGGGTGAGCGCAAACTCCGTAGCCTCTGGAGCTCACTGGCAATGCTGCCAACGCCAGAGCTGCACAAATCACAAAGCATTTCTTTAACATTCGCTTCAGAGGGAGAAAAATAATCTCATGTAAGCAAACATTAAGCATATACATTATAAGGCCTTTTTTCTCATAAAAAAGCTGCTATTCCCTCTTACTCACATGCCCGCACGAGCCAGGTGTGTTTTTAAAGGAAAACATCCCAAATGTCCCTACACATGTGATAAAAATCCCCAGCGATGTTGATGCTGAGGAGGCCAGGCTGCATTCCTTGCTCCTGCTTCTGCGCCCGCAACCGGCCGTGCTGGAAGCCTTCCACCGGCTTCCCAAAATGTTTCTTCAATTGTGTCCTTGAGCGGTTCCAGTTCTTTGTGAACTTTATCAAGCTGAATTTCCACAGAGACAGTCCCAAGAGCAGCAGCAATCTGTAACTCGCCTGCAGCAAACTTCAATTACTTCTCAATGTTTAAGGCTTGTCTCCAGAGCTAAAAAGGTGGAGTTTTCCCCTCCAGGGCATGAGCTAACCCGAGGGAAACACGCACCAGGAAAGATGAGCCACGTCAACTCTCTCATTTCTCACTTGGGTTCAGCAAGCTGGAAGAAATTTTGAATAATGGAATAACATTTATGTGTAAATTGTGGTGGTTTAGCTAAAGGCGTCCAGCACCAGGTGGAGGCAACTTTATCAATAGTATTTTTATGTACCAACTTGTATATTTTACAGATGGGTCAAAAAGAGATGAGACCGCAAATTTCCAACTCTGTATAGAAGAGATGAAAACAAAAACGTATGCAAAGCTGTGTATCTGCATTTCACAGAACTCCAGAATGGGTCAGGCTGGAAGGGACCACTGTGTGTCCCCTGGTGCCACCTCCCTGCTCCAGCAGGGCCATCCCAGAGCACAGGGCACAGGATCGTGTCCAGAGGGCTCTGGAATATCTCCAGTGAGGGAGACTCCACAGCCTCTCTGGGCAGCCTGTTCAGTGCTTGGTCACCACACAGGAAAGAAGTTCTCTCTCATGTCCAGCTGGAACTCCCTGGGCTCAGTCCCTGCCCGTTCCTCTGGTGCCACTGCTGGGCCCCGGAGCAGAGCCTGGGCCCTGCTCGGAGCCCTCCCTGCACCCAGGGACACCCAGGGCTGAGGGCCCCTCTCAGCTGGGGCTCCTCTCCAGGCTGAACAGCCCCGGCTCCCTCAGCCTTTCCTGGGCACGGAGATGCTCCAGGCCCTTCCTCAGCTCTGCAGCCTCCACTGGCCTCACTCCAGGAGCTCCCTGTCCCTGCTGTGCTGGGGATCCAGAGCTGGACAGAGCACCCCAGAGGTGCCTCCAGGGCCGGGCAGAGGTGCAGCATCTCCTCCGCTGACAGGGCGAAGGGTGCTGCACCCAAGGATGCTTCTGTCGGCACAGAACCACTCCAAGTGGAACCAGACCGGTCCTCGCACTGGGAGGAAGACAAGGTGACCAGAGCATCACACGTCTTTCTCTGGCACACCTCCTCGTGCCAATTCTGGATGTTCAGGTCCAGGACAAGGCTGCTTAGCTGGTTCGATGTGTGCCACAGCCCAGGACAACAACAAAGCAGGCAAAATCATGGAAGAAAAGGCTTTTTACTTGATTTTGCAGCAGATCTCCTGCTTGTCCTTCCTCTCGAGTGATCTGTGGGTCAACAGAACTGGTTTCTAAATGAAGCTGACTCTGAAGGGCTGCTGGGAGGGCTGCCACTGGGATGTTCCTTCCAAGCCCGGTGGGAGCACCGAAACAGTCACAGTGGCAGGATCAAACCTGGCATCCTGCTTTTTTATGCTGGCAGACAAGAGTTGCATCCTGTTGTGCTCAGTCTTGGAAAAAACAACTGATTTCTGCACGATTTGAGAGGACAAAAGATTTTCTGATTATTTAACACTGGTTTTCTTTATAAGAGGCATCTGAGTTGCAGCCTCAATCCCCCTGAATGAGTCCATCCTTTCCACGCCAGCTCGGAAGTGTGTCTTACACACCATCTATGTGGAGCCGCACTCCTGACCAGCACATTTTACATTTACTGGCAAAAGATTCAGAAACCTCCATCTGGTGAATGCAGCAACATGGGCTGAATAAAAGTAAAGTTGAACTCGATTCAGAACCCTTTGGTTCCCTGTCTGTCGTTCAGAGGCTCCTGGGTTTTGCCAAACCGATGCCATCCGGCAAGTCCCAGCTCTGCCACCAGCAGCAGCCAATCCCCCTCGCCCCCAGCTTCCATGGAAACTTTCAGCAGACTTTGCAGCTTCCATCTCCCTTGAGGCTTTCACTACTTTTCCTTTTAACTCCTGGCAGTTAACACTTGCAGCTGAAGATGAAATCTTAAATGTTTTCAAAACACAAAACAAGAAGATAGGAATCTTCTGACCCTAGCACAGCTGTAACCACTACTCAACTGGAAAATTATTTTCCAAGAGTTAATGATCCACTGCCATGCCTCTCACACTGACCACTGGGCTAGCTCTGGGTCTCCTAATCACTCTCTTCATTAAGGGCTTGAATGGCAGATTAAAAATAATTTAACTATTGTGGAGGGCTGGAGAGGGGACAACGAGGAAAGAGATAGAGGGATAAGCCCTCTGACAGCCTCACTGCACGGTTACTGCCCCCAAAGAGGCACCTTATCCTATCTTCCCAGGAAATCTTAAACTTAACCCATCCCATCAGCAATACAACACTGTGACAAGGAGGGAAAAAGAGATGCTGTCAGTTTTAATCAGTTTGACGTGGGGAGCAAATCACTGCTTCTCCCGAGGCAGGGAAAGGCTTCTTCGGGATTGCCACTTACAAACTTGTAGCACTGTGGTCCTGCGACAAAAAAACAACTAGCAACAGGCTACAGAACAACAGAAATGACAGCAAATTAAGGAATCACCAGGAAATGCTCAAGAACTAGACTGGTTTGGTCCAGGGGGGAAAGGGGAATAACACTGCCAAAAAGACTGGGAGGAAGGAGGGGGAAGTCATGTTACAAGACTGGCAAAAACACCCCACCCCTCTTACACGAGCATCAGTTATTGATTGTTGTGCATTGCTACTGGGCAGAGGAGAAACAAAAGAAATCTGATTCTCTGAAATGTGAATGTACTTATTTTCTCACAAATCAAGCTGAGCACCTCGCTGCAAACATGTTCTGTTTCTTCTCCTTGGCCAACTGAATCCTCAAACACACACCCGCAGTCTCCAGGCCTCCCATCTGCTGCTCCTCTCTGCCTTCCAAGAATTTCACCAAGCAACTGTTTTAATATAAGAAACCCAGCACTGCATCTTTAGCTCAAAGTCTGGCCTTACACCAGCATCTAGGGTGCCTTCCCAGGTGCTCTATGGAACTTGGAGACATCCGCAGAGAGGACGTGGGACCCGTGGGCCACCTGCATCCTTCTGGAGCAGCAGCTGGGGCCAGGCTGAAGGCAGCAGGGCAGCTCCAAGGGAATCAGATGCCCAGGAGATGTCAGGCAAACCCAGCCCATGCCAAGACACAACACAGGCAGCGGGTGTCGTGCTCTGCTGATTTCTGTCCAGTTTTGTTTGACAACTGTTGTGACAAGGACTTTGACTTTATACCTATTTGGATAGCACCTAGTGCAGAATCCCCAGCCTCAGCCAAGGTCTGAGAGCTCCTTAAGCCCACTAGTATGGAAGAATCCCAAAGGGAATCACAAAAACTGGGACATGAAACTATGATTAATTAGGCAGTTTAAGCTGGAATAATCAAGGTATGTCAAGTGGTTATACCGAGTTTTAAAGATTCTGCACATTTTAAGTGATTTAATTAAATACCTGAGCTTAATCAGTGTCTGATAACAGAATCACATAATAACTGAGGTTGGCAAAGACCTCTGGAGATCCAACCCTTCTGCTCAAGCATGGTCACCAGGAACAGGCTGCCCAGGTCCATGTCCAGTTGGGTTTTGACTCTCTCTGACGATGGAAACTCCACAACCACCACGGGCAACTTGTGCCAGTGCTTGGTCGCCCTCACAGTAAAAGGTATTTTTGTTATGGCCAGTGAAACTTGATGTGTTTCAGTTTGTGTCCTTTGCCTTCTGTCCTGTCACTGGGCACCACTGGGATGAGCTGGGCTCTGCTGCCTTCACTGCCTCCTCTCAGGGGCCTACAGACATTGATATGTATATACATCACATATCCATTGATAAGGTCTGTACATCACATATCCATTGATAAGGTCTATACATTACATATCCATTTATATATATATATATATACACACCCATTACGTATCCATTGATAAAGTCTACACATTACATATCCATTGATAAGGTCACGGTGATCGGGAGAGGTTTGTGAGGCTTGGGAGAAAGCAAATGTCACCCATCCCTTCAAACAGGGCAAGGAGGAGGAATGACAGGAGCAGCCCCACCTTGATTCTTGGGAAGCAGCTATTCCTGGAAACCACTTCTAAACAAGGGCAAGGTGTTTGGGAGGCAGGCCGCCCGATTTAAGGAAAGGAAAGCAGGCTTAACTAATGTCTTCCATGATGAGATGGCTGGCTCAGTGGATGAGCACAGAGCAGCAGATGCTGTTTATCCTGATCCATGAGGGCCAAGTGACTGCAGTATCTGACATAAAAGAGGAGGCTGAGAGATCGGGGGCTGTTCACCCTGGAGAAGGCTCAGAGGTATCTCACCAATGTGTTTAAATACCAAACAGAAAGCAGAGGAGAAGACAGAATCAGGCTCCTCTCCGTGGTAACAGGACAGGAAGAAATGGGCACAAATTGAAATAAAAGTTCCACTGAACATACAAAATACTTTTTTTACTGTCAGGGCCGCAGAATCTGTAACCTTGGAAATGGTCATAACCCACCAGGTCACAGTCCTGGGCAACTCTATTTTGAGCAGGGCTTGGTCTCCTTGACAGCTTCAGCGATGCTCGGATCCTCCAGTGAGCCTCACCAGTGTCAGAAGAAACCACATCCACTGCTCCCTCTCCATATGTAGTAGGTCCCTGTTTGTAATGGATCATCTGCCTTTGATTCCCCACACTACGAGCCCAACTAGCATCACAAGTGGGAATTTGGGCAGGCAGAACATGACAGCCAACACAACAACTATGTGCCTTACTGCCAGACAGAATCATGGAATCACAGAATGGTTTGGGTTGGAAGGGACTGTATAGATCATCTCATTCCACCCCTTGCCATGGGCCTGCCGCTACCCCAGGTTGCTCCAAGCCCCGTCCAGCCTGGCCTTGGACACTCTCAGGGATGGGGGAGCCACAGCTTCTCTGGACAGCCTTTGCCAGGGCCTCAGCACCCTCACAGGGAAGAATTTCATCCCAATATCCCATCTAAACCTGCCCTCTGGCAGTGGGAAGCCATTCCCCTTTGTCTCACACACATCTCACACAACTCGGGACAAGCAGAGAATTAAAACTAATTCTTATTAAAAAAGCCCAACTAAGACACTGCACAAGCATTCCTGCAGCGTGGCTGGATACTCTCATCCAAGCTGGCCTGGACCATGCCGAGTCCATTTAAGCATGACTGACACCACTGCCCTGGAGCAGAGAGTGACTCGGGGAGCTCCCACTGTCCCTCCTCCGGAGCAACCACCCCCAGCCCTTCGGCTCAGCTCCCTCTGGACAGCCCATCTGTTCATTGATTCAGCAGATTGTTCCACGTGAAGGCTTCCTAAATCTCTTCCAGGTTAGTGGGGTTAGTTCAAACCACCAATTTAAGCTGTTTAAGCTCATCCTGCCAATTCTTCCCACAGCCAATTAGAGGGTGCTGACACAAGCATGAACTGGGAGACCAGAAACACGCTCGGAAAGGAACGGGTTGGGCTAAAAGGATGTTTATCTGTAGCTTAAATCCTTGTTTGCTCTTCAGGGTTCCCCTCAGCATGCTATGTTGCTGAAGTGGGCACTGCTGCAACACCTCTCCAACCAACAGATCCCGGTGCATCCCGAGTTCTGACAGCAGCAAGATGCTGGGCATCTCCAGCAGCTCCCACCGGGAAAGAGCGATGCCACTGTCTCAGACAAGGATTTATTTTGAAGGGAACACAGGGAGAAGTTTTCTAGGAGTTGAGGAAGGCATCTAGCTTTGGAGGCAGGGAGGAAACGTGTGACAAAAATCCATGAACTCAGGGATGATGGATTTTTTTTATGTCAGCAAGGGACTAGGAGTTCCCAAAGTGCAAAACCCTTCCTGTCTTGATGCAGTACAAAACTGCCCGACTCCTGGCAGCACGGTCGGAACCGTTCACTTTTGGGGCAAGGTTATCACAAAAACACTTGAGGAAGTGGGGAGACATCTGCCCCAGCCGGGCATCCCCTCCAGGGGATGATGCTATCCATCCCTTCCATCTCCCGATGCCACCAAGCAGGGTGGCTCAGCCCCACTGCACCCTCCCTGCTCGGCCCCGCAGGACTTGGGCTGAGTCCCCACAAACTCATCGCACCTCCCGCGTTTGGCCCCGCAGGACTCGGGGGAGCTGAGCCCCCGCGAACTCATCGCACCTCAGCGTCCGACCACGCCCCCGAGCTGGCCGCGCCCCCTCCGGAGCAGAGCCCCCCGCAAACGCATCGCACGTCCCGCGGTGGCCACACCCCCCTTCGGCGGAGCCCCCGCGAACTCATCGCACCTCCCTCCCGCCCGCCCGCCCGGCCG
>VZTF01008565.1:295099-356333 GCA_013397755.1 Cnemophilus loriae | reverse complement strand
AAAAAAAGGCAAAAAAAAAGCGCGAATTGTCTTGTCTTCTTGATTCCCCAGAAAACATACAGTGAATTTGACCTGAAGACTCAGGAACCAGAAGACAAACAGAACAGACCCATGTTTTATTATTTGCAGGCCAATGCCATGGGTTTTGGAGCCTGATTCATGATCACAGATGGATTGATGTTGGCAGTATTGACCTGTCAGACGGATTCTTTCACAGATGAAGATAAAGAGCCCTGGTTTTGCCAAAGGGTGAATGTATTCTTTATGAGACCCAACAGAGATGTAACACAGCACCTTGCTCCTGACAAGGCTGGCCTTTATTTCCTGGGTCTGCACTTAGGACATGCCTGAACTTTCCCATAAGTTTTAGCCCTGATGTGGGGCCAGGATCTACAGTCCTGAATTCAGCTGTTGCTGTTGCAGCAGAGGCATAAAATAACTTCATTGACTTGGACTTTGTGTCCCCATTTTTCTAAGCACTTTCATAACTTGCCCACAGACTTGTGCTACAAATGGGCTTTTCAAGTCTGCCCTGTGCAAGGGAAGAGCTGGGAAAGGAGGTACCAGCTTTTCCTGGTGGGAGCTGGAGGGAGCCTGCTGTTTACCTAAACCCCTTTAAACATCTTTATCAAGGCATGAGGGGAAAATGGAGGGGCATTGCTAGAAAAACTTTCAGGGAGCTTGAAATGAGAGGAACAGTGGAAAAAGGGAAGCAGCATTAGGTGGTGAGAACTTTCAGCTCTGGGTCCAACAGCAGGAGGACGTGGAGCTGCTGGAGAGAGTCCAGAGGAGGCCTGGAGCTGCTCCCAGGGCTGGAGCCCCTCTGCTCTGGAGCCAGGCTGGGAGAGCTGGGGGTGCTCACCTGGAGAGGAGAAAGCTCCAGGGAGAGCTCAGAGCCCCTTCCAGGGCCTAAAGGGGCTCCAGGAGAGCTGGAGAGGGACTGGGGACAAGGGATGGAGGGACAGGACACAGGGAATGGCTTCCCACTGCCAGAGGGCAGGGTTAGGTTGGTCATAGGGACATAGGAAATTCTTCCTTGTCAGAGGAATTCCCATTTGTGGTTGGCCCTGGAATGTGACAGCACGGGTTGTGCTTTCTGTAGAGGGTTAGTGCCAGATGACGTGCAGAGCAGCCCTGGATTCTGTGCTCCTGTATCCCCTGGAGTTCCTGGGTCCTTCAGCAGAATTGTACTTGCAATTCCCAGAGGAGGGCACCGAGTGGTAAAATTGTTGTTAGAGCTGGTAAACAACAGATTGTGACCATCACTCTGTGACCATCAGCTCTGTCTTCTACTCTGCACACCGGGCAGTGCTCTTGGAGGATCGCAGGTATTCCTGCGGGGGAGAGTCAAGGTGGGGTGAAGATTCACCTGCATTTCATCACTGGGATTCAGTGTTTCCTGCTTTCTTCTCAGCCCATGTGGGCATAGAAATGCATCTTGATTTCTTTTGCTTGCAACTTAAAGAGAAAATAACAAAGCTGGTGATTTAAAGTGATATTAAAAGCTTTCCTATTACAAAGATTTCCCTCATAACCAGCTCCAGGAATGGGCACCTGCAAACATGGTTTGGTACAGGGGGATGTGTTGGCACCTGGGGTAGAGTTAGAGACAGACAAAATTAAAAGATGGATGGAAAGAAGAGGTATTTTCTGCAGAAATAGCTCTTGATTTCTTTCATGTCTGCAAGAAATGGGGCTCATGGTTGGTATGACCAGGATAAGGGCTTGGGGACACCTTGGCAGACCAGTGGCTTGGTGCTGCTCTCAGTGTGGGATGGCATCAGGCACAAATATCTCACACCCTGGAAAGCCCAATCCTGAGCTTGAATTAAGAGAAAATAATGAATAACCCGGCTGATGGAGGAGATCTCCTGTCACCAAAGGGATCACAGGTGATGACAGTACCTCCCTGGCCGGTGGTGTGAGAAAGCTGAAGGAAATGACGGGAAGAGAGAGCCCTTGTGTTGTAGACATGAAGGCATTTGCAAGGAAGAAGCCCAGGACTCCTGCAAGGTCTGGGACCTCCATCCAAGCCTTCCCAATGGTGGAACATGAAGGTGTTCATTGCTGCATTAAAGCCTGTATTTCATGTGCTGATGAAGTGTCTCGCTCTGAGCACCCCTGCGAGTTGTGAAGGTGAATGGAAGGGATGGGTAAAAAAACCACACAAAATCTGGTCTAGGGAAGCTGCAGAAATTCACCTCCATAATGAACTGGTGGCCCTGGCTTATTCTGGCCGTGGGAAGTGGTCCTGCTGAGGGGACACAGCTGCTCAGGGAGGATCCAGTGCTGCCCAACTTCTCCATGAGGATCTTGCAGAGTAGAAAGCTGAGCCCCACAGACAGGCAGAGAAGGGCTGGCAGCCAGAGCTGGACCACTTTGTGCAGGATCTGGGGAGCAGCAGGAACAGGAGCAACGTTGTGTGGAGGCCAGGTGGCTTCTCCAGGGATGACGGCATGACCAGTGGTTTTCTAAGCGATGGTGTTTCATGCCCATCGTGTGGAGATGGATGGCAGCCGGGTGGGAGCACTGCTCTCCACACTGCTGGGGTGGTAGGAGGAGGGTTTCGGATTGTGGACTGGGGCCAGGGGGGTTCCTGAAGCCAGGGGCTACACTGGTCACTTAAATGGCTCTATGAAGCTGAGGGAATGTCAAGCAGCTGGTGGGGAGAGCCGGGTGTCCAGGTGGCGTTTGACAGGGAGAAGGGGTGCAGCCGGGCCTTGTTTGTGGCGGTGATGTACCCCATTAGTGTCACCTCTTGGCTCGTAGCCCCCAGNTAAAATACCCACCCTGCGGATCTCCCCTCCCGCTTCCATCTCCGCCTTTAATATCAACAAACAACTCCTCGACGCTCCCTAAAGGAGGCGCCTTTGATCGGAGCGAGACGAGCCCCGCCGGGCACCGGCACCGGCACCCCCGGGCACCGGCACCACCGGCACCGGCACCGCGACACCTCCGGGCACCCACAGCCCCGGGCACAGGCGCCGCCGGGCACCGACAGCCCTGACAGCGGCACCGGAGCACTGCCGGCACCGACATCCCCGGGCACCGGCACCTCCGGGCATCGCACCGTCCTCCGAGGCGACGACACCGGAATAGAGACCGCGGCACCGCCGGGCACCGGCAGCGGCAGCGAAGCCCCCAGCACAGACCCCGAGACATCACCGGGACATCGTGCAGCGCACCCCCGGGCACCGGCACCGAAGCACCGGGCTGCGATGCTTCCCGGGGCGGGACCCCTCGCCTTCCTCCTCCGGTGCCTCCTGCTCCTCTTCGCCTCCGAGAGCCGAGCCCAGGCTCGTAAGTCTTCCCCGCTCCTGTCCCGGCTGCGCTGCTTCCCTCCGTGCCTCAGTTTCCCCGTCACCGGGGTCCCCAGGAATTTGCGGGGGTGCTTTGCGGGCACGGCTGGGGGCACGGGGAGGCTTCTGACCGTGGTAGGTGTTGGACCTCCGCGGCTGGGATGTCCCAGGCCATGCAACCAGCCAGGTTTCCTGTCTTGCACTGCTGAGGACATGGCTGTGTCCCCCTCTGCCTGCTGCTGTCCCCGCCTGCTTTGCGGGGTGTTACGGCACCGAGCACAGCACTGCGTGCTGGTGGAGGGGCTGGGGGGCTCCAGAGGCTGGCAGGGGCGTGAGGAAGGTCTGGAACCCCCTTCCATGGGCTAGAAATGCCACAGAACAGGAGGTTGTCTTACAGACCTTCCTCTGCACAGATCCCACCCTGCACGAGTGAATCTCCCCTCCGAGGGTGGATGAGGACAGGGGTAATGCGTCCCCCACCCCAAACAAAGCTGGGGGCTTTCCTCCATATCCATCCCTTGTCCATCGCCATGTCCATCCCTCAGTCTCTCCCACTTTTGTTCCCAATGGGCTGACTGAGGCAGAGAAGGTTTGGGATAGTGAAGGGAGGTTTGGCACTTCCCACAAAAAGGCTTGAAGGACTTGGCCAGGGCTGTTCAGGAGCTTGGAGGGTGCTGGATGTGTTAACTGGCGCCAAGAGGTGGGCTTGTCTTGGGCAAAGCACTGGGACCCCACCAGTGGGTGCTGAGCACCCCAGCAACATCGCAGAGCTGCTGGAGCTCTGAGCAAATTGAAGCAGGACCTGTTGTGTCCCTACGTTTATTCCTCCCTTTAATCTCCCGCAGTCCCAGCGGAGTCTGCCGGTGGCTGTGTCAGGGTGATTTACAACTTGCCTGCCGCCAGCAGTGCATTAGGCACTCAAATAATCATCCTCCTGGAGTGTGGACCCAAAATATGAGCACTGGATTGCTCATCCTGACTGTGGGGTGTGCTGGGGAGAAAAGGCAGGTGGATGGATGGGGCTGTGCAAAGCCCTGGAGAGCAAAATCCGGGTGAATTCAGCTCCTTTCCCTTCCCTGGGCTCATCCAAAGCCGCCAAACCCAGCCCACAGCATCTGTTTCTTGAACGTGGGATGTGGGTCTGACTCCCTGCCTCTACCTGGGCTGCCGTGGTAGGGTTGGGAAGAGGATGGAGACATCTCCAGAAGGTGAAACAGATGTTAGGTGAGGTGTTTGCTCTTCGGAGGTGGTAACAGAGCCCATTAGTTGGGCATAAACTATGATGGATGGGGGCAGTAAGGGTTTGTCTGATTTGGGAGGAAGTGTTGGGGCCCATTTGCAGGATTTATAATGTTGATAAAGAGGTGACTATGGGAGAGAAGCAGGATTGGAGCAGGGAGGTCCAGGGTCCCCCCCCCAGCTCTGAAACACTTCAGCTTTGCTACAGGGCATATCCCACGATGTGGAGGGCTTGGCTGGGACTTGCCCCATGGCCGAGGGCAGGGTGGTTTGGGTGACAGAGCCATCATCAAATTGTGGGCTTCTCTCCACCATCCACCTCTGCAGCCTCACACTTTTCTCAGGGCTGAGTGTTCAGGGAGAGTGAAGACAGGAATAAATTAGTTACGAGCAGGCTCATCAGCCAAGGGACCTACAGTGTCGTGGCTAAAAATAGGTGAGAAGCAGAAACGCTCGGGCTTGAAGGCAAGTCAGAAAAGAAGAATTTGCCCACAGAAACAGGCTATTTTAGGGGATTTGCACTCCAGATGAAAAAAAATATCAGAGGCACAGGTTACTGGGACGAATGTGCTGCGTTCTGAGTAATTCAGGAGCAATGGTTGAACACAATGATGTTTTGGCTGGAGGCATTTAAACACCAGCATCTCTGGAGAGCATGGGGCAGTGGTTTTCCCCAGGAGCTTGCAAGTTGCTGTTTCATTTCTTTTTGATGTGGTTGCTGGAGAAAAGGGGGTTCCTGGGACCCCTCTGTCCTACAAGTTTGGATCCAGCAGGGATGAAGGGACTGGGTGCTCCAAGATGGGGAGGACCATGATGGAAAGCAAGTACTACCACATCCGTGTGGGATGAGGGAGAGGTGAGGGCTGCACATGCCACTGTAGGTAATGGAGCCTTCCCTTGGGAAGCAGTGGGGGGAAGCAGGACCCTGTCTGCCTGGCTTCTCCACCCTGGGGAACACAGAGATGCTTCATGAGGCTGCATTTTCAGAGCTACAGAGTTTTCCAGGCTCCCAAAGTCCCAAGAAGATATTTCCAGCCCACAACTGAGCGAGGCGAGCGTGTAGGAATTGATCTGGACGTGAGCAGAGTCTTTAGGATGCCACATGTCAAGGGCCCAGTGTGTTTTAACCAGTCCCTTCTCAGCTAAGTTGCATTTTAAGCCCTTCATAAATACAGGGCTGTCATAGGAGCGCCTGGACTCTGTGTACCAGACAGTGCTCTTTACACTTTATTTATGGCTGCTCTTAAAACTTACAAACTGGTTTGCATGAGCTCCCTCCTGCATGCCTGGCACGGCGCTGGCTGGCAGGTGTGTGACCTCCAGAAAAACTGCTGGGGCTGGGAGCCCAGCTCAGACGTGCCCTGCTCCAGAGACAACTCCAGAGGTGCCATCTGGGGATGCAGGACCACCCTTTCCCCCTCAGCCTCGGGATGAAACGGGAGAAGAGGAGTGAGGAGAGATGAATAAGACCCCACAACCTCTTGTTGAGCCCTCACATTGGTCAGAACACTCCCAGAGACAGAATCACAGGATCACATGTGGCTTGGGGTGGAAAGGACATTAAAGATTTAGGATAGGTATTGTGGGAAGCTTTCCAGCTACCAAGAAACTGAAACCTCGCAATAGGCTGTTGCAGAAACGCTGAGCAGCATCTTCACAAGGTGGTTCAGAGACACCAATCCATGGTGACAAACTGAATGGTGTGGAGAAACCTGTCCTGGGCTGCATCTCTCACACCATGAGAAGGGAATATCTCCTTAGGATGTATCTCAACAGCTTCAGATACCAGCCACCAACGAGATGCCACCCCACGACTTCTTGACCTGCTCTAGATCCAGTGAGAAGTAAACCCCCATGACTTTTCTGAGCGTGCTGCTGCTGAAGGTGCAATAAATAAGGTGACTGATCAGCATGGGGGCAATTCACTGCCACAAATGGCTTTTCACTCCAGGTGAATTAGGAAGATATCCAAAGTTTGACCTCTGAACATGAAATTATTAGCCTGGCATGGGAAAAAATGGTCCAGAGCCTCCAGCTTTTAAGCCTCCTCCTTCCATCCATCCATCCATCCATCCATCCATCCCCATCTTGCTTTTGCCCAAACATGCCAGCACCTCTTGCCAAAACCACGGCATAGCACTACTGAAATGCCGACGAGTGTCTCCTGCTGCCCGGCATTGCCAGTCAGCTTTAATTTTACCAGCAGGCCCTTTGCAGACATGAATCAGGCTGCTTTCGAGGGCTGGACTCAAACCAGGGCTCCACTTGTGATTAAATGTTTGAAGGAAGCAGCCAACTGGCATGGGAGCCTGCGAGCTGAGCGGGGCCGCGTCACACCAAGGCAACTTGATTTCTTCACCCTCAGCATAATTCATGAGGATGCTGCAAGCAGGGAAAGATGAAGTCATTTTCTCACCCTTTTGCAAAAGTATGAATTTTTTTTTGTTTAGTTTTTTTGTTTGTTTGTTTGTTTTGTTTTTGTTTTTAGTTTTGTGGATTTTTTTCCTCTCTCTTCTGAGTTTCTGCATTTTCGAGCCACATGCTCACCAGTTTTGTGTGGTTTGCTGTAAGCTCGTGACCTGCATGGCCAGGAACAGGGAGCTGCTGACTTGTCAAGAGCTATGGGAACAATGTGAAGTCCTGATCAGGGAAAAGGAAGGAAAGTACCTGTGCCTGTCCCTCTGGTAATATCCACTCCAAAGCTATTGCAAACCTCCACCTCTGCTGATACAGTGGCGGCCCCACGCTGCTGTGCCTGGGCCAGGCGGTCTGGAGAGCTGGTGGTCACCACTTGTGAAGGAACAACTTGGAGAATCAAGTGCCTAAAGCCATCAAAGAAAGGCTCAAGTCTGCAGGCAGGGCTTGAATTGGAAGAGACCCATAAAGATCTTCATAGACCCACAGGGCTGCCTTTCCTGCTGGCCAGAGGGTCTGGCCATGGTAGAGCATCACCTGGGTTCATCCTGAGGATGGTCATGAGCTGGAGGAGGGACTGCAGCCTACCCCAGCATATTTGGGTGAATTTTATCTGGTTGGTTGGAGAAATCCATTAAGCAGGTGGCATCTCCAGCTTTGGCAAGGTGGGACAACACCAGCTGGGCCCTCCAAGCCATTGCTGTGTCCCAGGTGACAGAGCAGAGCGTGGGATGGCTCTTAGCATCTTCGGGGTGGTGAACACCACTGAGATCATTTTGGGAACCCTCTGCTATTCACTAAGGAGCCCTCCCAACAGCCTGGCTGGGTCAGCACCCCCTGGCTCACCTGAGTTCACGTAGCGGAAGGTGGGAATCATGCCTTGGAAAACAGCCCTCCCCCTCTCCTGCATCCCCAGGGTGCTGCAAGGTTTTAAAAGGCCCATAAATGCTTCAGGAACCGTAAATGTCTCCACTGCCTTCGAGCAACGCAGTCACCCAAACTACCTCAAGTTCCCTCGATGACATAACCTTATAAATCACCTTCAGTTTTCAGCGGGGCTGTGAGCACGTAAACCACGAAAGTCACACGCAGACAGGTGTGTGCTTATAAAGAACTTGGGTCCTGGGGCGACCCTCTGCCTGATCAGGGCTTTGGCACATCATGGGAGAGTGGGAGCAGCACCCTGGCTGTTATAGGGTCCAGGTTCCTGCAGGCCCAACCAGGTTTGGAGCTCGCTCCTGCGGGACCGGGTGATGCTTGTGGATGTGAACATTAAGGGTGACTGAATCGGGGCTTTTGGCCAAAGTCCTGAGGGGTTTGGTGGTGATCCTGGCCACGCCTTGTTCCACAGGCTCCTGCTGCAGGCTGGCCTGGTCTTGCCAGAGGATTGGTTTGTAACTATGGACTTGGGGATGAAGGAGGTTGATAAGGACCTGCTGAAATATGGGGAGCGCAGAGATCTCCAAAGGGATCTCCTTCACTACTTATGCTGAGCACCATCTCATCCCTGTGCCATGGTGAGGATAAACCCATGCCAGTGGAGGCAGGTCTGGATCATTTCTGGGACAGACACCTCCAGTTCAGGAGCACAGCTGGAAACTGGCTCTTCTCAGGATAACAGGATCAAGAAAGAAGGAAAAAAACATGTGTTTGTGCTTTTGGGGATGAAAAGTGGATGGGGTGGATTTGCTGTCCCCCTGAGCAGCTCCGTACATGAAAAAGCAGTCACTCAGTGCTGCATCAAGCCAGGTAAAGCCAAGGGGCTGAGACTGGTGGGATGGCACAAGCAGCCCAGTCCTGCTTGTCCGTGGATCCTTGACAGAATGAGCTGAAGCTCTTAGGGGGAGCAAAAGGTTTTTCCCCAGAATGTGTTTCTACCCATAATTTTTTGGTTTGGTTTTTTTCCCTGCTTCCTTATTTTTGTTTTTTGTTTGGGTAAGACTGAAAATGTCTCCTAAATTCAGGGTCTCCCATCTCTGCCACCACTCCCAACCATTCTGGTCTCACGGGGGGAAATTCCATCCTGTAGCATCACCCTGAAATCACCTGTCCATCTTCCAGTGAACATTTCTGTTTTAAAGTGAAAACTCTATTTTCTGCCTCAAAACCACCCATTCTGTTCCTTTCTTGCTAAGGGAGTCCAGTTTCCTCAGATAAGTTGCCGTTTGGGTCAGATGGTAAAAGTGTAGACAGGTCAGTGTAAAAAATGCATACCAAAAAAAAAAAAAAAAATTGGGGGGAACAAAATCTGAGTTTGGTGGATGGGATGTGGCCATCAGCTACTCACGGGGAACAACGTGAAGGCTCTCATCACAGAGAGCTCTCCCAAGAACCAGCCCCTTTTCTCACGTACCTTCTCCTGGTTGACTTTCAGGGCCAGACACGTTCTGCGACTTCAACGGCAAGAAGTACAGCCCGGGGGAGAGCTGGCACCCGTACCTGGAGCCCCAGGGGCTGATGTACTGCATCCGCTGCAGCTGCTCCGAGGCACGTCCCCACGGCGCCGCGCGGGCTGGCGGGGACACTGCTGCTGCTGCTGCTGCTGCTGTGCTGCGGCTTTGTTCGGCAGCTTTGAGACAGATCGGTCCCGGTGTCTCATTTGACCAGAGAAGCACTTTCCAGTCCTATCGTGGCATTGGATTGATCTCTTCCCTTTGGAAAAAGCTGTCCCCCTGGGGGGTGTTGGGTTGACCTTGTGAGGGAGCTGCCGTTGACCTTCAGGACATCTTTTGGTACTTACAGGGAGCTTGTGAAAAAGATGGAGAGTTATTTTTTATGCAGGCAGATAATGATAGGACAAGGCAATGGTTTTAAACTAGAAAGAAGAGATTTAGATTAATATGTTCACAAGAAATTGTTCCCTGTGAGGGTGGTGAGGCCCTGGCACAGGTTGCCCAGAGAAGCTGTGGCTGCCCCTGGATCCCTGGATGTGTTCAAGGCCAGGTTAGAGCAACCTGATCTAGTGGAAGATGGCTGTGCCCATGACAGGAGGTGGAACAAGATCTGTAAGGTTCCTTCATACCTAAATCATTCTGTGATTCCGTGGTTCTGCCTCTGCAGCGTTGCTGGGTTGTGGGTGGAGGTGGCTCAGGGCTACTGTCAGATGACAGGTGGCCTTTGCTCATGAGAGACCACGAGCTGGCTGGGTTTGAGCCAGGGCTGGAGACATCCTTGGTGAGTTACAACCAGCACAAGCTGTTGTGATAATGTTGTTGTGTTCCTCCCCTTGCAGGGGTGAACCATGAACTGAATGTTCCCTGTGGACTAAACGAACCACCTCTGTCTCTCCCCAGAACACCAACATCAGGTGCTACCGGATCCAGTGCCCAGCTGTGCCGTGTGCCAGCCCTGTCACGGACCCCCAGCAGTGCTGCCCGCGGTGTCCTGGTAGGTGGACATTCCTCAGGGATGGGGTGACAAGGTGGCCGTGGTCCTACGGGGCGGTACCTCCACTGCTGCCACTTGTGGCAAAGCAGCGATGCTGGGTCTGGCCCTGGTCACGGAGCTCCGGCTGATTTTTCCCTCCAAAAATGCCATTTTGATGGAAAAGGGCTCTCTGCCAAACCACCTTCTCCCCCCCATCTCAAGAGCCTTGTAGGGACAAAATGTCAGTTCACACTTCAGGGGCAAAACAGAAGCTGGCACTTTATTCTGACCATTTGCCAGCAAAGTGTCTTGGATAAAAAAAAAAAAAAAATTAAAGTTTTTTAACAACTTCCTTCTCTGCACTGGAGACTATCTCAAGTTTTAGCCCCAAAACTTTTCCTACCTTACCACTACTGATTGCCTCATTTTACCTCAATATGTTCATTCTCACCCCCACAGATTACCTCAAGATTTAGTCCCAAGACTTTCCCTACCTGAGTGCTGGCAAAGCTAGTCAGAAACCATCAGTGATTTGAGAAATTAGGAAGTAAAAAATAGAAAAAAAGTCATTAATTTTGATTTTTTGCTAATTACCCATGAGAGAAGCCCTTTTTACCTGACTCCATCTGAATTTGAATATCATTACAACCAGCGGAGGGAAAAACTCAAGAATTTTGTTAAAAACCTTGTGAGGTCAGACTTCCAGGTTTTCCCTCTGTGCTGAGCTCAGTGCAGTCAGGACAGCCCCATCCTCCAAAAGCTTTTGGACACTTAATTGCTGACCAACCATGCAGTGCCCTGGCCCCTTCACAGTGCCCGCGGTGTGTAAAGGGCTGCTGGTCCTTTAGGGATGGGCTGGTGGGGCATCAGTGCTGCACTGGGGCCAGGCAAGGGCTGGCTCTAACCCCGCTCCTTTCTCGTCCTCTTTTCCAGAGCCACATTCCCCGTCCGGCCTCCGCGCGCCCGTCAAGTCCTGCCAGTACAACGGGACAACGTACCAGCAGGGCGAGATGTTCAGCACCAGCGAGCTCTTCCCCGGCCGCCAGCCCAACCAGTGTGTGCAGTGCAGCTGCTCCGTAAGCCACCATGGGAGCTGGGGGGCTGCAGCCCTCTCCTGCACCCCAGCACTGTCCCACCAGCTCAAAAACCCCAGGAGACCTGGGAGTGCCAGCCCGTGGGGGGATGGTTTATCATTGGGATTGGGTTATCAGTGCAGAGGATTTACTGGAGATCACACGGGCCAGGTCTGGGTGAGCCACACTGGGGCAGCTTGGGGTGGGCAGTGGGACAGTGTCCTGTCCTCATGGAGCACCCCGGTGCTCTGGGGCTGCGGCCAGCAGCATCCAGCTATCCCACCTGCCCCACCGAGGCTTTTTGTGTGGCAGGTGGTCAGTGCAGAGCACAGCCAGGAGCCCTTCTGTCTGTGCTGGCTGCAAAGCAGGTGGGCTTGGTAGCCAGGGAGCCCGGCGGAGCTCAGTGTGCCTGCAAGGCAGCATGGACACGAGGTGACAGCTCTTGGGATTCAGGTGTTCTTGGGATCCATAGATTCAGGAAATGGCTTAGGTTGGAAACGACCTTAAAGCTTTTCTGGTTCCATCCCCTGCCATGGGCAGGGACACCTTCCACCAGACCAGGTTGCTCCAAGCCCCGTCCTTTGCAGCCTGGCCAGGATGTCCTCAGTGTGCACCCCAGTAATGAATTGGCCCTCCACCACTCACTGCCAGCTCTGCTGAGGTGTTCCTTCTCCATGAGCTTCCAGTAATGCCTTGAGACAGGGCTTTGCTCTGCTCTGCCAGCCCATTCCCACGGGTTGGGATCCTGTGAAAATCCATCAAAAACCAAGTTCTGACACCTTGCTCAGGAGGTGTGAGGCAGCCTGGCCAGTGACGATGGGAAGGTGTGTGGGGTGCCAGGAGGCAAGTATCAGGAGATAAATGGAGCAGCTCGTCCTTCTTGAGATGGAGTGAGGAAGGGCGATTGAAATGGACACTGGACTTGGACATGGTAGGGAACTGCTCATTCCCGCTGCTGCCTCTGCCATGAAAAAGGAGACAGGTACAGGTGCGGCTTTCACCACGGACCACTTACAGCCCGTGGATGGGGCCAGGCTCCCCCGCTCTGTGCTTTGCTGCAGCAAAGGGTGGGACCCAGTTTGGCCAGGAAATAAAAAAGGGCCAAAAGAGCCCAAACCACCTCCCTCTGTCAGGCCAAGAGCACACACACAGGGGTTACATCAGTTGATGCTGGACCTGACACAGGGAAGTATCTGTGATACTGGAATAGCTGGTCTGAGCCTCTGGGGCGTGCACGCACCTCAGAGCTGGGTGGCAAGAGGAATAACTGACATGTAGAAATTATGCAGCTTTTGAGGCTGGTTCCTCGCTTAGGGACCCCAACTGGACGGTGGGAAACACCAGGAAGGAGCCCTTGAATCCGACTGGGTGTGCTCATCTGCCACTGTCCCCAGGAGCCCATGGAGCTCCATGTCCCTCTCGGCTGTCACTTAGGCTCTATTTATTTGTCAGGGTAATGCCTTGGATACAAAGGGGAAAATAAAAGGCTGGCTGTGGAGCTTCAGTGGGGGGATCTCTCTGGGCTGTGTCTGATGTTGCCAGCTGCTAGAACAGCTGCGTGAACAGCTGGTCTAACCCTCTTTGAAAACTGCCCCAAGACCAGAGCCTCTGGGATAAATCCTGCTTTTTATGGCAGTGGCTCTTTCCTGCCTGGGGCAGGTCATTGCTGCGAGCTGCTGGTCAGAAGGAGAAGGAAGGAAGAGGCAGGTCTGGACTCCCCGACGTGGAGAGTAGGATTTGGCATGCAGTGAGCTCCGCCAGATCCTGTCATCCACCAAACTTCCCTCATCCTCTTCATGTTCCTTGCACAGCGGTTTGGCTTCCTGATGGGAGAAGAAGCAGTTGTGGTTTGGTTTTCTAAGGATATCCTTGGCTGACCTCTTGGTCTTGGTTGACTGGGAGCTTGTGGATACCCCAGAGAAAATGGCTGCATGTCTGTGTGCTTGGCTTTGATGTTATTGGATAAACCAAGACAGAGAGAGGGCAGAGCTTAGGTGTGGACCCGAGTCTGGGTTCAGAATCATGCTTCCCACTTCCACCTGTCTCCTCCGGGTCCTTTTCCTGGCAGATGTCACAGAAAATCTTCTTGTGCCCCTTCAAATCGGTGGTTGTTCTGCAGAGTCGAAAGGTGTGTGGTGGCTATTTCAGGTCTGGCAGCACTAATGATGCCTGAGAGGAAGGCACTGCCTGCCCCTTTTTGGGGAAGACCAGTCCACTCGGGAGCATGTGTGCTGTTCAAGGAACAGCCATGCCAGGAGAGGACAGAACCCTGCTGTACCCTGCCCGATGGATAGTGCAGCAGCAGCAGACTTTCAGCTTTCATTAGCTGCTGGATGATTGGTGGTATCGGAAGATGGACTATCAGTGGGCTTTTGATCATGGAATCATAAAATCCTGGAATGGTTTGGGTTGGAAGGGACCGTAAAGCTCCTCCAGTCCCACCTGGGCAAGGTCACCTTCCACTATCCCAGGTTGCTCCAAGCCCCAGTGTCCAACCTGGCCTTGGACACTTCCAGGGATCCAGGGGCAGCCACAGCTTCTCTGGGCACCCTGTGCCAGGGCCTCCCCACCCTCACAGGGAAGAATTGCTTCCCAATGATTTATGGTAAATCTGCAGTTTGAAGTGCTGGCAGCCCTACATGGGGGACATACAGCTCTTTATGACGCTGACAATGTTTTTTTTCCTCTTGCCCTCCTAGGAAGGCCAGATTTACTGCGGCTTGGTGACCTGCCCCGAGCTGCTCTGTTCCTCTCCCTTAACTGTGCCGGATTCCTGCTGCCAGGTCTGCAAAGGTAATGAGGACGTCCCACTGACGGCTGGGAGACTCCAGCTGCTTGCCACCTGACAGCAGGAGCCATTTCAAGCTGCTTTAGCACGATTTTGGAAGCCTGGGCTGTAAATCAGGCAACTTGTTATCTCCTGGTTGCACCAGGAAGCAAAAGCTGAGGGCTTGGGTTTTCCTTGGACAATATGAATTGCATGTGCAAAGCTCCTGTCTCTCCAGACTCCCAGGCAGGCCAGCACATGGAGGAGATCTGCTTTCAGCCACAGAGAGAGCAAACCTCCATTCAGCCCTGCAGCATCTTCCAGGACAATATTTTTCCCTTGCAGATGGCTCCTTTGAGAAGTCCACGGAAGAGGAACCGCTGCAGTTAAACAGAGGTGTTGTACGTACATTTGCATTTTAAAACTCCACTTCTTGCTTCTAGCACAGCCCCCTGAACAGCTCACTGAATGCCCTTGCACATTGTCCTCTACAAAGAAATCACCCCCAGCAGCTCTAGGAGGACACTCAGATCCTTGCACAGCAGAACCATGGACACCTGATTTGCAGGTGGATCGTGCCATGGAATTGAATCTAGCTGAGAGATATCAGCCTAGGTGAGACCTCAGGCCACCAGGGAAAGACTCTTCTACTCTACCTCTGCCGCATCTTAGGGACATGGTTTAGTGGTGGACCTGGCAGTGTCAGGTAAAGGTGATGACCTTAGAGAATTTTTCCAACCTAAATTATTCCAATTCTATGATTCTATGACATCTTTGGAAGAGCAAAAGACCTGCAGGAACTGGAAATCTGGGACACTTCTCCTCCTTGCTGGCCAGTGTCTGCCAGGTTAAACAGCTGAAGGACATGGTCAGAGCAGACCCAGAAGTGACCAACAGCCAGGCCTGACCCTTGTCCATAGAGTCAGATGCCTAAATCTCTCTTGGGAGCGTTTTTCCTTCAGGAGAAGGTGTCTCCTCTTCCCTTGGGCATCAAGGTGTCCTGCCTCCCACCAAGAGGGCAGTGCTGGAGCTGGCCATCACTCTGCCTTCCCCAGGCTGTTTGTATCAGCGGCCCCAGCAAGGAAAAAGTGATTCCTTGGCTGCCAAGGGTTCCTTCACAGCGACATTTCGGAGCTGGGCAGCCCATGCCAGGTCTGTGGGATTAGGTCACTTAGCTCCTGGCTCTGCCCTTTTCCATACTGCTCCACCACCTATAAAACCTCCAAAACAGACACAAGGGGACCCTTTGTGCTGCGTGTCTTGTCCCAGCACTCTGCTCTGAGAAGCCTGGGATGTTCCCGGGATGTTCCTGGGATTTCAGTCCTGCTGGCTGGCAGCCCCATGCCAACTCCCCTGGTGCCTACCAGGTGAGAGAGCAGGATATGGCCCGTCCTCACCTTTCTGATCCTGTTTGAGCCACACAGATGCCAGTCCTCATTTTCCCATCTAGGAAAGACCAGCCCATTTCCCTGTGTGTTTTAGGGATGTAGGACCTCACATGCTTCTCTGAGGGCATTGGGTTGAGCTTGGGTAGGGAGAGGTGCTGCCCCAGTGAGGGTTACCCACATGAGGAGGACACCAGAGTGGGGCACTGACACCTACTGCTCAGCACCCCTTGGGTGGTGGTAGCAGCAACATGGGGAAGGGGCTGGTGCACCAGAAGCAGCTGAGGGAGCTGAGGGAGCTCAGCCTGCAGAAAAGGAGGCTCAGGGGGAACCTTCTGGCTCTGCACAACTCCCTGACAGGAGGGTGCAGCCAGGTTGGGGTCGGGCTCTGCTCCCAGGGAACAGAGACAAGATAAGAGGAAACGGCCTCAAGCTGCACCAGGGGAGGTTCAGGTTGGATATTAGGGAAGCTTCTTTCCCTAAAAGGGTTGTGCAGCCCAGGCACAGCTGCCCAGGGCAGTGATGAGTCCCCCTCCCCAAAGGGATTTAAAAGCTGTGTGGATGTGGCACTTGAGGACATGGGTTAGTGGTGGCCTTGGCAGTGCTGGGGAATGGTTGGGCACCATGATCTCAGAGGAATTTTTCAACCTAAATATTTCTGTGATCTATATGGCTTGTAGGTCATGGCTTATCCCTATGGTCTCTGCCCCTTCCACTCCTGATGGAAGGTGTGCAGGACACTGCATGGCTTTTTCCAGCATGCTTTGGAGTGAGAACAACTCAACTGCCTGAGTCTGAATCCCCTCTTTTCTCTGGCTGCTGACAGAGGCACTCACAAGACCAGTGCTTGGGAGAGGTGATGGGGAGGAAGCCACCTGGAGCCACCGTGTCCACTGTTCTCAGTTCTTCCCTGGAGTTAATTCCCAGAAGCTTCAAACCCAAGGGAGCAGGTGGCACCACCGTGAAGATCGTCTTGAAAGAGAAGCACAAGAAAGGTAAGGGATGGAGAGGCCAGGCAGTCTGTACGTGACTTAAAGTGGAATCTGATTCAGCAGCAGGTTTCCACCAGCAAGTCCTGCTCCCCACTCTTCCACAGCCAGCCTCACCCAGGTAGCTCAGTCCTCATGCCCACAGCCTCCTGACTGCATGAATCTACCACTTTCCAAAATGGGTTGGAAGAAGATTGGTCCTTGGAATGTTTTGGAGATTTGGGACTTGGGAAGGAAAGAGCTTAGCTGGAAGACTCCACATGGACCTTCCAGGACAGTGCCCCAGAAGGACAGGATATTCCTCCTTGTAATTATGTGCAAGTGCTGGGTCTGACCCAGTGCTGTCCCAGGTGTTCCTCCTGGAGGAGAGAGTAGGAAAGTGAGAAGAGGCAAGCCCCTTGATCCAAAGTGGGGAATAACAGGTCCTTTCTCCTCTTGGTGGCTCTCCCACCATTGCGCCTCCGGAAGGGCTCTTTCCAGTCCTCGGTGATGAAGGCCCGGAGGAAATTTTGGGACCTCCAGAAATTTCCATGGAGGAGTCAGCAGGTGGCACTCTTCACTGTGCTTCATTCCTGCGACAGCCTCGGAGGGACCCTGGGCTTCCAGAGGTTGGGAGGCAGGTGAGGTCCTGCCCACGCTTGCCCCTGTCCCCACCAGGGTGGTCGAACCCAGCAGAGCCATCTCCTGGCGCCTGCTCCCGCTGTCCCATAGCACCTTCTGGGTGTGGTGGCTGTGATATCCTGGTGCCCGCTGCTGCCGGATCCGCTGCCAGAGGACCTCGTTCCTCGACACAGCAGGACCACCCATGTCTGAGGGGCTGAAAGGCAGGGACTCCACCGAGTCTTGGGTTTACGAAGAGGAGGAGGATTTATTTCCACAGGCAGCTCTTTTCTCTCTCTCCCCCAGCTTGTGTTTACAATGGGAAGACCTACTCCCATGGGGAAGTGTGGCACCCTGTCTTTCGGCTCTACGGCCTCCTGCCCTGCATCCTCTGCACGTGCAGGGACGGCGTCCAGGACTGCCAGAAGATCACATGTCCCAAGGAGTATCCGTGTGACTATCCAGAAAAAGTAGACGGGAAATGCTGTAAAATATGTCCAGGTAGGTGGGATCCCGCCTGCTCCTGCAGCTGCCTGCCAGTTCCTTCCTTAACCTTGGTTTAAAGCCTCAGGCTGACAGACATGTAGGGATTCACATCGCTGGTGGCTAGAATTCACACCAGACAAGTTCAGCAGGGCAAGCACTGATGGAAGGGTTGGCTTGTCTTGGAAGGCAGCAGGACGTTCCCGAGGTAAGGAAGCTGTGCTGACCTCCAAAAGGATCCATCTGTTGGGAGGATGAAGTCTGGAGAAAGACACTCAAGGTGGGACACACTGAGAGTGCTCAGACAGTTGGAAGGTGCTTTCAGGGGAGAGGACACACAGTCTGTTCTCCAAACCTCCAGGTGGGACAAAAATCAGAGGGTTTAATTGTGGCAGCTGAGGTGTAGGTGTGAAGGGAGGAGGGAGGACACTTCCCAGGAGAGGGGTTGTCTGTAGTACTCGTGGTTTGTTGGAATTGGAGCCCCCCATCTCTGGAAGTGGAGGTTGAACACAGATTTTGGGGTGGTCCAGGTAGAACTCAGCTGGGGCTGGGACTGGGACATGGAAAGGGGCTGGAGCACCAGCAGCAGCTGAGGGAGCTGGGAAAGGGGCTCAGCCTGGAGCAAAGGAGGCTCGGGGGGGACCTTCTGACTCTGCACAACTCCCTGACAGGAGGGGGCAGCCAGGCAGTGATGAGTCCCCATCCCCAGAGAGATGTAACAGCCCTGTGGATGTGGCACTTCGGGACATCGGCCAGTGGTGCCTTGGCAACGCTGGGGGAACAGGTGGACTTGATGATCTCAAAGGTCTTTTCCAAATTTAATGATTCTGTGATTCCATGGTGGAGAAGACCTCTTTTCCTTTCCTGTTCAGTGTGTTTTGGGTCTCTCAGCTCCGTGGTCTTTGGAAAGCTGTTTGCCTTAAACAACAGACCTGGCAAAGATGTGGCAGGGCGTGACATCTCCTCCTGTTCCCACTGAGAATGTTTTGTGGATTATACCTCTCTGTGCTGACATTTACCAGGAGATGTTCAGCTGATGGACCACCCACTGCTTCCCTGGGGAGACTAAAGGTACCGGAGTGTCTTTGAGCCTGGCTGCAGGTGCAGCAGGTGCTGCGTGATCCCCTCTGATCAGCATCTTCAAGGGGTTTCTGTGGAGGGGTCTCACCCAGAAGAACAAGCAAAGGGCACTGCCATGTTCTGGAATGGCTGCAAAGCCATTTGAGCTGAGATTTTCAGGGTTTTCCAGCCCCTGAGTGGAGAGGTTCTGGGATGGCCTCCCCGGGGGAGCGAAGGGCAGAAGCTCAGCTTGTTTTAATAAGGTTTTTGATATGTTTAGGAGCAGGATTTATGATGTGGTGCCTGGTGGGAATGGGATGTGATGACTGAGCAGAGCCTTTCCAGTCTTGCATTCCCACTCTGGTTTAAAGCCGACAACTTTCCCTGCTTGGATCTTTTGTCTGATGTTCAGACTTCATTTTATTTCCAATTAAACACCCTGATGCAGCCAAAATGATTTTGTTCTTGCTTTCCAGTTCTCACAGATAGTGATCACACACACACACACACACACACACACGCGCACACACACGCACACACACACACACATTGCTCAGCCAAGTTACATCCTTGCCCTTTCCTTCACTGCGTGGAGGCTTTGCCCAGGTTCTTTTTCCAGGCACTTTCTGTGACTGTCCTTATCTTCCTCCTTTGTACCCAGTAACTTAGAGAGGAACTCTAAGTGATTTTGCTAAAGGGACCCTGATCCCAGGAATTGCTGTGATGCATTGTTTGGATGGGGGGAACATCGCTGTGGGGAGAGCTGGTGACCACGACCTCTGTGTCCCTCCTCGCTCCTCCTCCCGAGTGGCTCTGGTGTGAACCTCCTTGGTTGTTAAATTCCTGTTGAATTCCAGGGGTTCCTTTCCTGCTGTGAAGGTGGGGCTTTAATCACGGACTCCATGATCTTAAAGGGCTTTTCCAGCTTTAGCAACTCCACGCTTCTGTGAATGCCCTGGAGCAGGCGAAGTTTAAGACTCTGGACAGAGGTTTCTCTGCTCCCTGGCCCCGCAGGAAGCGGGAAGGGTGAGGGTGCGGGGCTGTGCTCATCCCCCTCTGCCTCACGCCGAACTGCAGAACTGAGCGCCTGTCCTCTGGTTGCTGAAAAGCTTTGCTTCCCTTTAAATTGGGATTTCCATCCCGTCTCAGAGAAGAGCTCAGAACCACCCCAGAAAGCCTGGGGGAGAGCAGAATCAGGCCTAAAATAACTGTCTTACTAAAATAAACCCCAGGCATCTATTTATAGCCAAACTTTCTTTCGAGTAGCGTAAAAAGCTTCAGCATCCAAACTGACTGGGAGAACAAGGCTAAATTCAGCAGAGCTGGGCTCCTCTGCATTCCAAGGACCACAACCAAAGGCAATAAATCTGCTTCCAAAACCACGCGGGATTCTTAATTACTCCAGATACATTAAAAAAAAGAGGGAAAAATTAGCAGCTCTTCTTTACCAAGAATGCTGAAAAAGTCACGTAGGACCCAGTGTGGGTGTCCTGGTGGTGACACCCCATGTGGGGAGGGTGCTGGGGCTGGTGCTGAGCCCACCTGTGGGGCTGAGCCGGGCATACTGCCCAGGCAGCCCAGGCTCCTCTGCTGTGGGCTCATCCCTTTGCTCCCCTGATGTTCCTCCTCCAGCGGGAGCGAGATGGGAAGTGGGGAATCCAGCCTGTGCTTTGTCGTCACTGCAGATAGTATGGGGGATCCAGATGGACAAAATCCCCCCTCTCCATCCCTGCTGGCACAGAGGCTGCTGGGATCAGGGGGAATGGAAAACATGAGAATGAGGAGGTCCACAGGTCCTTTATTAACCTCTCCTTTGCTGCTGGTCTTGGTGCTGGGGATCGGATCGTGGGACAGACACGACTGTGCCACGTGGCACCAAAGCCAACGAAATGCCTTTTCCATGACCTGGGTGCTGAGATGGTCCTTCCTGCCCCTATTTAATGAACTCTGTCCTTGTTTTTGCTCAGAAGCCAGAGTCAAACCCACGGATGAAATCGCCACCCCTCGGTGTGACAAGAGCCCCAGCCGTGTCCTGGTATACACGTTTGTGCCGCCGCACTCGGAGGCCTCCAAGGAGATCCTCAGGACCATGGCAATCGAGAAAGAGCTGGCAGAAGAGGTGGAAATCTACAACTGGAAGCTGATTAAAGGTGAGCACCATTATGAACACAGCCAGCAGAGCAGGAGGTGTGTGTGGAAACCTGATGCTTTCCAAGCTTTGTTCGATTTTTCTGGCTTTTCTAGAGGTGCTCCACCCCTCGCATGGTGAATCAAAACCTGCTGACAGCAGGCTGGCTTTTCTGACTCCCCCATTTCACACTCTTTTCCTGCATTCCATGCAGACCAGGGGCTGGAAACCACTTTTGGCCCCACTATACCTCACCAAGAGCTGCAACACCATCTGGAGGCACAGCATACGGGTAAACAAGACAAGGGCCTTGGGGCTGCTCCTCCAAACCTCCCTGCTCTCATGCCAAATGCACATGGAAAACAAACAAAAAAAATTGTTCTGGTCACTCCGTGGTTTTGCTTTTGCTCTTTTTTTATACCCCAGTCCATGTCCAGCTTGAAAGCTGCTGCAAAGGTACATACAAGGGGGTGAATTGTCCCCAGCCCACTTTTCAGATGGGTGGATTTGGATGCTCCTGTTGGTGTGTCCTCCGGAGGTCAAAGCACAGCAAATACGGTGTCAAATGGCACCAATCTCTTGCTGTCTCCCCACACCTTCAGCTTTGCTCTTAAGGACCAGAGGAGTCCAGGGACACCTGGTCCAGTAGATACTTGTGCTGTGTTTCTCTGCAGCCCAGGGAAGCATCCCAGTGCCCCAGTCCTGAGTTCCCATTGGACATACTCTACCCCAAAAAACTTGAGCACTTGAGGTTGGTTGTACCTTTTCTCAGTGACCCTTGGCCTATGTCTGCTGGACATGTGTAGCCATTCTGGTCTCCCGGTACATCCATGTTTCACATCACTCCCTAGGGAGACCTCAGCCAGCTGCTGAGACTGGGCACACATGGATAGCAGCCCGAGAAATTAACTCCAGAGACAGAGCCCTGGTTGCCACCACGTTTCCATCCCGCCCCTGCCATCCTCCGTGCTCTATGGTGCCCCCCTGCCCGTGCTCCTCTGCCTTAGCGGGGCCTCCCTCACAATGGCACGTTGTAGCTGAGGACAGCTCTGAGCCCGCGCTGTCTGGGCCCCGCCGCTTCCTCCCCTCGCTCCTTGGCACGGGGCAGCACCCAAACCTTCTCGGCACCTTCCGAGGCCAAAAGCTTCATGTCTGCATGGAGCTCCTGAGCCCTGCCAGCCAGGGACAGGGGAGGCCCTTGTCCCTGAGGCCAACACAGCTCTTTTGCTTGGCAGAGTGAAGTGTTATTATTGGGAAAGAGCATGAGCTCACTCACATATGGATTCCACCTCTCCATGGTCCATCACTCTACCAACAGAGCAGCGTGTGTGGAGTAAAGAGGCTGCAAGTCGCACCTGGACCTCGTCCATCTGCCTTTGTATGGGCTTATGATACCTACGTGGCCTCATCTATTTCTGGGCTGGGATGGTTTCCTCCACGAAGCAGGAGTTGGGAGGAGAAACCAGCACCAACTCCCAGCCAGAAGTTTTACCCAGCTGGCTGGTGGTGCACGACTGGCCTCCAGAAGAGTTGCAGTGTGGGCTTCCCCATCTTTTTAGGTGTCTGAACATCAGCAGGAGTTTTTAAAAGTGACTTTCTGATGTTTTTGACCTGTTGTCCTCTCGCTACAGGCCCTGTTAAGAAGTCCATCCCCATCTTTCTTACAAACCCCCTTTAAAGGACCGAGAACGGTGGTACATACCTGACAGCCCCAGCAGCTCGCTCCATCTCACCCCAAAAGCTGCCAGGAATGCTCCTGCCTCTTGGATGGGATGTGCTTGCTAGGAAATGGCATTGCCCTGTGCCAGCTCCATCCATCCTGCCTCTCCACTGGTGGACTGTTCTTATCTTGTGCTCTCCTGATTCGTGCTGGAGCACGGCCTGCATTCCTCCACTGCTCCCCAGCTCCTGGCATGTGTCAGGAATGACCATTCCGGGGGGCCAAAGGTCTCAGCCAGCTCTCTGAGAGCTCTTGGGGGAGCATTATCTAGGTCGGTTGATGAAAAGATGTTTATCTCTTGTAGCTCTTGTTTAAAATATCCTCTTGGTTACTAATGTGCTGGAAAGTGCTTCATCAGCCCCGAGGACTGTAAGCACACCCTCCTGCTCCTTTCTAAGTATAGACCAGAAGGATTTATTGAACACTTGTGCCTTTCTTGCGTCAATAACAGTTTTATTATCTCCATCCAGTATCTTCTTTTGTTACTGGTAGGACTTCTTTACCCAACCCACTGAAAGGACTAATTAATAGTCCAAATATCCATCTATTTCTCTCTACGCCTTTGACTTCCTGTACTACTTTTCCACAGTTGATAAGATCTCATTTATGTGGATTGTGAGGCGGTTCTCCTTCATTACATACTCTTTTTATGTGTAATTGCTGCTGGGAATCAGGGAAAGTCTCTTAACCAAATAAGGGGGACCACGTTGCCTCTCACATCTGCTGGCAGCAAGAGGCTGGATGCTCCAGGAGCCCGAGTAAGAGGTGGGGAAGGATATTCCAGGCATACCTGCCTGGTTTGTCATGCCTTGCAGGAGAACAGGAATATCATAACCCCTAATCCCACGGGAAGGTCACTTTCATTGCTAAATGCAGGTTCTGGTTTGACTGGGTCAAACATCTGAGTCAGGCACCTCCATGAAGGGGATAACGCTGGCAGGGGCAGAAATATCAACCTCTGCTGAGGTCACTTGTGTTTTTCCTGTCCTGGAGGAATTTCAGCGCTGCTGATGAAGAGATAGAAAACTTTGGTCCCTGGCTGCTTCCAGGAAAGGAAATCATCTGAGCATGGAGGGGTCTCTGCAGTCAGGGAACATAGGTGGTTGACAGTGAGCAGAGGGGACAAGGATCCCAGCATCCCCTTGCTCTCACTTTTATTTCTTTTATAGTTCTAAGGGAGATTGGAACTCCTCCAGGGCAAGACACTTTCTGGAGCAACAAAATCCTATTGCTTTCACCTGCTTCGTGGTGAAATATCCTGATTTAACAAGCAGTGACTGTTTTCATAGAATCATAGAATCTTAGAAGGGTTTGGGTTGGAAAGGAGATTCAAGCCCATGCCATTCCACACCCCTGCTGTGGACAGGGACACCTTCCACTATCCCAGGTTGCTTCAACCCAGCCTTGAATGCTTCCAGGAGTGGGGCAGCCACAGCTTCTCTGGGCAACCTGTGCCAGGGCCTCTCCACCCTCATAGGGAAGAATTTCCTCCTAATATCTAATCTGATACTTAAATGAGATGTTTCCTGGCCTTGGCCAGCCCTGGATTCATTCCCAGCTCCCACCAGGCTTTGGCAGCAGGTCCTGCACCAAACCAGGACCCCGGGGCATTCAGTGGCAGGAGGGGACAGAGAATTCAAACCTGTGTGATCCTTGAATTGGGCATTGCAGAATCTGATGCCCTGTGTCCTGCTCTGCAGGAATATTCCATCTGATCCAGACCAAGAAGATCAGCAAACAAGAATTCAAGCAAGAAGCACAAAACTTCAGACTGATCACTAGGACAAACGAAGGTAGGGAGAGAAAAATCCCATTTCCTCACTCCTCCAGCACTCCCTGCCCCAAACAACCTCCTGATTTCCTGCTCTGCTCTGGCCATTCCAAAAAGGCTGTGTAAATTCTGCCATGGTGTGGGGAGCTGAACTGCGGGGAAAACGCTTGTGCAAGTGTAGCTGGGTTGGGGCTGACCTGTCTTCACACCCATACGCAACACTCCTGGTTGACAGCCACATTTTCACTTTATAGTACTGCAAAGGGCAGCCAGCTTTCTAAAAGTGGATGCACTCTTGTGAAATCCAGAGGTTTTGTCTCTCCAGAGCCCGTAAAACTGTTTGATTTTTATATCTAATCCATCTGGTGTTACTGGGAGCATGAGGGGAGAAAAAAAATGATGCAAGGGATTAGCAAAAAAATAAACTGTTGAAATATTTAAAAAAATCATTCTGGATGTTCCGGGATGTGCGTAAACACGACAAAGAGCAGGAATGCTGGTGCACATGCCGGGAGTGCCTGTATGGAGCGAAACTGCCACGCCGTATCCTGCTGGCTGCCGCCTCCCTGGCTGGGTCGGAGTTTAATGGGATGGGTTCGGATCAGAGCCATGGCCCCACTGTCCAGCACCTGTGGGTTATGGGGTCAGTTGGAACAGCGCTGCTGCCCAGCGCACACCGGCACTGCCGGTGCCCCAGGGACACTGGGGTTTGTTTTCACCCCCAACCCATTTGAGACAGCATCTTTTGACCAAACCCTGGGGGATTTTCCAGTCCCTGCTCCCAGGCTGGACTTCACATCCTGGTGGAGTGTCTGGCATGTGTGTCCTTCTTCTTGCCTCAGGTTCCTCTGACAAATAACCCTGTTGTGAAACCATCCCACTGCCATGGCTGCAAGTTCTAGGAAAGCTCTGACCGGTGATTTCTTCACAGCAGGAGATTAATTCAGCTAGAAAATATTCCCTCTGCCGCCAGCATGATGACATTGGGGCTGCATAATCCTTGCTGGGATTGCATTGAGGGAAGAGAACACCTGGAGGGAAAGCACCTCCAGCCACCTCCTGCACATCCAGGGATTCTCTGGGGGAGCAAGGAGAGGGATTGGGACACTTTGTCCTGGTTTCGGGGGAGGGGGGTCGTTTTCGCAGCTCCACATTTGATTTGCTAGGAGTCTGCAGCTCCTTGGGGGATTCACAGGGATTCCTTCTTCTGCAGCAGGATTTTCCCCTACCATAGGTTGCTGAATGAAGACCCGAGACTGAGGCAGCAGCAGAAAAATGAATACAAATGGGGGGGTTTGAGCAACCCACCCCTAACAAATGGGGCTGAGAGAAGGGAGGAGAGAACCATACCTGTCCACTGCCCATTAAACTGAAATTTTGGCTTTCTGAGGCTGAGACAGAAGACAAGCAAAATGCTTCTTTCCCTAAAAGGCAGAAAGTCAGCCCAAATCCGAGACATGCCGGGGAGTACATGGAGCTAACACCACCCTTTGAGGAGGTGGAGATGGAGATTTATCCCTGTTTCAGTCTGAGCCCCTTTTCTTTTCAGACTGTGCAAGTGTTTCCCAGGAAAAGCGTTGTGAGTCCCATTGATTGTGTCATTAATTGCATTGCAGGGGGTAAGAAGGCTCCTCCAAGCACCATTTAAATTGCAAGGTGACAAAGTCGAGGGCTGGGATCACTGATGAACTGCTCTGAGCACGGCCGGTGTTGTGGGCAGACCTCTCCCACAGTGAGGTCCCTGTGGATCCTGCAGTGCCGAGGGTGCTACACATGGGGGAATTGTGCTTTCCTGCTCCAAGGCTGTTGCTAATATGTGTGTGTCTTTGCTCATCCAGGTCACTGGAACATCTTCCGAGCCCAGACGTCAGAGCTGAGGATGACAGAAAGCCCAGAGAAGGAAACAAAGAATTTGTGAAGCAAAGAACTTTTCTCTAACTATTGATTTATCTACACACAGCCACACATACACATATATATGAACTCCAGAGCTGCATTATTAAATAGACTGGCACTGCAATACAGGTTACACTAGTGGACATTCCAGCAACTCCAGAGAACGATCCCAAGCCGCAGCTGTGTAGGTGCCTCTCTCCAGCAGGAGAGTGCAGGAGGCTGGCCGTCACCTCCCGCTATCCCAAAGATGTTGGATGAGCAGAGGGAGGAGGGAGAGATGGCGGAGGGGCGAGACCCGCTGCGACACGAGGAGGTGGGATCCATCCCGGACACCCCGGCATTCCTGAGGAGCATCAGGAGCGTGCAGTAAAGCAGAACGTGACCGTGCTTCTTACCAGCTGCCGGTGGAAAGATGACTTGCAGAGAAAGAAAAATCATCCCTCTTTCTTTCCTTGGAGCCCCTGGGATCTGCAAAGGGGTTTCTTTGGCTGAATGCCCTCCAAAGGGTGTTTTTTGAAAAATCTTCGTTCTTCCAGCTGGAATGATTCTTTTCCCTTCTTTGCAGGTCACTTGAAAATGTAGGTTTTGGGAGGACCCACCAGGTCCCTGCTGGCAGGGTCTGAGACCCTGAACACTGCACTAAGGTCGCTACTCAGCATTTATCATGCTATATATTTGTATCTATCCTATATAATATCTACAGGGCTGTATTCACAGGAGGGGCATCTCCCAAAGGGCAAACAGGATCATTTCTGCAGCATGGGGAGGAGGGTGTGCAGCAGCATCACTTTCCCCCTGTCTGGAGACAGCTTTGGGGGATTTTCAGGTTGTTTTGGTACATGTATTTATCCCTGGATTCTTGTTTCATTCTGTTTTGATAAATCTATTTATTTGGAGATCCAACTCTGTCTGACAAATCTGATTAAACGTCTTCTTGATTCAACTTCCTGTGCTGGTTCTCCTTTCCCTGTAGGGTCTGTGTAAAGGCTTGGGGGCCCTGGTGGGGTCTGGTTCCCTTGCATTCACTGAGGCAGCATCCTCAGGGTTGGGATGCAGAGAGATCCCAAGGATGCTTTGCTCATCCATAGGGGATCACCCCTTCCCATCTGCTTGTGGTCTGGGCTGAAAACAGAGCTTGGGGCTCGGGCCCTGATCCGGCACTGCTCACCAGGGCCACACAATGGGCTGAGCTGATTAAGGTTATCCAGGAAAAAGTCCCAGTGAGGCTTTGAGCATTAGGGGTGCTCCCCATGGTGTGAGGTGAAGGGAGAGGGGAGAAGCCACCTCCTTGCCCCTCAGCCGCCTGCATGGCTGTAGCTGCGTGTGGGCAGGGAGGATGCTGCCAGTCCTTGGGCAGAGCCTGACCCCTCACTTGTCAGCCTAATTAGCTGGCCCTTGTGTGATCTAATTGGAGCTGAGCCGAGGGCCAATTTGTGCTCATTTACCAGAAGTGGCAGGCGTTCGGAACGAAGCTGCTCTGGTGGGTTCATAGGGAAGGCTGGGAGGAAACCAGCATGAATTCTGCACTGCCTGTCCCAGGTGAGGTTTCCTGCAGCTATCTATGGGTTGCTGAGCCCATACAGGCTGTTCTGGGACCATAGACACTAAGCCCAAACACACAGAGACCTCCAGGGTGCAATTCAGCTGAGTGCCTTACACACAGAACTCCTCTGCCATGTCCAGGAGGGTGGTGGCTGCTGTTGGATGCTCTGTGGCCAGGAGAAACCCTTTGGTGAGCAGCGACAGAGGAACCTGCATGGGGTCGGTCTCTTCTCCCAGGGAACAAGAGACAGGGCAAGAGGAAATGCCCTCAAGTTGCATCAGAGCAGGTTTAGGTTGGATATTAGGGGAAATTCCTTCCCCGAAAGGGCTGTCCAGCCCTGGCACAGCTGCCCAGGGCAGTGATGGAGTCCCCATCCCTGGGGGGATTTAAAGCTGTGTGGATGGGGCACTTGTGGACATGGGAGAGTGGTGGCCTTGGTAGTGCTGGGGGAACGGTTGGACTGGATGGTATCAGAGGGCTTTCCCAACCTGAACAATTCAGTCATTCTATGATTCTATGGATGTGGTCCCTGACATCCCTCCCTGAGTAATCCCTGTCCAGAGCGTGGCACATTGTACTTCTAGAGAGCACCACGTGCCCAAACCGACCACAGAGCTGCCTCACCCCAGTCTCCAAAAATGCCATCTCTGTGACGTGGCTCTTCCATCCTCCCCTGACACCCCCAGCTTTGCTGGCCTGTCTCCAGAGCAGAGGGGCGTGGGAGGGAGAAGACATCAGCTTCCCCTTGGCTTACTGGTGTCAGAGACTTCCATTTCCCCAGGACTGTAAAGGACCATCCTGTCAGAGTGCTGGGGACACGCACAAGGGCCACATGGGCTGGTGACCAAGCTCTGTCACAGCACTGCTGGGGACACGCGGCTGTGACGGGACAGAGGAACAGGCTGCGGGCTGGATGGAGCTGTGGGCAGTGAGCACTCCCTGCAGTGGTGTCAGTGATTCCCAGTGATGCCCAGCCTTCCCAGAAGCCTGGCCTCAGGCACCTCCGAGAGCCCCGCGTGGCACCTCTGGGATTAACCCTTTTAATTGGATCAGCAGCCCCAGGGCAGAAGCCAACACTTCGCGGTCGGTGGCATCGCCTTCCTCGCCCTGCTCCTCCTCCCTGCGTCCATTCCCTCCGCAGGCATCGCCCCGGTCAGACCCCGAGCTGTGAACACGGGGTTGATTTGGGGGCAGAGCTGACACGGTGCCGTGGGACTTTTCATCTCCTGCAGCACTGGCTGTGTTCGCACATCTGTGAGCAAGGAGCAACCTCAGCTTGTGGCTGCAGAGATGGTCACGGAAGCGTGGAATTGTTTGGGTTGGAAAAGACCTTTTCACTCTCTCCAGCTCTGTGACAGGAGGGTGCAGCCAGGTGGGGGCCAGGCTCTGCTCCCAGGGAACAAGCGACAGAACAAAGGAAATGGCCTCAAGCTGTGTTAGAGGAGGTTCAGGTTGGATATTAGGGAACATTTCTTCCCCCGAAAGGTTGCCCAGCTGTGGCACAGCTGCCCAGGGCAGTGGCAGAGTCCTCATTCCTGGAGAGATTTAAAAGCCATGTGGATGTGGCACTTGGAGACGTGGGTCAGTGGTAGCCTTGGCAGTGCTGCGTGCACATTTGGGACTCATTGATCTTAAAGGTCCTTTCCAACCTCAGTGATTCCGTGATTCTGTGGAAAGCTCAATAATGGATGGTTTGAAGAAAAAATGGAGCTCTCCAAGACCCTTCTGCACAACCTGGCTGATGCCCCCTGCTCTGGACAGGCTCCTCCTGAGCAGCCACAGGACATCAGAAGGCGTTTCAGCCTGCCTGGCCCTTTGCTGAGGTGGATAAAACCCATGAGCAGAAAGTCAGCACCCACTGGTGGCACCACCAAGCTGGAGGAGCATCAAGGATCTTGAAGCTTTCCCCTTCAGAAATGCTGGAATCGGGATCAAGGGAGGGAGGGGCATCCCATCCTTGCAGAAACCCAGCCTTCTCCTCGACACAACTCTGAACAACCTGATGTAACTTCAAAGTTATCCCTGCTTGGAGACAGAGGTTGGGCCAGGGACCTCCTGGGGTCCCATCCAACCAGAATTACCCCGTGGCTGTGTGCTCTGTGATGGATTGCAAGTCACCATCAAAAATCTTGGCTCTACCTCCAGGGTCTTAGGGCTTTTTTACGTCAGAGCCCTGCTATTTCATGCTGTATTATCAGGTCAGTCAAAACACTTCTCCAAACTATATGTCTATATAATTGCCAGCTACACTCACTTCCTTGGCCCCTGCTGTTTTCCATTCCCCAGGTTTTCGGTCACACAAAATATCCACTTTCACCCTAGCGTGCACAAAGCCCCCTTCCCCGTGGGGAAGCCAACACCTCTTGGTTGTGTTTGCTGGCGTCTTGCTCCCCACAGGAACAGCCGGGAGAGCTGGGGCTGGTGACGGACGCTGCCGAGCTTGGGGTGTCACTGCATCACCAGGGCTCTGCCACGGGGACATGCAGCCATGCAAAAGAAGGTTTGGTTGGATTTGGTGCTGCTCCAAATGTCCTGTGTGAAGTCCACAGCTCTGGAGATGGTTTGAATTTTTAGGCATCTCCCAATGAATTGGGATGTATGTTCTCATATCACCTTCCCCCAGCCAAAGGGAGGGATTTCTCCCCAGAAGAATAGGATTTCCCTTAAAATATTTCCATAGAGACCCACATACCGTGCTGGGCGAACATTTCCCCTGCATACACTCTCCTCTGCACATCGTTCTCTTTCTTTGGGATGAGAAATGGAGAAACCAGAGGATTGTCAGTGCTGCAGGGCTCACAGGCTGTTCTCGTGCCACCACAGACCTGTCTCCTCTCCAGACTAAACAGTCCTAATATTTCCTGTCTCTTCTCACATAGAAATGTGTCTGTAATCACTCTTTTCTCCTGTTCCTTCACCTTTTTGGATGCAGGAGCAGCTCAGGATGTACCTAATCTGGCAGATTGTCCAAGCTCTGCTGGGGAAATGGGATCACATTTCCCTGTCTCCAGCTTTGTCAAAGCTTGACACCCCCAGAATCAGGAAACAAAGAAATCCCTGCAGAGAGAAGCTCTGCCAGCAAGTCAGGACTATCCGGACACTGGAAAAAGCCCCTGGCTTCCTGGAAGATGGGTGCTGAGAAAGGGGTGATGAGAAAAACAGGGAAATCCTTGGAGATCGAGGCTGGAGCCAAAGGAGGGATGGAGGAAATGTGACCAGCATGGCACAAGTGCAGCCCCAGAGGCCCTTTCCTCCAGCAGGATGCCTGGCCTTTGCCCATCCCCAAATGTGGGCATTCCAGAGGGGAGGTAGGACAGACCCATGGCACAAAGGAGCCGTCCCACAGCTCTCCTGCCCTGTGAGGGAGAGCCACTTCTGCTGCCTCTGACTGCCCCTCTGGGTAGTTTTTCTTGCTCCCCTGTTTTTTAGCCACGGAAGTGTGCAGTTCCAGCAGAGATCCCTGTTTGTACAGGCTGGATAAATCCAAAGGAAGCTGCTTACAGGTCCTTCTCACCAGTGTTGCCAAAAGACCATGATTCAGTGCTACTTTTTTGGTTAGAAATTAATTAGTTCAGGCCCATCACAATTATCTAACTCAACGAGCACGACAATAACCCACTGTCTAATGGTTCTTCATGGCCATTTAGCACCATCTGGGTCGTCTGATCAGGGGCTTTGCAAACAGTTGAAAATGAAGTAAGAAGGATTGCTTGGCCCAGACACCTCTTTTTGCCTTCCAGCTGCACAGACAATGCAAATAATCCTGATGGACCCATTAGACACAGGGAGAGGGACTGCAGAGCAAACATCAACCCACAGCTCGCCTGGCTCCTCTGAGGCTGATGTCCCCAAGTGGAAGGTGGTGGCCTTGGGAGGAGTGGGGGAAAAGAGCTTGGCCACATGTGTTGCACCCTGGACCCGCTCCTCTTCCAGCTTTAGGGGCTGAGTTTGAGTGGGTGAGGACTGACAGCTGCTCCAGCCCCTGGCCGTGCCCTGTGGCACCAGACCCCCAAACACACACACACACACACACACACCTGTGGAACAGAGCCCCACTCAGGGCTAAACCCCAGGATAACCTCAGCAATCCATCCTCCAGCCGCCAGGCAAGGGGAACCACAAGGTATTAAACCCACGCGTCCACAGAGGGATGGACAGGCAGGTCTCCAAGAAAACTTTCTAGATGGGAAATGTAGGCAAGTGTCCCCTCAGCACCACCTGCAATGTCAGTGTCCATCCAAACAGGCCAAATTTAGGGGTTTTAATTTTTTTTTTCACCTTGCCTGTCTCTACATCTGTTTTTAGCTTGGTGCCGAGTGCTGCAGGCTGCATCTTTCACAGGAAAACCTGGGAAAAGGGAGTTTTGCTCACGGGCGCTGCCTGAGGCAGAAGTTTGTGAGCAGGATTTGGCAGAGGGCTGCAGAGGGACCCACGGGGGCTCCTCCAAACCCTGTCAGGCTTCCGGCTCCTGTTCTGTGGCAGGAAGATCGGCACTGAAAAATGAATGGAAATATTGATCCCCTTCCAAGCTGCTTTTAGCATGTCCCGAGAAGTTACGCAGACACCGGTGTGGGCTCCTGCTCCTCCCAAGTGGAGAGAGGGAATCTGGAACGGCCCGGACGTGACACAGAGAAGAGCTGCACATTGTCCTTCCCTCCACGACCTTCCCTGGAAGTCAGGAAGACCCAGTTCCATGAGGGGTGGAGGCTTTCAATACGTGCCCATGGCAGCATTGGTCCATGGTGTGGATCTCAGCCGTCACCAGCCAGGCCAAGAGGTTTCCAGGGAAAACTGCAAAGCACTTTGCTGCCTTCCCAGGATGGATTATTGGCCTTTGGAGAGGAACGTAAATCACCAAATTGAACAAAAAAAGATCGATTAGAGACGAATATAATTTGGCCCTTCATCTAAGCAACTCCCAGCCTGTGATAGACACCCAAAATTCCCAGGACAAACTCTCCAGATGGTGTTGATCTGCTAATAAGCAAGAGATCACAGGACTGGTGGTGGATTTCTGGATAAGCCTTGCCAAATGCTGGCCCAAGCTGACCATGAACCCCAAAAAGGCATTTGGTACCTTTGGAATCTTTCGCCTTGCAGGTCTGAGCAGCTCTGGTGCAAACTGGGACATACAGGAATCTGAGGAGTTTTGTCCTTCAGGTCGGCAAGGCCAGGGAGGGAGGGGCCACCGTTTTGCCTCTGGAGCTACGGTGACATCTCAGCGAGATAATCCCTGTCACCTCGGGCCTTGGCACTGAGCCAGACCCTCTGCAGATCTCCAGGGACATCTCGTGCACCACAAGGGACCTGTGAAGGGCAGGGGTGTCCCTAGGGTGACCAGGACATCACAGCCGGTCCCTTTACTCCTCCAGCAGCCACGGGTCTCCAAACTGCGGGAACCAGTCCCCATGCACGTCCCTGTCACCGGGGACGACGCAATGGCCCCTCAGCTGAGCCCTGCTGCGCCCCCAGCTCGAGCACCCCCTCTGCTGCAGGGCAGGGTGACACCCCCGTGGCCACCCCCAAACCCCCGGCTGTGGGGCTGACCAGTCCCCTGCATCCTCTCGCAGAGGGGCCGGTAGCTGGGAACCTGCACCAGGACCAGAAGCCGGTTCCATACAGTCAGGGAATATAATAAAATTAAAGCTCATTAAGCACTTAGAAAAGGGTGTGCATTGAGGGGGAGCGGGCGGGGGGGCCAGGGGGCTGTGCATCTCAATACTGGGCTATTTAGAAAGGGAGAATTTAATAACAGGGGGGTTGGTTTTTATGGCAATAGATTTATTCCACCTGGGCTAAGAAATACATTCCACATCTGCCGAGCCGTGTAACCAGACTCTAATTAAAATCGTGTGCCAAGCGAGGGCCTGGCTGTAAAACACAAAGCTGGCTTTTAGAGCGGCTGGGAAGTGCGGCCAGGCGGCCCTGGGGCGGTGGTGGCCGGCAGGACGGGCACGGGGATGGCGGCAGGGCTGTGCCACCACTCACTGTCCCCATGCCGGGGTACGAGAGGCGGTGGAGGGGGCATTCTGTGTGTCTGCAGGGCCCCTGGGACACAGTGACACCCACAGGCTTGTAGTGGCCTTGGGGACAAAGTGACATCTGTGTGTGTGCAGGGACTCTGGGACATGGTGACACCCATGCACATGTAGTGACCTTAGGGACAGGGTGGCATCCCTGGGTGTGCTGTGACCCCGAGGACGAGGTGGTGGCTGCGCATAGTGATGGTGACACCCACACGTGGGACCGACCACGGGGTGGCTGATGTCCATGCAGAGGCAGTGCCACAGGGATTGGTGACATCCACACGTGTAGGGACAGTGTGACATCCCCGTGTGTCTACAGTGACAACAGTGAGAGGGTGACATCCACTTGTCCATAGTGGTCATGAAGAAAGGGTGACATCGATGCACTTCATGGGGACGGGGTGACATCCATACACCTGTAACGACCAGGGGATGGGGGGCACCCCTGCTCTGTGACACGGGACAGGGTGATGTCCACAGTGACGCTCACACGCCACGGAGTGACCGTGGGACGGGCGGTGCCCACCCGCAAGCAGTGCCAGGGCCAGGGTGACACTGGTGACAGCCGTGTCCCCGTGGCAGCCGCACTGGCGGGCGGGGACGGGGCTGACAGGGCGCCCTGTGGGCCCCGCTGCGGGACACCCGTGCTGGGGTTTTACAGCCCCGCAGGTCGGGCCGAAAACGGCCCGAACAAACAGCGGCTGTGTCTCAGTTTAACAGCCCGGCCCTCAGACAGCGGCAGCAGCGCCAGTTCTGATGGAGAAACTAATGAAACCTTCGAAATAGTTTGTACGGGAGTAGTGAAGTGAGAAAAAAACCCCAGAGCACTTGCTGCCAAGGAAAATACACTTACCTAGTAAAGCATGAGTAATAAGTGGCATTTTTTACAGTGTGAAGATATAACTTTTCATGAAAATACCAAATAAGGCTCCGTGCGAAAAGTGGCTGGCCTTTCTAGTTGCTTTTTTTCTTACCTTCTCTTTCTTCCCTTGCTTTTCGTTCTCAAGGCACACGTGTGTTTTCCCCAGTGCCCCTTTTGCAGGAGACTGTTTACGGGGCCGCCTTCCCGCCACCCCCGGCGTGGCCCGGCTCGGGTTCTGTCGCCCTGAGATGAAATGAGAAGGGAATGGAAAAACAGGAGCTGCTGTTCTGCAAGACTTTCTATTTTTAAAAAGTTAAAAATATGTTTTCAGACACCAGCCCAGGAAGTGCTGGGGTGAAGCGACGCGGCGGGACGGGAGGAGTAAACAACGCCGGGACGTGCCGGGTGGCTCGGGAGCTGCGGCTCTGGGGATGCTCCTGGGGACGGGGACAGCAAGGGACACCACGAGCCGGGCATGTGGCCACAGGCAGATGAGGGATTGCATAAGGCTGCAGGGCTCTGTGCCAGGGGGATGCTCAGCCCCAAGAGAGGATGCTCAGCATCAAGGTGGGATCATTGGCCCCAGGGGAAGGAGGTCCACATCCAAGGGGATGCCCAGCCCCAAGGTGGGATGCTCAGCTCCTGGGGATATGCTCAGCTCCTCGGCTGGATGTTTACCACCCAGGCACGATGGCTTATCTTCCCCAGCGTCACAGCCCTGGTGCCCTTATGACAGTGTGTGCGATGGGATGCTTGGCTACTGCACATGGATCCCACTGCAGGAGTGGGATGTGGTACCCACAGTGGGAGGAAGGATGTGGAAAAGCCATCTCCAAAATCCCATGGATGCTTTTGCATCTTTGGTTTTGCAGCTTCGCTCCTTTCTCCTCTCTGCCCAGGCCAAGGTCCCGGTGATGCTCCCCGGGCTGGCTCCGGCAGCAGCCGTGCCCTCATGCTCATCCCTTGGCACCACCTGGGCAGGAGCACCTGCACCTACTGTGCACCACGTTCCCCACACACAGGGAGAGCCAGGCAGCACTCCAGGCTGGGGCAGAGTGGCTGGAATGCTAGAAAAGACCCTGGAGGTGCCAGTGCCAGTGGCTGGACATGAGCCCAGGTGAGCCCAGGTGGGCAAGAGGCCAGTGGCCCCTGGGATGTGCCAGCTCTGGGANAGAGGGAATGGCCTCAGGTTGTGCCAGAAGGTCAGGTTGGACATCAGGAGGAATTTCTTCCTGGGAAAGGTGATTGGATATTGGAAGGGACTGCCCAGGGACATTTGGAGTCCCCATCTCTGGAGGTGTCCAAGGACAGCCTGGACACGGCTCTCAATGCTCTGGGCTGGGGACAAGGTGGGGATCGGCCACAGTGTGGACTTTGGAGGTCTTTCCCAACATACTGGGCTCTGTGATTCCATGGTCCCTGGTGCTGAGGCACGGCCCTGGCAGGTCCCGCTGTCCCTCGGAATCGCTGAGCCGCGTTTTGCTTCCTTATAAGGCCCTGCTGTTCCCTGCTCCAGTGTCTGCGGCCGAGCTGGCATTGCCTGTTGGGAGAGCAAAACAATTCCCAGCAGGCTGCCGGGACACCCTCCTGCCCAGCCCAATTATCCTCCGGCCACACCAGCGGCGTTCCCTCGGATCCCTCCGGTTGTTATCTCCAAACTGCCCGATGCCCGAGCGGGAAGAGCAGGAGGGCTTTTTCCGAGCAGGCCCTGCCCCGTGGGAAGGAGGGTTATAAATCAGCTCAGCTGTCTCCTGAACAAGGGATGGGGCTTTTGCATCCCTCAGAGCAACACTTCCAGCCCCTTCCTAGGGGCTGCTGGTTCAGAAGCACCTTGTCCAACCAGAGCCTGGTGCAGCAATAATTTTAGCCTGGAGTGTCTGACAGTGCAACTCCTTAGTGCACCTGGAAAACAAGGATGAAGATTCCTCTGCCTGAAATAAGGCTGTCAGGGAGCAAAGAAACACTATAAACTGCACTTCATTAAATGAACCTACATCCTCTCCCACTGCCTCTTCTGAGGCTCTTCCGAGGGTGTAAATGTGGTGGGAGGGGAGATACAGGGGGAAGAGCAGAGGAGGTCTCCCTGGGATTTGGATCTCCAGCTATAAATGACACACGCACAGCTATAAAGACCTCTGCATCTCCAGGAGGAGGTTTCGGACCCTGAGCCCCACCAGTACCACGTCTCGAGGCGGGAGATGTGCTCCATGTTCCAAGAGCCAGAGTCTTGGCTCCCAGACATTTTGCCCCCCTCCAGTCGCTGGGTGCCAAATGAACGACGCCCACCCACAAGGGAGCCTTCTCCCTCTCTCCAGCTCCAATTCCTCGCTCCCAGGCATCGCCTGGGGACACTCCAGCCTCGGCCAAGGAGGCATCCAGGGACCTGAAGCCCACCTGAGGCTGGCAGCCCATGGAGTGCAGAAGCGGGGAGTATGAGATCATGATTTTTGGAAGTCTGAAGTTCTCCCGGGTCCTGCTCCTGCAGACATTAAGTCATTTTCCTGAGGAAGTGCCGTATGACGTCGATCTGGTTACAGGAGTCGGGGTGGAGCCGGGAGCTCCAGCGAAACCACGGCAGAGGTGAGCAGCAGGAGTACCAGGACACCCTGTCCTGTCCCTCTGCCACAGGAATGACACTCCAGGGGTCCAAAGTCAATACAAATCCTGCTATTTTGAGGTTTCAGATGCCCTTAAAGACTCAGTTGAAAGCTTCCAGTCCTGGTTTTGATGGAAGAAATCTTTACCCACTTCACCAGGGAAATGTCTGACTTCCATGCAGTCAAATATCACAACCCTTGGAAATCAGGATTTGACACATTTAATGAATAAGGAAAAATGAAAAAAAAAAATCTGTGTTTAATGGGATTTCTTACTTATCATTACCTTTAAAAACACCCCCTCAGCTCTACCAAGAAAACAGAACCACTACAGCAGGGTGTGTTTTTCTCTCAACAGTTAAACTTTCTTCATTAAACCAGAACAAGGTTGTTCATTCTCTTCCCAGGCCACAGCACGGGCACAAACCCAGCGATGCTGCTGGGGTGCAGCAGCTCCTCTCAACCAACCACCGATGACACCAGCCCCCGTCTGGGAGCACTCACCTGCCCAAGCTTCAGAAGTGCTCAGCCCCTCTGGAAAATCTTTTACATCTGTCTATCAGCCTTAGCACCAGCCAAGCAGGAGGCCCAGGCCAAGAGCTCCTTTCTGGTTAAAGGGACTGCTGTGCTTTATTCCTCTCCCATAACAGGCTCCTCAGGACCATGTGCCATGGTCTTCCTTCAGTAGGCAGATGACAAGATGTCCAAGGAAAAACTCTTCTCTTGTCCGGTTTATGCCTGTAAAAAAACCCTTCAGGCAACCCCAAACCTACCAACCCCGCAACGCAGCATGCACTGCTCCCCTGGCACCTGCCTGGTGTTATCAGCAGTGCCCTCTAATCACCCTTCCCTCTGACTCACTGGCCTGCAAGGTTAAAGATCCAGTTCTTTCCCAGTAACAGCAAAGCCTTCCCCCAATTACTCCGGAGCCAATTGGGTGGGAAGCCTCAAGGATGTTTTTGTAAAGACAGAACACCAACAGTGTCCCAGTCTATAATTAGGCATCTGAGCAAGTTACAGAGGATACGTTCAAGGAAGAGAAGAGTAAGAGAATTTTATATGCACTGCTTTGTCCAAAAAAAGATTATGAAAGGCCGAGCAAGAACTGTTTATCAGTCTTAGGGGGAAAATGAAGTACATTTCATTCAGTTAAAGCTGAAGCAGATGTTCAATACTTGTGTCTGTGCCTGAAGACCTGTTACATTACGGCTTCTACCCAACGTGAACATCTGGATCAATCTGGAGAGCTGAGGGTGTACAAAGAGGGGAGGAAAATGCCACAACTCCTCTCCTAACTTAGCACCAAAGAGGTGATTAAAAAAATACAATTTCATGTGAACAGATTTAACAGCCTTTCAAGAGTTCCTCTAGATGTTGCTTCTAGCTGGCAGTTCCCACACTGCTTAGTGAAGATGATTGAAATTATTGCAGTAGCAAATCAGAACTTTTCTCTGATACAAAATCTAGTCCAGAGGGCTTCCTTACACAGTAAGCAGGACACCTTGTGTAACCAGGGGTTCCATGTTGGCCTCCACAAGCAGCAGCAGCAGCTTGCAGAGAGCCACGCAAAAAAAGGGAGCAACAATCCCAAGCTGCCAAGAAGACTGAGAGAAAGACCCAGCTCATTTCTTCTGGAAAAAGCCCATGATGGAGACCTGTTTGTTGGCTCTGTTGGCAGGAGCTGCCCCTTTCTTCAGGTTCTTCCTTTCTTCCTTTGGTTCCCTCTTCATGGGCAGCACAGGCTGTTTGTGTGGAGCTGGTGCCTTGGGCTTGGGGAACTCATCCTCGCTGTCTGTGCAGGATTCGCTCTCGTAAACCTTCTCAGTCACTGGTGGAAAGAAGAGGGAAGGGAGCAGAGGATGATGATGGTTAAGCCATCTTTACACCAAAGACCTCCCCACTGCAGCCTTCCCACTGCACTCCTGGAAAGCAATGTTTTGGGCTCAAGAAGCACATGTCAGATACAGGAATTAAGTCCATTGGTCAAGGTTAAGCAGTAGGAAACGGCCTCAAGTTGTGCCAAGGGAAGTTTAGGTTGGATATTAAGGAAAATTCCTTCCCTAAAAGGGCTGTCCAGCCCTGGCACAGCTGCGCAGGACACTGGTGGGAGTCCCCATCCCTGGAGGGATTTAAAAGCCGTGTGGATGTGGCACTGGGGGACATGGGTCAGTGTTGCTTTGGCAGTGCTGGGCGAACGGTTGGAGTCAATGACCTTAGAGAGCTTTTCCAACCTCAATGATCCTGAGATTCTAATTCATATGGCAGAGGCTGAACAAGCAGCCATCAGAAAGTGATGAATCTGAAGGAGATCAGAATCAGTAGTTTAGCATTAGACAATGGAACATCTACTTTATGGATAAACTCCACCATTCTGACTTGGTCCGATTTCCACAGGGGCCAAAGCAATCAGATTGTCCAGAAATCCAGGCAAGACAGCCTAGAGACATCCCCATGCTGCTCTCACCAGCACATTGGACAGTCAGGGAAGAGCAAAGCAGACGTCGCCCATCTCAAGGAGCACAAACCCTTTGGGGCAGCTTCTTTCCACAGAGGTGGCCAAATAGGGCAAATATAAAGAAATCCTTTATAAAAAATCAACCCAAAGCTGTGCCTGCAATCAGAGACTCTGCCTGAAGGGGATTGCCAGCTCACTGCTGTCAGCGTCCGGCGATGGAAAGCCCAGGGACATAAAACAACGCTCACGGAAATTAAACTGGAGTCAGCTCCACTGATGAAAGACACCGTCAGATCCCAGTAAATGTTGTTGTATCAGCTTTCCCAGCAGTGCTCTGGGATTCTTCTAGTAAGCCATTTTTCTTTAGCAACTGTATTCTTTTAAACAGATGTCTTAACTTCCCTTCTTCTGGGAAACTGGCTTTCACTTGTATTAATGCATCAAATTAAATAAGGTTTCCTACGTCACCAGAGACTGGGAAGAGGAATGCTATGAAATCCTCCCGGGCAGCACTAGCAGAACCTCAGACAGGGACTGCAAACCAAGCAATCTCCCTTCAGAGGCAACAGGCTTCTCAGGGAGCAGCTTCCACAGACCACTGGGTGAGCTTAAAAACCTTATCCTGTTGTCAGCCCTGTCAGGAATCACTGGGAGCTCCTGAAGCGTGCAGTTAACCCCCTCCAATTGCAGTAACACAGCTTAGAGCAACTTTCTTTGGCTGCAATCTCAGCTGAACTTCTGAAGTCTGTATTTGCAGCAGCCATGGGTACAAAGATACAGTTATTGATGCCCCACTCACAGCCAGACCCCCTAAATCACAGTGGCTCAAACGATGGGAGCTCTAAAATGCTGTAACACAAATTTCCCTCCAGTGCACATGTGGATATTCCAGTCTCCAAGCCCATGTGTGTCCTTTCAAGCTTCAGGAAGTGCCAGGTAGAAACACAAACTTAAACCTCAGTAATTCCCCTTTACTAGAGACTAAGAGCAGGCACTCAATCCATGGATTCCTGTTGATGCCTAGGAATGTGTCTTGTGCTTAACGCCACACACACTTTAATTGCTCAATTTCCCTCAGGGCTAATCCCTAAATTACTTTTGCTTTTTGACACCAATTCCTTGCTATTGCAGTTATTGTGAAAACCATCACTTAGAACTGTGGAGAAATATAAAGTACAGCCTCATTCTAATGTTAGGATTTAACATCTCTTAAAACCTGGCCTTGGTTTAAAAAAAAAAGACAGCAGGGAGAGGGGAAAACCCTCCTAGATTTCAAAGAATAACTAAAATTTACATTAGCCTGGGAGATTTGCAAGTTATTTAGCCTTTGAATTATTAGGCCTATGCATGGAAAGGGTGGGGAATGGAAGGGAGGAGAGAAACTGGACAATAACCAGACAGCAAGTTATGCACAACAGGGCTGGAGGATTTGTAGTAGAGAAAGCAGCATCTCCTCCCTACCCAGTTCCTCAGTATCCCAGCTCCACCCCTCTCTCTGTCCCACAGGATCTGTCTCCCAAGGGCACCTCGGGGGCTTGCATTTCCTTTTCACAAAATGGATATGAACTGTAAAACCAGGAGTCTGGATTTTCCAAGGGACTATGAAACCTTGTGGGGGTGAAGAGGAGGGAAAGAAAGGCAATATTCCCAGCCCTGGTGTCTTTGGAAAGGCTGAACAGAGGGAGAAGAGCACTATTTGCTGGAAGCTGAACCCAGAAGAGTCATTCCTGTGCTCTGGATGCAGAGTCTGTACAACTCAACTCCCCATCTAATGCTATTTTGTTCCATTTTCCTTCCAAGTGTTTCAATGGTTCTATCTGGGATGGGAGAGCAAAACACCCCATAATGTAGTCAGCCAAAGCTGTTGATAACTTTGTGCAAGTCCAATTCTTGGACAAGAATGCAGTACTTGGGATTTCAGTCCCTAGTGCAGCCAGCTGCTGAGTGCTACAGCTCTGTGTTTCTTTAAAGAAGACACACCAAGTTAATGGGAAACAGAAGATGCAGCTCTGCAGACAGGTGCAAACTGACACAGGCTGAGCTGGTGCCAGGCAGCTCCGGAGCTGGGCCAGGAAAGCCCAAGTCTCTCCATGCCCAGCGCCACGACAGACCTGTACCACAGGACCACATCCTCCCCAGCACTGGCTGAGCTCCACTGACATCCCCTCAGCCCAGCCAGGCTGGAGAATGAAAGCATCCCATACAATTGAGCTGACAACAGCATTACAAAATAAACACATTCCATGCTCTTAAGTGTTTAAAAACTTAAAAATAACGCCCAAAATACAACAGAACATAAACTAACGTATTCTGAACATTTGCAGCTCTACTTCAATGTCAGAACGTGGAGGAAAGAAACACAGTGGTGTTACACAGCTTTCTCCAGGTCACAGGAGGAAGCAGAGTCCAGTCAGGCTGGAATTCAAAGCCTCTGGCTCTCAGGACTTCCGTAGGGACTCTCTTCCCTTCCGAAGGCAGAGCCACCCTTATCAGAAACAGAAACCCTATGAAGTACTTAAGCCCCAACTTATTCCCTGTTTATCTGGGATACTGTAAGTTTCTTTAACATATAATCAAGTTCTGCTGCACAGCTCTGGATTTATCCTCAAAGGAAAAAGAAAAACCAACAAAGTTATCTCAGCCAGAATTAATCCCAAACCCTAAACCTCTTTCTGTACCATCTTCAAAAGCTTGCAGCTTTGGAGAGGAGAGTAAATGAAGGTGGTAATCATGATGGCAGGAGGAAAGGGAAGAGAACTGAAGGAAAATCTGTGAATAATCAAAAAAGGGTAAGGATTCAGATACAGCTCTGACTCCCTACCCAGGCTTTCACCAGAGGCACAGTTACCTGAGTGTGGGAGCAGAAGTTCCAAGTGGGATAACAAAGTGATTTTGTGAACCTCTTTCTAAGCCTGGGAGAGGCTGGCCTGTTAAAATGGTCAATAAAGTGAGCTCCAGTCAGTGTAGGGCACAGCCAGTCTTACCCATGCAGCCTTCCTCTTCATCAATAAACATCTTGGATTTCAGCACACGCTTCCGCTTCCTCTTCCTCCCTCCAGCTGACACCTGGAGGACATTGCAGAATTGTGAGAAACCAGGAGTTCATTTCTGGCAGTTAATCACTTTAATCTGCTCTCACCTCTGTGGATGCAGGCTCCAGTTCAGTTTTCAGAGCAGGTACAGGCGGTGGAGATGGAGCTCTCTCTTCCTCAGGTGTGGGAGACGGTGGGACATCTGCTAAGAAGAGGAACACCTTGATAGCACATGGGTCTAATGCTACACGCTGTGGTTCCCAAAGGAAGGAGAGTGGGATAGGATGGGAGATGTATGCTGGGGCTTTTTGGCAAGCCAAAAAAATCAGTTCTGCCAAGGAAAACTTTGAAACCGGGCACAGGAACCGGCAGGTTTTAGCTATACACTTCACTTACTTGTTAAAAAGAATAGCTGTAATTTGTTTAGAAATTAAAAGAGGCAGGGTGTGGTAAAACAGTTGTTGCTTCACTGGTGGTGCTACACATCCCAAACAATCCATGCTATTAGCTTAACCCAAGAATTAAGTGCAGTATACTGTCACACATCCTAAGAGATTGTTAAGGGACATCTCGAGCTTTTATTTGAAAAAAATAACAAAATAAAAACCCCACAAAAACCCAAACCACTGCGAAAAACAAAGCTGATTCTCTCATTGTTTCATCTCCTTGCTCTCCTCTGGGTTCAAGGACAGGGACACTGGACTCCATTCAATGCCAAGACTGATTGGACCAGTCAAGGACACCTTCACACATTTGTACGGAGCAAAGTGAGCTCTGGAGCCTCTACCAGCAACGTCAAAGTGAGACAAGCAGGGCTTCAGACCAACCAGCAAGGCAGGGTCACCCTCCTGTGGGGCTGGCACGGGGACAGAGCTCCAGGAGATCCAAGTGAGAAACGCTGCCACGCAAGCCCTCAGATGTGGGGGAGTGCTGGGAAGGAGGGGGAGCAAACTCCTCCTGTGACCTATTGCTTCATCACGACACGGATGTGGCTGGAGCGGACAGGGCCTGCCTGGCTCCTGCTCGCAGCTCTGCTGGCTGCAGCACCGCCCTCATCCCGCTGCCCAACACGGAGCCGGGATCTGGAGCTGTCCCGAGGGATTAGGTCAGTGTGAGGAGTGACGGCTCTGCCAGGCATGCGGCCAGCTGACCTTCGCAGGTTACGAAGGGCTCCAGTGAAACACTGCTCGGCTGCCAAGGCCCAATAATAAATTACATTCCTCAAACAAGGACTCGGCCTCCCTACTACTGCAGTAAGCGAGGCACGGGAATGCAAACAGAGTGGGATAACATGACTGGGGTTTCACCTTGCTCCAGAGGGCTGGGGCTGGCAGCGGTGTGAGGACAGAGCCAAGCAACAGCTCTGCTCTGAGATGGAAGTGCTGGGGTGGCCGAGGGGCTGAGGGGGGCTCAGAACTCTCAGTATTTACCCCAGTCTCGCAGCAACCGTGGGCTGAGGCCTCCACATGGTGCGCAGCACCAAACCTGCATCACCACTGCGCAGCCTGGCCTCAGCCCCTTGAAAACATCTTTAGGAGAGGACAGGCTAGGAGGGTTGAAAACCAGCCTGGTGAAAAGCCTCTGCCATGCTCAAGCAGAGGCTGCTGAAGGCATTGTCAGTGTGCCAGCTCCACTAGATTCCTTGGGGGAAATTTGGGCTTTTTTCAGCTTCCTTCAAACAATTTCCCCAGCTCTTGGCAGGCAGAAGGCACCTTCTCCCCACGTCAGTGTTTAGGACTACTATCAAGCTCTTTTATTACTTTATTATCCTCTTCTAGCCAACGCAGCCTTCTGACATGCGATAACTCCTGAGTCAACCACTAGCTGCTGCCCACAGTTTGCTCAACAGCAACAGCTGCATGAAATGGATACAAGTTGGGCGACTGGATGGACCAAAGATGTAAATCCTGGCTTTGTTCGGTTTGCTCTGACCCTGCCTGGAAAAACTGTGAGAAGCTTTAGTGCTTCTGCTGTGGCTCTCCAAAACCCACGGAGTTTGTAGGTCACAGTGCCACTGAAATCACCCTCCAAAGTGGCTGTAAAACACTTGTCAACACTGCGAAATGCTGCCTGTGTTGGTACAGCTGAAGCTGCCAAACCTCCTGTCCTCTGTGGGCGCATTTGTGGAGTTTATTCTGGCACTGGAAGCAAAACAACCCGCAGTGACGAAGGAACCCTCATACCAATATAACTTTTTAATGAAAAATCATTTAAATGGAGAGGATTGTGCCTTATGCCCTCTCTGTATGTTCAGCGTGGTACAATGTGCTGATGCTGGTGTAAGGAGAGCTTATTTTGGGCTACTTTTAGTACATCAAGAGCAGTCTAATACAGAACTAGGCAGAAGACCTGGCCTGACACAGAAGTGCCCATAAGCAATTCACATCAGCTGTGCAGGCTGAGTTTCACACCCACAAAACCTTGCTAAGTGTGCCTGTCACTCCAGGCCCCACTTTGCTCACTGATGCTGTTGATTCAAGTTGCCCCTGCTCTCTGGAGAAACCTGTTCTTAACCTTTCCAAGGAAAAATGCTCTTGAAGTCCAGCTGCTGTATGTATCATGATTTTTTAAAATTATTTGTTTCATCCAACTCACAGTCTTCTACTTGAATACGGAATATAATATTACCAGTTTGGACTCATCAGAAATATTCCAAACAACTCAAATCTATCTTCTTTCATCTGGTTGGATTTAGAAGGGCAAGCAGCAGGACCAAAGGGCTGAGTTCTCTCAGTTCTCATTTTCCCTTTTGAGAGGGCAAACTGAGTGATATCCAGATTTCTATACATGTGCTGTAATTTGCATAAATTTGCAATTCTAATGCACAACACAAAGAAATAAAGAACAAAGAGGGTTCCAAAGCAGGAGCAACAACAGCAGTGCCAAAAAAACTCCCCAGTTTTTTTGACCATCCTCTGAGGGAAGAACTTTTCCCTAATATCCAACCTAAACCTGTCCTGACACAGCTCCAGCTGTTCCCTCAGGTTCTATCCCTGGTCACTAGAGAGAATACAAACCTTGGAATGAATGAAACCAGAAGGCATCCCATTCAAAAGCATTAATTGTTCAACACATGCTGAGGTCATGCAGGTATCCCATAGGAGACCAGAGAGTTCCAATATTCCAAACTCCTCCCTGATCTCACTCACTGGATGTGGATGAGCTGAGGGATTCCAGCCCAGCAAGGACAGGCTGATTTCAAAATTCCCTCCTCAGAGCTAAACAACTCAGCTTGTCAGTAAGGGAGTGATGAGGAAATGGAAAGACAAGCATTTAAAGAAATAAATACCAAAGAGTGTGGGCATATATATATATACACACACATATATATATATATATATATATATTTATATTTTATAGCCAAACAAGGAGTTTCACGCAGGAATGTGATGGAATTAAGGCTGATCATGAAGAACAGCTTCCTGAGAGATTTATCATCCTGTGGAATAATCTAAGAAGTGATACATACCTGATGACAAAGATCACTTGAAATCATGTGGGCAGAAAGGAAACCACGAAAACAGGCCTAGAGGTGGCACGGATAGTGCAAAGATGCCAACAACGGCCACTTCTCCCTGGCACTGCAGATTTTCCTGATGTCCTGGTTGTTGCCCATGTGCCAGCCACACTAAATGAGGAATCAGCTCTGGCTCTCCTGAGGGTCTCCACCTCCTCACCAATACACCCCATTTGCTGTTTCACCTTCTTTTACTGGAACTCTACACCAAACTGGTGGTTTCAATTACTCGTCCGTAACGATCCCCAAGTTCTTTTCCTGAGCAGCTTGTTGGATGACTGTTCCATTTAGCACATACTCCCAAGCTCAATTCTGATTTATTTTCCAGTTATCTATATTGAACGGCATTTGTCACCTCAATTATCCAAATTTTTTGGGATCCAGCCCTGCTGTTCCTCATTATAAGCCCAAATCTTGCAATGTTCTGGGCACCCCACTCCTGTCACAGCCACCGAGGAGACGCAGAGTCGCATCGGATACGGCTCAACTGCTTTGCCTCCAACTTCCCTATTATCTCTTTTCTTTTTGGAGGTCTTGCTTCCAACACTGTCTTCCAAACCCTTTCTATAAACAGACAGAATTAAGATACTAAAAATGACCCTGTGAGGAGAGAGAGGCCACTTGTGAGCGTTTACTCCCCATATGAACTGGTTCGGATCAGCCCTATGGTTCTGGAAGGCACGCTATCTTTCACAAGAGATTTGGGAACCTCCTTCCCACACGTCAGTGGCACTGGCAGCACACTTGGTGAGGAGACAGCCAGGTCTGAGCTAAGCTAAAACAAAGACTGAACCGCTGAGACATCTACACTCTATGCCCAAGTGCTTGCAGCACAAAGATAAACAGAAGGCTCAAGCTACAGCCATTTCCACGGTCTTTAGTCCTTTAAACTATTCCCTCAATCACTGACCAACAGATTTGGAGAGTAATGTTTTGGAAATCAGGCCCCTGACCTACACGCCTGATTGTTTACAGATCTTTTTACCTTCCTCATCACTGCTGTCAGACTGAAGTTGTTTGATTCGCTTCCTCTTTTTCTTGACGTTTTCGGGATCTCTTTCTTCCTCGTCATCCGACCTATCCACTCTCTTCGTTTTACTGCCGCAAAAAGTAAAGGGAAAAAAAAGGGAATGAACACCCCTTGTCTCTCGTGTGCATGAAAGCATCACGTGTGTTTGGACAAGCACATTCCTGATGGAAGGAAATCAAATGCCTCTTAAAAACACGAGCATTGCATACTCTGAACTGTCCGCTCACTATACAACCAGGCATAGGTGCACGAGCATTTCCAGGCCTCTCATCCTTCCCCATATCCAGCTCTCCAAAACAAGGAGGATTTCTTTAGCCCCTCTGCAGTTCAGCCCAGTACCTCACCTCGCTCGGCCACAGCAGCCTGGCAAGAATGTATTTCTGATCTTGTCTCTTTAGCTCAGGCTCCCAGTGTCCCCAAAAGCATCACTCAGAAGCTCTTTTGACAGACTGCTTGCCACTGACTGACTATGAGGTAGTGTCTCAGAATCCTGGAGCCATTTTTAAAGACTACTGGAAAAATAAAATAGCTTCTTTCTTTTTAATGTTGGCGAGACGTGTCAGACGAACAAGCCTGGAGGCTAAAGGCCCACGTATCCTCAAAGAGCTGGGACAGCCCAAGTGGCCTTCCCAGCTCCACGCTGCCAACACCTCCAGGCCCTTGGCTTTTTGGACAAGACTATCAATAAGACAAGCAGTTAGTGCTAACAGCGATGGTGGGCTGGGTGGTGTGCTTACCTATTCAGCTAGAAATGGATTGAGACCACCAATTAATTACTCATAGGCCACCAGAGAGCCATCAGACTGTAGTGATTCTTTGTCTCTGTCAGTTTGGGTTGGATTAAACACAAAGGGCTGAACTTAAAATTAACTTGGAGCCTCAGCCCAAAGTAAACCAGTGGCATTGAAAGCAGCCGTACATTAGCTATGGAGATCAACAAGCACAACTTTGTGCTGCAAGTTGTGTACATACAAGCTTGGGAATATCCCACCTTCCCTGCAGGACAGGTGCTCCTGCCAGCCCTCCCCACGCTGCCTGCGGGGTCTGTCCCACAGCTGCTCACAGTGGGAGGTTGTCTCATGGAAAGCCATCCCCTCCCACTGAGGACAACCTGGGCCGTGTCCCTTCCCCTGTGCAATGGCACCAATGGCCCTGAGGCACCTACAGCAGCAAATGGAAAAGAAACACCAGGAAAAAAATCCCGAGAGATAATTTTAGTCAGGTTTTACACAGTTTAGTAGATGGAAACAGGAGGTGAGCCAGCACGGTATGACCAGCCAGCTCCATGCAGGCTGTCCCCAAGCAGGTTCACAGGGACCCTGAAAGGCACAACCCACCTCTTCTTGTCCTTTTGCTGAATTCTAGCAGACTCTGTTTTCTTCCCAGCTTTCTCTGCTACAGTATTAGGAGATGGCTCTGGTTCTGCTACAGCAGCCGAAGGCTTCACTACTTCTTTCTCCTCCTTTGGCTGCTCGGGCACAGAGCTGACTTTGAGTTTATCTGTGAACAAACCGTTCAAAAAGAACAAACACCGGGCATTCAGTTTGAATGACAACTTACAAAGCAGCTGGCTAGCTCAGTGCACCAAGAATACAGACAACACTACCCATCATGTATTTAGGGATCTAGAGTGGCCAAGCTGTATCAGACATGGGAAAAAGAAGGGCATGCTTAAATTTCTAGCTGATTTTCCACGGTTCTGCCATTCCTGATGTCAGGCCACGTGTACTGCAGCAGTTAAAACTCTGTGGAAGAGGACTGGGAGGCCGTGGCAGGACATCATCAATGGGGTCAGAGGCTGCCAGGAGGGCCATGACATTGTGCCAATGCCTTTCTGGGAGTGCTGGGAAAACAGGCTGGCTGCTTCCTTGGGCAAGGGCAAACATCACTGGAACGACAGCGCTCTTATTTATGATCAACAGCAGAAAGCCCAAGGACCCCACTGCTGTTAACTCAGGACTTTCTGGCAATGGTGGAACTTTTGAAGCCAGGAGAGACATGCATGCAGGGAATAAATCTTACTCCTGGAATCCCACCCTCTCTTCCATACACATAATAATTTCCAGTTCTTCTCAGTTTGCTCCTTCTCCGCAGCCACCTCACAAGTTTCCTTGATGTGCTCCCCGGCAGGACTCAGCAGAGAAGGGAACCCCTTTGGAAATGATGGAAATGCATCCACAAAACCTTTCCCATCACCACTGGGTCACCTTTACCATACCATTTTGGGTTTTCAGCACGTGAGCTTTGGTCTAGGACTCTTCTCAGACCTTCAGAATTTAGTCCAGTTAATTGTAGTGACTGTCCTTAGGCTGAGAGTGTCCTCAGCTCCCTCAGTCTCACCAAAACAGGGACTCAAAGAGTCCCAGCAGGGCTGTGCCTTGTGTGCTCAGTGCTGGAACTGTCCCCTGCAAACTCTGACAGATGCCTGTTAGAAAGTGAACTTTGCTGTTTACTCTCTCCCAAAATTCCTCTTTGAAGCCTCTTGTACTCACTGTTATAAAGGAATCTTTGAAGAAGGTCCCACAGTCCTTTTCCAATATTCCAATATCTACTTAAAAGCTTCAGCATATTTTCTTTAGACTTGGACAATTCAGAAGGGACCTGCAGAGGCCACCTAGTCCAAACCTCTGCTCAAAGAGGAAGGCCACTCCTCATTTTTATTCTCCATTTATGAGTCCTCCAGTTTTTAGGAAAGAAATTGACCCTAAAACTAACGATGGGCTCCTCAGTGCTGTGTGATAAGAAGCAAGCACCATTAACGTGCCCTGCAAAACAGGTTTTGGCAAACATCTCACCAATAGCTGATCTTCCAGCCAGGAGAACTCACTTTAAATCAGATTTCTTCTGCACTAAAAATCCTTCCTGGGTTAGTCTGCTCAAATATGTCATTTTAATTGATCTCCCTCCAGCAAGCTTTTTGTCTGAAAAATTCCACTGAAAACTCTTAATTTTTGCCTTAAGAACTGTGTGCAAAAACATTAACCCCTTTGAGTACAAAAGAGCAGAAGAATAGTATGGAAAACTATTAGGAAGGAGGGGATATAAAGAAAATCCAATGAGTTTGGTAGTGTGAGGATGGGGAGGAAGAGTTCTGCTCCTTCCTGTATTCCTCCCATCATGGCTCTACTACAAAACACTTGATTCCACTGAATATTTTTATATTCCTACCCAGCTTAAATAAAACATAATTAAAAAAACAAAAAGAGACTTCAAATAACCCTCACGTTTGGGTTTTTTTTGGTTTGTTTTTTTTAACTACAACAGGCTGTTCCCTGACCATGATGGCCTCTAAAAACAAAAAAGCACTTACTCATAGCAGCTTTTCCAAAGAAGTTGTTCATGATGTTGTTCTTTGTTGGTGGTTTGCTGCTTGCTGCAGACACCTGGAAGCAAAGAGAGGAATAACCACAGGAATTGTTCCCAGCCCTCAAGATGCACAGCACTGCTTCTGGACAAGCAAAAGAATAGATAGCATTTGTTCCCATTGTGTTAGATTTCAGCAGATTTAGCAAATTCTCTGTTTCGGCGAATTGGAAGATACTCACTAGACACTACGTGCATCAAAGGGGCTAGAGTAAGCTACTAAGGACTCCTTAGCCAGCCCTTCAGATCTGACTTGGGGCACATTCCCACCTGATGGCTGCCAGTGTTACTGAAATAAGTGCTCGGGACTTGGGTCAGTTCCCAGGAAAGAACTGTTCTTTTTGCAAACCACCAGTGCCTCAACTCACAGCAGCCAACAGAGGAAAGAATAGGGATTGGCCAAACTGGGAAGGCTTTATCCAGCTCCTCTGGCACGTAGGCTGTTTGCAAAGAAATATCACTGCTCTATTGCACCAATGCAGCCACCAAAGTGAGAAACCACACACACCCACACACCCCCACACCACCCAAGGAAGTGCAGCCTCCTAATCCAACTTATTTTCATGCAAATAAAAGGCAACCAGACACTAAAGTTCCCGAAACACGCACACTTCATCAGTTCTAAATTCCCTCTAAAAATCAGAAAAAGGAACCGAAACGTACTCAGCTGTTATAAAGAGGCCAAATCATCCACAGGGAGTGTTACCACTTTAACACCCATTTTTCTGGCCACATCGCTTTAAAAACAATTATACTAATTAAAATGAAAATATAAGCCTGTCCTGGAAAAACAGCAGTCCAGAAGATAAACAATTTAGTCTTGCACAGGTCAAGCTCTGAAACTTCCCTCACAGACCAAGTTTAAACACCTTGATACTTTTAAGACCTGGGCTTCTCACGTTTCACTTACTGCTCAAAACAAATCCTTTTAAGCACAATGGAGAGAGCAAGATCCTCAGCTGGTGTGTATATTGGGATAGCTGGAGGCAACGGAACAACTGTCTCCATAAGGCAGCTATGCTGGTTTACGCTCGCCGGAGATCCGGCTAATTGGGGAATGTCAGAGTTATGGCAAATACACTTTTGTGGAGAGATCAAGAGTGTGGCACGAGGCATTTTTGCCCCAGGTGACTGCACACAGTTAAACACTTACAAAGGATCACTGAGCACTCCCAGTGGGACGCGGGTTTAGCGCAAGGAGCAGGGCAGGGGTGGCTGAGGTCACTGAGGTGGTGTGAGAGCGGATCATTAAAGCCATGAACCTGGGGGGGGTCTGAGGTAACTTACACCTGGGGCCTCCTTGGCCTCTGCTTTGGCCTCCGCTTTGGCCTCCTTATGCGTGTCCTGGGGTCTGGAAGCTGCTTTGGCTGCAAACATCCCCATGATCCCTTTGTGCTGCTGCGGGGAGGGTTTGGCAGCCGGGGGCCCGTGGCCGTTGACCGCACCGGCAGTGTCCGGCTCCCTTTGCCTCTGGGGACCCTGCGAGGCCGCTGGCGCTCGGGGAGCGTCAGGCGGTGTCCTGGGCACGGCGGCGGCACAGCGGATGGCACTGAACCTGTGTGACGGAGTGAAAAATTCCATTAGCCTTTTCAACTCCGCAGTGTTCACCTCGCCTTCCCCCCTCCTGGAGCGCCACTGCTCCTCCGGGCCTGCGTTCTCCTGTTATGGAAAAAGGAGCAATTTAATCTGTGCATGGGACAAGAAAGAAAGGCTGGCACAGAGCAAGAGACCTCTGATGAAAAAGATCAGCTGAACCTGTCAGCAAGAGCCACAGCATTCGCATGTTAAACAAGCTGTGCAGCTTTCCTGGGGGGAAAAGGGCCTTCTCCACACCCAGGCTGGACGGGGAGCAGGCTGCATTTTATTCCTAAATGGATTACGCTCTCTAAAGCCTGTGGCAGAAGTTGTATGGCTGAGGATCTAAAATGTTTACAGCTTTCTGATGCTCTGACAAAGCCCACAACTGCTGCAACAAGCAGCCACACTCGGCCAGGTAAATAAATCCCACCTGAAAGTGAACGATTGAAATGGCTCAGAAGATATCCATGACACTCCGATTTAACAATACAAAGTCATTTCCATGTAATCCCTGAGACAGAGAAGCAGCTCATCATGGTCTGAAACTTGATTGTTTGGGGATATGGAGATATAAGAACTAAATGACGTGCTCACAGCTACAGCACAACTCACTGACAGTCAGGAATAGCAGTTCCCAAAAATAGCTGAACTCTGCTCCCCACTGTGCAAATCACAGGCAACGCTTTCCAGATTTCCCACAGAAATGCCACAAAAGAGCCCAGACTCATGCCTCCCAGCCCACTGAATTACACAGCATATTTTTATTTGCCTAAGAAATAAAGCAGCCTTCTGCCAGTTCATTTCTGTGCCTCAGCATTAGCTGCTCACGTGCACAGTCCACTTCTACTCGCATCAGGATCTGTATTAACAAAACAACACCATCTCCACAGCATTCCGAGGCTGCAGCAGCAACCTCTTGACATTCAAACCTTTAAAGGAAGGAGAACAGACATTGAAGAAAAATAATCCTACTCTCCTTTATACTTTCAGTCTGTTTTTAACATGGTTAATACAGCTCTCAGGGCAGCTTGTGCTCCTACTTAAAACACCACCAACCCTCCAAGTTACAAATAATACTGTCAATAGTTATATTGACCGTGCAGCAGAGCTCAGCTAAACTTCCCACATTCCAAAACAGCTTGCCTTGATGCTGCTGTGTGACTATAGCCTTATGGGCTCGACCCAAAATTCACTAAATAATCACTGAAAAAATAGGCAATACTTGGACTATGCTCTGCAAACAAGAAGCTGCTTCTGTCTGGAAAGCTGGCAATGGCAACAGGCATTAAACCCAGATATTGGTATTAATTAGTACATCTAACCACTCCCACTGTCTTCACAGCAAAGCAGGTCCCACAGAAACACAGAAGAGAACAAAGATCCTTGTCCCAGAGCTGTGAAATATCTGGACAGACAGGGAGGTTCTGTTTGCTACAAACATCACACAATTAAACCTCTGGCTTTTGCAGGTCCTGCAGGAATCTTTTCCCAAGTGTCAAAGACAATCCATGCAGCTGACAAGAGAGAGGGAATGTGATCGATTTGTATTTACTTCAGCCAAGCCACACATGAAGAAGCTGCAATTTTTCTTACTTTGCTTGGGAAATCCTGCTTCAAAGCTGGATTTACACACAGGCTTTAGAGAGCTGCTTCAGAACCTGGATTATCTAAATGACCCGCTGGATGTTTAAATCTCAAAGGATACAAGTATCCCTAAGGCATAAGTATCACCATGCTGGGGTGCCTAGGAGTAAACAGAGTGGAAGGAGGCAACTGCAACCACAGCCAGGGCACGTGGTTCCACTGAGGTGGGGTTTTCCACAGCACCTTCCAGGGCAGTGACACTCGTGCCCCAAACACACAGCTCCTATTTTCCTTGCCACTCTCTTGTCCACGCTTTGGATACAACCATGTTTCTCCTTTCAAATTCTATACTCCTCCTATGACACACCCTTCAGGCATCCCCCTTTAAACCAGATTGGTCATGGCACTGTGCAGCCCCATGACTTCAAGCTGAAGCTGTCGTGGTGGGAACAACACGCAAATGAAAAGCTCCAGCTGCCAGGCGCTGCTCAGGAGGGAGGCAGTGACTCCTGGAGACTGCAGTCCCTCCCACTTCTTCCCAGTTCCACCACGAAGGACACTTGTGCTGCCTGGGCTGTTTTGTGTGCTTCTCCAACGTCTCAGAGATCACAGAGTATTCTGAGCTGGAATGAACCCACAAGGATCAAAGCCCAACTCCTGGAGAAGGAGCTCCTGTGAGACATCTTCAGAGAGGTGGATGAGTCCAGAAGATGAAAACATAGTTTCACAAAACAGAAAGCAAACTCCTGTTAATGCTTTGCTGAGCACATCACTCATGGTTTTATCAGCCTGTTTCGATTTTCTCTTCCTGTGTGGCTGAGAACTGGATTAAAATTGTCATGATTAAGTGTAGCCTGGAAAAGAGAGAAATGTTTCCAGCCATCAGACAAGCAAGGTACTGGAACAGTCTCTGAGTTAGAGCAAGGACCAAGTGAACCATCCGTGAGCTCAGTTTACAAAACAATCACACAGTGTGCTCTTTGGGCACTGGTCTGGCAGGACTTTGAGGGTATCTTTTCCTAGCTTTCTAAAAACCTAGGCCCATCTAGTAAGCACTGAAGAGCAACACCAGTCTGGAAGTGCTTCAGAAGGAAAAGGGAGCCAGGACTCACTTGCTGCAGTGCTGCAGGTTTGTTTTGACGATGTCGTAGTCGGTGTTGTAGAGGGGGGAGCTGTCCTTGAGCAGGGCCTTCTGAATGCTGTACACGTGCACACTGGCAATTGTGGACAGCTTAGACTTCATTGCTGGGAAAAAGAGGAAAAAAAAAGCCCTCTGTTAGCACACTCCTTAGGATGCAGAAAGACTGACAGACTACTTGACAGCAAACCTTGAATACAAAGACGTCCAACCGCACCTTCTCCCAACGCTCACTAATGAAGAATCCAAGGTAACAGACTCTACAAGCCTGTCACGTTTTCCACTAGACAGTCTTGGTTCTTGCACAACTGAATTACGAGTGATCTCTCTGTGTTTACCTTCAAAACATGCAGTGTTTGGGATCCAGAGTATCTGTGTGAGTACCTAAAGCTAAGGTAGAAGGTAGCTGGTCACTGCTCTGCCCTGCTGGAACTGCTCTCTGCCACTGGGGCCGTGTCCAGCACCACAGTGTTACCCCTGCCAGTCTGCCGGAATCAAAACTTTATCTCTTTTGTGCTACTTAGACTGCAATCCCCTTGAGACCAGGGTTGGTTTTTAGGAATTCTTTGTTCATTGCTTATATTGTTCTTTCCACAGAGTCCTGGTCTGAGGCTGAGCTTCTAGGCACTGTAAAAATACACACAGTAATCATTTCTTGGGGCCAGTCCTAGACTGTGCAGCCCTACTCCCATCAAAAATCTCAGCCTCTTCCAAATATAAGTCATACCTTTGGCCTGCCTTCCAATACAAAAACCATGAGCAACCCTTTCCTCCACAGCAAAACAGAGTGTTACGCAGCACACATAACTCAACAAACGTGACACAGAGTAGTTGCACTGCCTGACAATCTCCTACCCCGAGGAAAACAGCCCGAGCTAGAAATCCACTTCAGATTTCCAACAACGCAAGTCTTTCAAACAAAGTGAGGTCATTAGCACAGATCCTTAAGGTCACAAATGCCACAGTGATGTTATTTGAAAGTGATGAAGAGCCTGAAGTTTTGTTTCAATTGCTGTGGGTAAGATTTCATCAGCAGGACCAGAGCTGGAAAGGTGGTGAGACAATGGACAGTGCACGGAGCAGTGTTACAATGGGGTTTTTTTTCACCTTTTACTCACACAAGTGAGGTAAATGTCCCATGAGAATGTTTTAACACCCACAGGACTCAGGGCAAAGACTGCAATTGCATTGAACCAATAACCAGAATTACCAGTTTCAGCATTCTTGGGGGCCTGAAGGCTCACAATTGTTCTGAGACACTACCAAGGTATTGTTGTCTCCCTGCTGTCAGTGGCAGAGAGGTGGAAAAGAATCACTGACAAAACATTCAGAATTTTAAAAAAAAATCAGACTCAAATCACAAGCCTGAAGGTATTCAGCTGTTGGCTCGGATACTCCAGATTCTGAGAAACAGCTGGTACAAAAAGTACACACCTGACCCCAAGAGCTTGGCTGGGCATTTACATGCAAATGGCAAGTTCTGAGCTTTGGGCATTTTGCTGTTCTTTCAAAGAAAAAAGTTAAAGCCACATGATTTTCCCGGTCTGCTTACCTTCGAGTTTATCCTCCCTCACTACTGCAACCTTGTGGCACTGGAAAAAGAAATACATGGCAAACTTAAAATGTGAGGTTGTATGCAAGACTGCTATTTTCAGTTACTGGATAAGAAAGTCTAAAGATTATTGTAGCACAGAACACTGCGAATGCCTTTAAACACTCATCAGCCACTAGTTTGTAAAGCTCTGTCAATCCCACTTTCCAGTTGCACAGATATCCCTAAAGAAAGCCTCTGTCCTGCACTCCTGACTCTGGGAGATGAGGCACAGATGAAACAGAGCCTGAACAACCGTGCAGCAGAAGCAAAGCGAAGGGGCAGCTGCTGGAGAGCTGCCCCAGGAGCCCACAGCACCCCTGCACGCTGCACTGCCAGGGCACTCGCACGCAGCAGTCTGCAGCCCAGACATGGCACCAGGCAAGCAAAACACCATGAAAAATTAAGCTTTAATTTAAAAGCCAGGAATGAGTGTTTCTGGAAATGTGCTCTCTGGCCAGTCTTCAAGGTCTATACCTGCTCCAGGACATTTAACAGGCTGTGGTTAATGCTGGGAGGATCCAGAGACACAGACTGAAGACCCCACCACTAATTCTGTGTTAAACAGATACCATGGACCTGTCTGAAATCAGGGAAAATCTTGTTAAAAATTCAGGCTATAAATATGACACTGCCTGTGCAGCTTTAATTAAATATATCCCATTATACTGAACTACTGCAATAAATAATTATCTTCCATTTCAGGCAGATTTGGAGGTTGAAAGACAATATTCCATGCATGTGAACCAGTTTATTATTCAGGAGAACAAAAAAAAAAAAGGTTTGTTGGTTTTTTTTTTTTCACAATCTACAAATAAAAGCCAGGACACCCTGAGATTTACTATTCCTAAAAGAAGACTGGATCATATTGTAATAGATATTTGTGTATTTAAAAACACTTAGTGGGATGTCAAAGGCATTTAGTGTTTGGCTCTTAAATTTGTCTGTGGGCAAAGGGGAGCAGATACTGAATTTTCTCATCTTCTTTTTAAAAATCTCTGGGGTATCTGCCTGAAGTTTTAGCTGACATTCCTGAAAATCTGACAAGAAGCACTGAGGAAAAATAAATGCGTTAAGCAAGAATTCCTTTGCTTAATAAGCTGAAGACCTTTAAATATAAAATCCTGTAAACAAATTCATGTTTCTTTAGTTTACCAGGATTAAAAAGTTGCTTTAATTAGGCAGCAAAAGAGTAAGTGGCAAGAAAACATATGCAAGTGAGAGGGTAAACAAAGATTGGCAGTCTCGGCCCCTCAGTGTAGAAAGCAGCAAGGATCTGAGAAGGACTCCCATCCCCTCTCCCTTGAGGAGTGCTGCAGCTGCATCCACAGCATTCCGGCTACACCTACTGCCGGCAGGCAGCAGTGCAGGGCTCCCAGCAAGCCAGCGCTGACCGGGAGCTCTCCCAGCCCTTCCCGCCCAAACCTCCCGGGACACCCAGCGCAGGGACCTGGACCCTGCCGTGGGTCACCCCTAACCCTGGCGTGGCTCCACACCCTGCACCCGCAGCGATCCCTTCTGAGCAGGCACTCACACTCCAGCATTCAAAAACAAGAGATTTAAAAATAACGGGGGACAAAAAGGCACCTTCATAGAGTTCCCCTTGGTAGATCTAGTGGAAGATGCCCTACCTGTGCCAAGGGATTGGAATGAGATGAGCTTTAAAGTCCTTCCCAACCCAAACCATCCAGTGATACTGTAATCTTATTTTAAAAACACACAAGCTGCTAAGATGGAGTTAAAAAAGAATTATTTGTTCCTATGTCCACAGTCACCTGTTTGTTTCAAATACATTAAATATAATAGTAAAAACTGACAATCCCCTGGCCAGTTCTAGTGAGCCAAGAGACTTGTTATTTCCAAAGGAAATCAGGGAAAAACCCGTTAAACTCAGGCTGTAAACGTGACACTACTCGTGCAACTTTAAATACATACATTCCATCATACAGAACTAATGCAATAAATAATTACCTTCCATTTCAGGCAGATTTGGAGGTTGAAAGACAATATTCCATGCATGTGAACCAGTTTATTATTCAGGAGAACAAAAAAAAGGGTTTGTTGGGCACTTTTCCCAATCTACGAATAAAAGCCAGGACACCCTGAGATTTACTATTCCTAAAAGAAGACTGGATCATATTGTAATAGATATTTGTGTATTTAAAAACACTTAGTGGGATGTCAAAGGCATTTAGTGTTTGGCTCTTAAATTTGTCTGTGGGCAAAGGGGAGCAGACACTGAATTTTCTCATCTTCTTTTTAAAAATCTCTGGGGTATCTGCCTGAAGTTTTAGCTGACATTCCTGAAAATCTGACTGAAAAAGCTAAACACATTAAGCAGCAATTCCTTTGCTTAATAAGCTGAAGACCTTTAAATATAAAATCCTGTAAACAAATTCATGTTTCTTCAGTTTACCAGCGTTAGAAAGCCGGTTTAATTAACAAGACGACTTCAACTGTACATCTGCTGTTCTATTTGTTATTATTCCATCCTATGTGAGTTCCAGGCTCTCTCCAAACACCGCTCAGACACTTCCATGCCACAGCAGATCCCGGGACGTGGATAAGTTGATCTCAGAAGGGCCCCTCCACAAGGTTTTGTAATCTTTGCTGCCCAACAACAGTGAGAGCATTGAGATGAGTGGTAACAGGGTCTAAGGGAGTTAATTAAGAACCCTGGTGTGTTACCCAGCACCGTGTTCCCAGACCACGACCAGCTGACCTTTCCTGCCCATTGTCCGCACGCTGGGACAGACACTGAGCCTTATTTTGTCCCTGTCCAGAAGCCCTGCATACTGCAGCTCCTGCTGGATAAAGAGCCAGTTCAGCTCTGGACCCCAAGATCACAAAACCAGGCGGAAGAGACACCACAGACATCTCTGAGAAGTGAAACACTCACAACGTGTCCATTCTGGAGGAGGTTTCCTGCTACTAAGTAGGTGACATGAAGCTGAGCTCCTGAGTTCTCCTTCCGTTTCCTCTCCACATAATCATAGAGCATTCTGCACAAAAGAAACCAGAGTTAGCCCCCAGAAAGGAAAGGGCCTGCAGCCACCCTCCCACGGAGCCCACGGCAGAAACAAAGAGGAAAGCCAGCCCGACATGGAAGCTTGTCACACAAGCACAGTTATGTGCCCCAGGATTAATTTAGTCTCCCTGAGACCCTTCCTCCTCTGCCCCTGCGGTGAATCCCAGTCCACAGAAACCAAAGGGAAGATACATCTAATAGTGGGTCTCACAGCCTCTGGGCAGCTTGTTCCGGTCTCCCCTCCAGAAAGGCAATTCTGAAACCCCTGAGAGAGGAACTGGACACTTTTTGGTGCGTCATCAGGTGCATCTGTACCATCCCAGTGACATCCACGGCCGGGGCCATCAGGAACAGGAGGGAAGAGCACAATCAGGATTGGGCTGAGCCTCAAGCTTCCAGCTCCTGCTTACACGGCTGAGCTATGACGAGGTTACGGTAATTGTCATTCTCCAAAATATAAGACCAGGCTACACATTGGTGCTAAATTTGGGGAGCTGCACCTGACTTCCCATCCTTCACACACTGCCCAGCAAGCCTGGCAGGCCGTCAGGCACATGGAGTAACACAACCGACTGTGCCTGAGAGGACAGGCGGGGTTTTTAAACATTTCCAGAGGAATCATTTTAATATGCTCAGCACGATGATGGAAACAGGAATTAACAGGAATGAACCAGGCTCTGGGGGATGCAGTGACACCTACTGTTTAGCCTGGTTGACGTGGACTCCCAGCGTGTAGCTCAGCCATTTGTACGTCACCTGGAACAAGGGAAAAACCCAACAAACCACTTCAATAAGAAAACCTTGACGATCAATCTCCCATCTTTGGCTTGTTGGTCAATCCAACTCTTTAGACTCCCCCCTCCCAAGAAACCCAAGGCAAAAGCGAGAGCACATGGACACCTGTGCTTCAGTGAGTACTCTGAATTCCTGAGACCTGTCCCAAAAAGTGTGGGGGGGAATTTCTGCCCCCCTCCCCTGTCCCGGGGACACGGGGATCTCCAGCTGCACCAGTGCGCCAAATATTAGGATCTCCGGGCTGGAATCCCAGCCCTGCCCTGCCTTGCTGTGTCATTTTGACCAGGTACATCTTTGACACCTGTTTCTCCTCCTGCTCTGCCCTTTCAAACCAAGCCCCAGGCTCTGGGCTGAAAACAATTAAATTGCTGTTTGTCTAGAGTTTTCTTGGAATGAGCTACAAAGCCACAGGCAGCTCACGTTCACACAACCGCTTTGTCAGATAAGATGCACCAACTCTGCTGCACCATTTTCTAGGCAAAATCCCTTTTATTTTATCTTATTTTATTTTATTTTAATTTTTCTTTCCAAATAAACTTTTGAAATAAAATTTGAAAGGAACAAAGCCAGGCAGAAAACCATCAGCTTTCTGAACCGCCTTCAAAACACTTAAGGAAGAGGGGAAGAGAGGAGGAAGAACACGGGGAGAGGAGGAAGAGAGGAGAGAAGGAAGAAAGTGGGGGAGGAAGAGGAAGAAGGAAGGGAAAAGGAGGAAGACGGGAAAATGAGGAAGAGGAAGAAGGAAGGGAAAAGGAGGAAGACGGGAAAAGGAGGAGGAAAAGGGGGAGAAGGAAGAGAGGAGAGGGAGAAGGACGGTAAAGAGGGGAGAAGGAGGAGGAAAGGGGAGATGAAAGAGGAAGGAGGGGAGTAGGAAAGGGAGGGGGAGAGGGAAAGGGGAAGGAGAG